>JAOANR010000004.1:904143-1219222 GCA_030278955.1 Hygrophila difformis
AGATGTTGATGAAGATAAACATACTTCAGACACAGATGATGAGGTCAATAAGAGGAAAGGTCCAAGGACATTGAAACATCACTCAAATGATGATATTATTGGTGATGTTACTGCTCCTAGACAGACAAGGAAAAAGAAGGATGTTGATTACAAACAGTTAGCTGGAATGAACTGTTTTATATCCAAGATAGAACCTAAAAACACTTTTGAAGCTCTTGAGGATGAATATTGGATTGCTGCAATGCAAGATGAGTTGCTACAATTTGAAAGGAATTCAGTTTGGGAGTTAGTACCACGGCCTGACAACATCAATGTTATTGGTACTAAATGGATTTTTAGAAACAAGACAGATGAGCAAGGAAATGTTATCAGAAATAAAGCAAGACTTGTAGCACAAGACTATACTCAAATAGAAGGATTGGACTATAGAGAGACTTTTGCACCAGTTGCTAGAATGGAAGCTGTGAGAATTCTACTGTCATTTGCCTACTGTATGAACTTCAAACTATATCAGATGGACATTAAGACTGCCTTTTTGTATGGAAAGATTAAGGAAGAAATCTATGTAGCACAACCTCTGGGATTTGAAGATCATGAACATCCTGATTATGTTTATAGAGTTAAAGGAGCTTTATATGGACTCAAGCAAGCACCTCGTGCTTGGTATGAAAGGTTGTCACAGTTTCTTGTGAACCACGGTTACATCAGAGGTAATGTAGACAAAACGTTGTTTGTAAAGCATGCTAACAACGATTTTATTATAGCTCAGGTTTATGTGGATGACATTATTTTTGGAGCTACTTCAGATCAACTCAGGAAAAGCTTTGTTGAAGCCATGCAATCTGAATTTGAGATGAGTATGATGGGTGAGTTACATTACTTCTTGGGTTTGCAGATCAAACAACTTAAAGATGGTATCTTTTTATCTCAAGAGAAATATGCCAGACAGATGTTGAAGAAGTTTCATATGGAGGATAGCAAGGTTGTTCGAACGCCACTAGGACAGCAAGAAAAAATTATCAAGGATGAAACTGGAAAGAATGTTGATCAGAAGCTTTATAGAAGTATTATTGGTAGTCTTCTCTACCTAACAGCTACCAGACCAGATATATCCTTTAGTACTGGAGTTTGTGCTAGGTATCAATCTCAACCAAAGGAATCTCATCTTAAAGCAGCTAAAAGGATTCTGAGATATATTAAGGGTACACTTGATCTTGGTATTTGGTACTCAAAGAGGTCAAATCTGGATCTTATTGGCTTCACAGATTCAGATTGGGCAGGTAGTTGTGATGACAGACGATCAACCACTGGAGGATGCTTCTACTTAGGTAACAATCTTGTTAGTTGGTACTCCAGGAAGCAGAATATTGTCGCACTTTCTACAGCCGAAGCTGAGTATATTGCTGCCACATGTTGTTGTTCTCAACTCATGTGGATGAAACAAATGTTGGCTGACTATGGTGTTCATAAGGAAAGTTTTCAAGTATTCTGTGATAACACTAGTGCTATTAACATCTCCAAAAATCCTGTTCTACATAGCAGAAGCAAACATATTGATATTCGGTATCACTTTATTCGAGATCTAGTGGAAGACAGCATATGTGACATTCAACATGTTGGGTCGTCTGAACAGCGTGCTGACATCCTTACTAAGGCATTGGATGGTGAAAACTTTGAAAGGCTAAGAACCATTTTGGGCCTTAGCTATTTTTCTTCCTAAATACTATCTAACAATTTTTGGGCTTTGTTTTTCTTTTGTTTTTCATACAGGCCCAAAGAATTGAGTAGTATGGCATCTCTCGGATAATGCCAAAGAACTTGATACGACGTCTGCAGGAAATCATCATGACCTGCAAGCTACAGAAACCGTCTCCTCCATCAAGTCGCACGACGATCGAAACCGTCGTTCCCCATTACTCATTTCGGTTTCTTTATATTGGTGTTTGGAGTCCGTTTCTTTTTAGCATTCAGTTTCTTCTTCATTACTTTGTTTTTCTCTGCAAGTTTTTCCAGATATGGCGTCGTCTTCTTCCCACAGCCCATCTTCTGCAGTCCCAACTACTGAGAAACCCTCTACTGAACCCACTCCATCCATTGAACCTATGGTTGCTCAACCTACTGAAGCTTCACCCAAATAGACTGAAGCCCATGATTCTACCATAGAACCCTCTGGCCAGGCTGCGGAACACAATGCGGACGCTGATGTTGAGGATGTTCTTCCTCTGGACTCACTACCACCAGCCGGAGCACTTCCCGCACCAACACCTCCTGCTTTACCTCCTACGACAAAGGAGACTTTTCCCTTTGATTGGGATGAGGGCACTGAAACTACTCAGAAAGCGGGGGAAGATGATGACTACAACCCAAATCAGTACGATGATGCTCTTGGTGATCAGAATCAAGAGGACGAACACCCTTCTGCAGATGTTGACACTACTCCTCGACAACGTCCTCCTCCTCGCACTCCTACTACCAGATCACGCAAACGGAAGGACAAAGGTGTTGCAGTCGAAACTTCTCAGAAACGACCGAAACCTGTCCCGCCTATGTCTATTCAGGCTGCACTCAATTTCAAATACTATGACAAGGACGCACAGAAATTCTCCAAGGAGTTGAATGTTCGAGAGTTCATCCCTGAAGAACAGTTCACTCATTCCATGTATCGTGAACTCGGTTTTGCAAAGTACCTTGAAGATGCAAGTCTTCTGTTTTGGGCTACAAAATTGGAGTATTATTCGCCAGCTTTAGTACGAGAGTTCTATGCGAATCTTCATCCGGAAGTTCTTGATGCTACATCGCCCTATGGAGGAAAAGTCTATGTTCGTGGGAAAATTCTGGACATTAATCCTTTGGTCCTTACTCTGCTGTTAAAGCTTCAGCCCAACGACCATCTGGATGATGTCATCGAGTATATGCCTGATTCCAATGCAGAAGTCGCTTATGTTATTTCTAACTCTGGTAGTGTTGGATTTGGCCGCAACCAGCTGAGCACAGCCAAACTTACTCTGAAGTTTGGATGTCTTTTTCACCTCTGTAGTTCCAACATCATGCCAACTACCAATGCCAGCCAAATTTCTGCTCACATGGGTAAAACAATGTTCTGTATTGATAAATATTTGAATTTAATGAATCTTGGTTTGTCCGTTCTTAAAAAGATGGTAGGTTACACTCGTGGCTCTATTGGAAAGCTGGATTTACTGCCATACCCTGCTCTTATCACCCGATTTCTTGCCAAAAATGGGATTAAGGTGCCCAAGGAGGAGAGGATATACATTAAGAAAAATACTCCTTCTAATGATCTGAGGAACCAGCATAATGATATTCTACTTGGCCCTCCTCTCACTGGCACTGCACTGATTAACCACCTGAAGCAGCTCCTTTTGCAGCAAAATGATGAAGCTAACAAAGTTGTTAATGCTGGCCTTGCCCTTCGCAAGAAGAACAATCTGATTCTCAAGCTTCTCCCTGCCTCCTTTGATCCACCTCCTACTGGTGATGATGATGACGATGAGGATTGATCCATCAAGGGGGAGTATTGCTACTGCTGGTCTCAAATGGTGGTCTAAGGGTGGTAAGAACAACCTTCATGTCTCAAATGGTTGTGGGGTACATGTTTCTCTCAAACTAAACTTTTTAATATTTTTGGGACTGTAACTAATGGTTGATACTCATTGTGGATGCTTGTTTTTGTTGAATTGCTGATGAATGTTTTGATATGCTTGCTTTATGTGTTTTTCTATGATTCAATATTTGATATGCTTGCTTAAACTGGATTTATTGTTGTTGTTGTCTGACTCACTCTCTGCTATTCTTATCTGATTACTTGATTTGAGACTGGTTATGACGGATCATCCTCTTCATGAAAAGAGGGGGAGATTGTTGGTATATGTCTAGCTTTTCATGCAGAGTCTGGAGGTTGTCAGCATAACTCAACAACAACGGCTTGGCAGTTATTGAAAGCCAAGATTTGCCCTTATACTGCTGGGACTCTCTAAAGACTACAGGAGCTTATTGCTATATATATATGAGTCTTTAGGTAGTATAGGGTAATGGGATTCTGATTAGAAACATCTTTTGAGTAATTTTTGTTATTCAAGTCTCTATAGTTCTTAGAATTGTATCTTTGAGTAAGGCTTGAGAGAATTTCATTGTATACATTCTTTTTCATGTTGTAACTCAAGAAAGTGTATTCTTGAGAGAGTCTGGATAGATTCAGGGACGTCAACAAGAAGCTAGGAAGATCAGATTTGATTCTCTTCATTCACAGTGAGATTAGAAGTTGAGGGGGAGTCTCAACACCTCTAGATCGAGTTGGTAGATTAGAGTCAGAAGTTGTATTTTCTTGGAACTTGTTGAGTAGATCGTAGCCTGGATTGGTATCCCCCGGATGTAGGACAGGAGGTCCGAACCGGGTCAACAAATCACCGTGTTCATATTTACATTTCTGCATTCTTTGATATTTTACTGTGATTGTGCGTTGTTCATATTACTGACTAACTACCGACTCAAGAATTGGGACCTAGATCTTTCAACTTGAGTACCTCAAGAAATTTCATGTTTCCAAGGACGGACATATCCTCCCATGGTGACCGGGTACGGCATAGAGTCAGGCGCTTCAAATTCCGGGGGAAATGGACTGCTAGTGGAAGCCTCAATGATGGCTCCCCTGGAGGCGGCATGCTCGATGAATCCCTCACCAACTTCAATTTTTCAAGCTTTTCCAAGGTTTTCAGCATCCCGTCTTTGAAAAGTCCACTCAGTTGACCATGGATACCTAATTTCTTCAATTTCGTGGCTCTTTTGAACACTTGTTCCGTGCAACTCACGTCTAATATTGTCCCCAGCATTTGAAGATTCCCCCTTTCCTTGCCTTTTGTTGCATTGGGCAATTTGGTGGGTTTGTTGGTCTTGACGTGTCTCAGCTTCTCCATCTTCCATATGTTGGCTCTTATATCCAGGGAATGAGAGTTGGTGTGGACAATGAATGTCTGCATGTTCCAAAGCCTCGACGTGTCTTTGGGAATGACCTGGGAGTCGATTGTAAGAACAACGTACCTCAAATGAACCAGTTTGAGCCACTCATTCGCAGGCAATTTGTGCATAGTGATGGGCTCTGCATCCAAGACTCTGAGCAATTTGAACCCAGCAGGGATGGAGGAAATGTGATCATCCCCCAACCGAACTTTGTCTTGTATTTCTTCAGAGAAACATAAAAAGGAACGGACCCGTGGACCACTAGGTCTCCTGGAGAGGAAGTGGGCGACACTGGAATCTATAGAAATGCGGCGATGATCACTTAATTGATGATGGGAATGATGTTCTGATGAAGAATAATTGATGGCATCTTCTTGTTCAGAGGAATGTCTCATATCCATTTCTTGGAAGAAGTTCTCATTTTCGATGCTGGCTTCGACTTTGCAGAACTCGCGCAGCATGAAGTGAAGATGACATTTCTTGGGTCGACCATCTGGGGTCTCCTCGTCCACAATGACGAGGTTCCACCTGATGAGATCACGCAGATAGGAAACCGCGGTCTCCTCTAGTGTGCTCCCATTTTTCTTGTCCGGGATAAACCCTTCTGCTATCCACAGACGGATTAGCATCCCCACAGGGATCTTATAATCCTGAGGGAAGATCCCTAAATACAGAAAGCAAGGCTTCAAGTTGTATGGCAAATTATTGTAGCATAATGAATACTTGGAATCCGTCCCACAAATATTGAATTAGACGAATCCGTCCTATAACTACCCAAATCAACGCCGAACCCATCCATGTACCCAGTTCTTCGCTAATCATCGCCGAACCCGTCCCATAACTATCCTAATCATCGCGGAATCCATCCTTCCATTAGGGAAGTTATGAGACGGGTTCGGCAATGATTAGCAAAAATCCGGGTTAATGGACGGATTCGGCGATGATTATGATAGTTATGGGACGGATTCCTCTAATTCAATATTTATGGGACTGTTTTAGAAATTTTTTTAAACACAACCAACCATTTCTACATTTCGTGTTGGGCTTAAGTATATAATAATGTCTTATCAATCTCCATGTAGTATTTTTGTAACAACCGGCCAGCGCAACTGAGATGTCGATGAATTGGTGGCTGCACGTCCCTCGATGATCATCGCTAATGGTAAAATTAACTCCACAAATTAAATTGATGTTAAAGTTTATTTTTTTAATGGGTTTTTGTCTTTATTGCTTGCACTCAAGTAATTTTTCGAGAAGTCGAGAGAACGAGTGTTGGGTATCAACCAAGTCCCACATCCGTTGTGCAAATAAAAATAGATTTGCTTATATGTGTATACTTAACATATTAATAATTAGGCCTATTGAGAGGTGTCCAAAAACAAAACTGATTGGTCCAAAGCGGATAATATCATACTAATGCTAGAGTTAGGATGAGGTCACAGTCCCAACAATAAGACCTGACCCAAGTGGTGATGTCCCACACAACTTTGCCGACATATAAGTGTCAATATTTGCTAAAAAACTTTTCGAGAAGTCGTAAGTCGTAACCCATTTAGAACTATTGTATCTATATCTATATATTATATTAAACGCCTTGATATTATGAACAGTAATATTTAGTTTCCTGTTATAAATTACATAATATTGGGCCTTCATAAATATTGGGCTTTGAGAAACTCATATTATATCATTTGTTAAATTATAATTTATTATTTTTAATTTAAAAATTCATTTTAATAAAATACTATAAAAATATACATATAAAAGATTTGGTTAAATGGTAGATTACTAAATATTGTCATTGTGTTTTTAAAAAAAGAATTATGATAATTTAATCCAATTATCTACATCCAATAAAAATTATTGTCCATAATAATGTCTGATAATTAATTTGTATAATGTCGTAGTTTTTAGTAACTTATTTATATTATTTGGGTCAAAATATTCAATGAATATTATATTATATTATTTACATTTAAATAATGCACTATTGTTTAAACTATTGGGGTTAATTATCTAAATTTAAATAATTAATATTTCATGTTTAATTATTGTTGAATTAATTATATAGACAATTGTTTGGACGGAATATTTTGACAAATAATAATTATTTCTTATTATAAGATTCAAGCACGTTTGTAAGTGTCTTATTTTATATTTGTCAACATAACAGTATTAAATCTCAATATTTTATTATCTTTATTTACAAATTATGGAAGCTATTCTATCTATACCAGGTGGGGTAATTATAGTATATAGTACGTACCACAACTTAAACTCAACCTCTCTCTATATATATAACCTTAGCCTCATCATTTTAGGGAATTATTTATGTTTTACAGCCGCCCCGACTGCGTCGTCGGTGCACAATACGTACGTAACCTATAATACAGTACTCTCAAAATATATCCACGTTTGAAATGAAAAGATAATTAAAAGGCCAAGTAAACTACACAAGTAATTAATTTAATATAGGAAATCATCATATGGTCTTTGTTTAAGACAAGAGGTTATTACTTATTAGCTATTACCCCCCAAAAAAAATATGAAATGATGAGGTGTTTGTTTATTCCAATTCCAAAGGACTCAAATTAATACAAGCTTCAAATTATCTATGTAAATTCGTCATCAAAGATATAGTAGTAGTCGCCTTGATGATAAAGGAATCTTTTGCAGGCTCTTTGGATATCTAATTTGTTCATTGAAAATTCCGTGATGGTAATAAAACAGTACTCCATATGGATATAATTGAACGTCTCATCTCTTATGTATTTATATAGTATCGTACTCCATAAGACTAATTTTTGTATAAAACCTCATGCGATTGGAAATAAAGTAGTAAATCGATCTGCTTTTGATTTTAATTTCAAAAAATGCATTGCGCACAGCTCCAGGGCCACGTCCATATATTTAGGAGTGATTAGTGATTGTTAGTTAATTAACAAAGACGAAGAATTATTATAAGTCGAAGATCAGGATTAAAATCACCATGAGGAGACTTCAACGGACATCAGCATGCAGGAAAAAAAAAAAAAAAAAAAAAAAAAAAAAAAAAACACACATATCGTCCCATATTTTTTTAAAAAAAAATTCCAAAAAAGTACCACAAATATCAAATTAGATGAATCCACCCCATAACTACCCTAATCATCATCGAACCCGTCCATGAACCGATTTTTTCACTAATCATCGCCGAACCCGTCCCATAACTTCCCTAATGGAGGGATGGGTTCGGCGATGATTAGGGTAATTATGGAACGGGTTCGGCGATGATTAGCGAAAAAATCGGGTTCATGGACGCGTTCGGCGATGATTAGGGTAGTTATGGGGCGGATTTGTCTAATTCAATATTTGTGGGACTGTTTTGAAAATTTTTTAAAATTATGGGACGATATGAGTTTTTTTTTTTTTTTTCTTCAGCATGCATGTGTACACAAGATTTTAAAAATTATTTTTACCATCCTACAACTATTAACTATATATATTGTATCATTTGTATGACCACTTACAAACGCTTAACCTAGCTTACAGTTGTAGTTTTTGTTAGTACCCATATTTTGAGATAATGTGTTCCAACCCAATGATGAACACTAGATAGGTCCCCACCCCTTGATCTTATCCGCATTGTATTCTTGGCAACATATCTTCGGATTGCATCTCTTCGAACTGGATAAGGCAAGCCCTGCATGGAAAGGAGCGTCTCCCAACGGTCTTCTGGCATTTCCTTATGGCGAGCATTCGAGCTATGGCAAGCGGATCCTCCCAACCGAGTAAGGAATGAATTGGCTATGGAAGGAAGAGGATTTTATGGGATAGCTTATTCCCTTCCATAGCAACAAGGATTTCGAACATCCTTTTAAGTAGGACGATTAGCTGTGGATCAATCACTGATTCCATTATTCTTGAAAAGCAAACAGCAAATCGTGTGAGAAATCTCCATTTCAATCCCTTCACCTCATCCGCAAGATTCATCACTTGTGAAGGAGATTGTCACTTGAGTGGTCATTCGTTTTATCGAGCACTTAAGCACCCTTGATTGATTTCGACACTTTCAATCAAGGGCAACACTCAAGTTCGTGTCAACAAGATACTGCCCATACATTGCTACATCAAAGGGAGGATCTTTTATAGGATCACTCAAGAGAAACTTGGAGAAGGTGTCTTCAAGGGGTCGAAGAAGAATCGGAGCATTCTCACCAGAAAAGGGAGTTTCTGGTACCATCGATCATCTGCTTGGGTGTTGGAGTAAAAGATTACTAGTTCACTATTGTTCGTGTTGTAACGTGGTGTTCGAACACATAGTGGAACACTCCTGGATTGGTATCCCCCAGACGTAGGCCTTGGGCCGAACTGGGTCAACAACTCTCTGTTTGTTCTTATTTACTTACTGCACTTATTTACTTTGGATAACTAATCTACTAATACTTGATTAAGTGTATGATTGAACAAACAGTCAGGGTGTAGGTATTTAGTCTTGACGTAAAGGGGACCAACAAGTGGTATCAGAGCGCACACACCTTCGGGTGAGATCCAAGCGTCAAGGTGAGTCGGGAAGGAGGAAACATTTCCAGGCCACCCTTACTAGATGGGACAAACTTCTCTTACTGGAAGACCAGGATGAGGGCCTTTCTCATGGCCATTGATGAAGGTGTTTGGGATGCTGTTGAAACCAAGTTCGAACGTCCCACTGTCGAGGACGATGAAGGTGTCAAAACACCCAAACCCAAGGACAAATGGACTGCGGAAGAAAAGACCCTATCCTCCATGAACTCCAAGGCTCTCAATGCTATTTTCAATGGAGTCACTGAAGATCAATACAAGCTTATCTCCGCGTGTGACACTGCGTATGATGCATGGGAAGTACTGGTAAACTCCCATGAAGGTATGGCCTCTGTTAGATCTTCCAAGTTAATTTCCATAGAATCCCAATTTCATAAACTCGTTATGGATGAAAATGAGAGTATTGTTAGCTATGTTGGTAGAATTCGTGACTTGACCAACCAGGCACATCAACTTGGGAAAACCTATTCCCAACAAGAGTTGGTGAGAAAGATTGTGGGAACTATTCCTGACAGGTTCAACCCCAAGATTGCCGCCCTAGAACTCTACAAGGATTACTCCACTATGCAAGTAGATGAACTAATGGGGATACTCCAGTCTTGGGAAATGGATCACTGCAAGGAGGTTGGTGGCAAAAGGATCGCCTTCAAGGCTGAATTAAAGGTGGTAAATGACAAGGAAACCGAGATTGACAGTGATCACAGTGATGATGACGAGATCTCTCTTCTCACAAAGAGACTGGCCAGACTTCTCAAGAATAAGAAAGGGAAGGAAGGTTTTTCTAGTGGGAAGGGCGATGGATCAAACTACAGGAGAGATCCCAAAAGAAGATCCAAACCCTATGGCAAGGATCAACAAACTGAAGAAAGGCCCAAGGGACCAGAATGCTATGAATGCAGAGGTTTTGGTCACATTAGGGCAGATTGTGGAAATCTAAAGAAGAAGGAAAAGAAGACCTACCACATTACCTTTAGTGATCATGATGAGGAACCTGAATGCAGTGAAGGAGAATCTGAGCATGGGATTGCTCTCATGGCTCCAGGATCATGGGATTCAGACTCATGTTCGGACACTGAGTCACAACACGGTACTGATTCTAACCCTGTGAATAATGATTTCCCTGATCATGATTGTGCATCTCTTAGCAGCAAAGAAGCAGACAAAATAGAGCGTCTCACGGACCTCTACAATGAAGTTTTTGAGAAATTAGAAACTTCTATGACCGAGATAGAAGATCTGCAAAGAACCAATCAGGATCTTAGAGATGAGATCGAAAGACTCCTGGACGAGAACAAAGCCTTACTATCTAAGGCTGAAGCAGTGTCCATCCACGTGACTGAACTTGAAGCTGGAATCCTCTTTGAGAAAGAGGAAAAGGAGAAGATGTCTACCAAGCATGATTTAGTTACAGCGGAAATCACTGAACTCCGGGAGAAACTCAGCAAATCGGAAAAAATTCTGTCGGACATGAATAAAGGCAAGGCCAAACTCGATGACGCTCTAGCAGCTGGGAAATCTCATGGGAACAGGTGAGGTCTTGGGTACAGCAACTTCAGTTCTGCCTCTACTGTAACGTCCCAAAAATTTAAACCAAATTTTCGCGACGTCACTGCCGTATCACCCCACCTAAATTGTTGGCCAATCAACTTAGGCGAAGTAATACGAAGCTGGGTACCTGTAAAATAACTCTAATCTCAACCATGACCATAGCATAAACAACATATTAGACATATCCGTGAGGCACTCCCTGAATCCACACATTTAAATATTTAGATTCATAACTCCTCAACATAATAATAAGTCATCCTAATATACTGCGACTCCAAGTACAACGAAGATAATACATAAGTCTGACACAAGACAAGTCATAGATCACTCATCCCCAAATGTCCCACCGTGCCCAGCATCTGCCTCAGGAGAATCTATAAAATAAATAAATAAGCAGGGGGTCAGTACGGTTACTGAGCAAGGGAAGAATAATGGGGGATGGGGGTGCATCAATCACATAATAACATGAATATTAACACAATAATTAAATAAATGAGTAAGAGAATGCAAACCATCACACCGTCCCATACCGGTGCTTCAACCACTGCAATCAATTATATGTTATGACATGATAAAATGGATGATATGACCTAGGTGTCTATCTATCCTAAATGCAGCAGATAGTCATGTCTAACGCGTTTCCTAATAACCATGGTCGACAGTCATCATTGGCGAGAGGACACCACCCTCTCCCATCACAATGAACTGCCCGTCAACGTCGCCCCCGCCGCGGACGAACAGCCTACGCAGGGCCAATAACATAGGTGAAGGAGCCGGATAGTCGTCACTGACCAGAGCAGCGTCTAGCGGGTCATGGCAAAGGGTTCACTCCCCAATTGCCGCATCGTGCCACACGCACAACACACAGACCCGGGATATCAGCTGAATATCCCTACGGGTCAATTACAGTCAAGGGAGTAAATCCCAATCAAGCACATAGAATAAATCAACATATCCATATATATACGACTGAGGTTTGCCAAGCCTCGCATAACGGCAACCACAATATAATCCCAACTTTAACGCATAATCACATAAGATGAACTTATGAATTTGTCTAGGTTCGTATCTCGTAAGTTCCAACATACTCCAACATCAATAACCATATATCAAGGAGGATATAATAGTAAGAAGTCACAAAAACATGAAATTTGAATTTCTGGCGTAGACAAGGCTAACTACGCCAAAATAGGAAGTCTGGCGTAGATAAACGCCAACCCTGAAAAATGGAAATTTTCAAAAGCTGGCGTCGGCAAGGCTATTGACGCCGAAAAGAGTCTTCTGGCGTCAGAAAACGCCAACCCTGGAAGTGGAGAAAATTTCTCCCCTGC
Organism: Hygrophila difformis; assembly: GCA_030278955.1. Lineage (NCBI taxonomy): Eukaryota > Viridiplantae > Streptophyta > Magnoliopsida > Lamiales > Acanthaceae > Hygrophila > Hygrophila difformis. The sequence goes on from JAOANR010000004.1 coordinate 916,557, forward strand.
TTGGCGTCAACTAGGCTTGTTGACGCCAAAAATGACATTCTGGCGTCAAAATACGCTAGAACTGAATGGTGGAAAAAAAACTTCCCTGCCTAGCGTCAACTAGGCTTGTTGACGCCAAAAATGGCTCCCTGGCGTCAAAATACGCCAAGGCTGATTGTCCAAAACAAAATTCATTATCCCATCTTGCTACCATTATTCAAATCAAGCATTATTCTACCCTGATAATGGCCAAAAATGACCATTATTTTCAATCTATTTCCGTGTCTCAAACGGGCATTTGATCGCATTCCGGTCTTACATTAAGTAAGAAAGCAGTCGAATTGGACTGATTTATGCATAATTGTAAAAATAATAAGCTGGTGTGAAAAAAGCATAAATATGTAATTTTTATGTTAGAAAAATCCAAAAACATGAGAAAAAGAAAAGGAAACAAAAAGATGGGAAAAAGATAGAAAAGCCCACAAAAAGAATATTTTTGGCCCATCTGGCCCAATCCAGCAGGCCCAGGAAGACCTTTGTCGCGGAAGCCCCTTGGCGCGATGCAGTGCTCCGCGACAAAGGCATGTTCCGCGACCAAGACGCACAAATAGAGACACAAGACCCAGTCGAGAAGCCTTGCCACATGCAGTGTGTTCCGCGACCAACTTGATGCTCCGAGACAAAGCTGTGATGTGTGTGATGTCTTAAGACACAATGGGCCAGAATGAAGGCCCATGGGCTTAGGGTTACACTTCTATAAATATGAGGTGTCTCCCATGAGCTAAGGGTTGGTTGGAATTTTGTTGATTAGAAGTTCTTGAAGGCAAAGCAGTAGGAGTTCTCTCTTAGGTAGTGTAGCTTAGTTTTATTTTTCTTGTATTAGTTAATTCTTCCTCTTAGTTTAGTTTAGTTTAGTGTTTTTACTGTTCACAGTGATTTAGATAGCCACTTTACACCATGTTTTGGTTTCTAAACTCTTGTTTTAGGGTTTGTAATACCCAAATCATGGGTATTAACAACACCCCTTCAATAATATGGGAAAACATTCAGCATTTGTGTCCCAAATCATGAAATGGGTCTCACACCCCATGGATTTATGCTTTCTTTTTCATTTTTGGGGTCATTTGACCCCCATTTTGTTATTTTTATGTTTACTGTTGGCATATTATGGATAATGTTGTGTGGATATGTGATCAAACCCTAGATTAGGACTCCTGCTTTATTTTAATATTCTGCCCATCCTTGTTATTTTTGTTTAAGCATGTTCTTCTTTATTTTGAATGTTTCTTGTTTATTTTTAGCTTAGAATAGCTTTTTGATCTGAAATAGAGTGAGATCACGCTGTTTGCATGCCACTGTTCATTTCTGCTTTTTCTGACTTTTGTCCTGAACCACCTTGGGCGCCAACCGCCTTCTGGCGCGGAACCACGTTCCGCGACAAAATGGCTGTTCCGCGACCAAGGTGTTTCAAGACACTTGCCTCCATAATTTAAAACCCTTTGTCGCGGAATACCTTGTCGCGGAGCCACGTTCCGCGACAAAACTGTCCATGCATAGCGACAAAGGAGCCAAACTCTTGCATTTTGTCTTCATGGCTTCTTGTCGCGGAATCATCTTGTCGCGGAGCCACGTTCCGCGACAAAATCCCATTCTGAGACAGAAAAATTATGCCATGTTCCTTGATCTTTGAACACCTTGTCGCGGAACACCTTGTCGCGGAACCACGTTCCGCGACAAAATTTCCATGCATAGCGACAAAGGTTCAAATGCTTTAGGAATTTTCTGAAAACACTTTGTCGCGATGTCACTCTTGTCGCGGAACCACGTTCCGCGACAAAATCTCACATAGCGACAAAGAGGCGTTATGCTGCCAAAAATTCTAAAAACTTGTCGGGATATCCATGTCGCGGATCTCGGTCCGCGACAAAATTTATGATATTGCGACAAGGGTTCCTCTCCCTCTATTTAATCTCAAACAAACTTCATTCTCTCCCTATTTTATATTGCAACACTCACATCATAGCCCCACGGGTTAGGATGTAACATTCTGGAATTGCAATATAGGGTGTTATGCTGCCCAAAATTTTGATTCTCCATTTGCATCACTTAACTGATTGAACCCTTGACTCATTAATGATTAAAGATTGAGATTAGCAATAATCAACTTCAATAATCATCATGACTAAAGGACCCTTGTTCAATTGCCATTAAAACATTCTTGTATAAACAAAATCTTGATGGGTTAAACAGATAATCTGGACTGTAATTAATTATGGTAGGAAGGATTATTTAAGACCATCACATGTGGACCCAATCCACAACCTTGCATGAGAAACCAATGTCTCTCATACAATGGATCTTCTTTTGTTTCTTATTTATTTTGTCTTTGTGTGTTGTGTGGAACCATTAGTAAAGAATACATCAGACTAATGTTGGCGGGTACTCCCTCATGGATAACTAGCTCGTATTCTGGGTATTAGTTACTAATTGTTATTTTGCATGGTCTGAATGGCTGTCAGTGGAAGCCTTGGCGGTTCGCCCATCCGGGGTTATAATAGCTGCTCGGCTGACTCCCATCCAGATACAGTTTTATTTTTATTATCTTAATTTCAAAACCTGAATCCCAATCCGTACTGGGAGTCAGTTGGCATCAGTCAATGCCAACTGATGATCATTATAGAAGGGAAGCATGTAGGTTTTTATCCGAATTCACAGACAGTGGAGGCCCAACTGGTGTTGACACCACCATTATAGGGTCTAAGCTGTCTAAATTCGCCTCATCCGAGTGATTGGGAAATTGGACAGTAGATGTTTACAGTCCACCTGATTATTCTGCCATTACTTTGGTCCCTTGACCACTTCATTCTATGTTTCACCTTCTGTTTAGACCCGCATTTATATTTTGGGTCAATTAATTTTACACTTCCATATATCTTTATGCATGATAATATTATATACTATTGTGGTCTGTACTTATTTTGGGATCCTTCCCTTGGACAACAGAAGTCTAGATCTTAAACAGATATTGCTCTATAAATTTCCAACAAAAACCTCTTTATAAAATCCGGATCTGAGTAAGGGATAAATTCATCAGTTATGACTAATTCATATTCTGTCAAGGGTTGTATTTTGGGGAATTAAGAAGCAGATTCAGCGATTAGGTCTCGCTTAGACTGAAAGGGTCTGTGTTTTAACTGAGAGTCTAGTACCTGACAGGGAATGATTTTCAAATCCATTATTTTCCGAAATTGCTGGTCGATGGAAATGTAAGATTAAGTGCTACACCGAGATGGGGTCCACTTGGATTCAAATACAGTGTAGTGAATAATCTTAGAGGAACATCATCCAGGCCTTGGTTATTTTCCAAGATAGGGTTGAGTTTTCTTTCAACTGCTATCCTCTTCTGCCAAGGCCTACTTTTGAGTCCTGAGTGAATGCATCCGGAACGAACTAATTTATTAGTTCGTTTCATTAGTTTGTATCTCATAATCACCCGGAAGGAAGTGAACACACTAGTGGTTCACTGAGAGTCGGGAATTCTTGATCCATACTCCTTCATTCTGATGGGGAGCTGTCTTTTACTACCAGGGTCAGACTTTCAAAAACCTCCGAGTGATAGGATTTTAAATGCTTTCTTTACCGCTTTCTTTTAACCGCTTTCATTAGAGGTCACTCGGTTGTATTGAGAGTTGTGTAACTGCTACTAGGATTGACAGTTAAGGGATAGTTTAGGGCTGAATTCAAATCTTTGGGTGTGACATGGGAGAATGATAGTGGTACTTGGCATTTCAATAAATGATGTGTCGGGTGTTGCTTTTCCACCACAGATGAAGTAACACACCCAGGCCAGGGCAGTTACGAATCTGTGGTATCTTAGAATTTGCGGTCTTAAGAACATGTAAACTCATATGCAAGTACCTGTCTGTTAAAGGGAAAGCCTTATAGAGAGCATGAGAATTAGCTATCTGATAGAATTATCCCAAACAAAGATCTGCGTATAAAAATGGAAGTTTAATATTGCTGTATCTCACTCTTGTCCAATTTTCATTCTTTTCTTCCTGTCCCTTCTGTCTACATTGTGACTCAACTTCACGGTTGGCACAATGCACCTTTTCCCTGCTTTCGTAGATAATGTTTACTGCATTTCGAGAATAATCCTTATCCGCTTTCTAGAATAGATTTATTTGCTTTATAGATTAATTTAACTGCTTTCAAGATCTAGTTTAAATTCCCGTCAGTAGATATTAATCATCTTTCAAACCTATTGAGCAATACGAATGGAAAATCTAGTGAAACGACGTGGGACCTGCTTCTATCGCACATCCTCCAGTGAACGATCCGGTCTTACTATAAATTACTGCAATTTTTGACACCGTGCGCTTTCGGGAGCACAGTTTCTTAACTACGAGCAATAAAAACATGACTACGTATAAATATATCCCTAATCACAACACCGCCATCATAAATTGGTTTCGTTAAATAAAACCTAAACCAGGACCATGATTTTTCAGAAAATACTCATGTAGTGGGAACCAGTCAAAAGTTTCATGGCAGGAAATCTTATGGCAAGAATTGATGAGAAGTATCATGACATATTTGCCGGGGATCCTCAGTGTGACAGGCTGAAGGTCAACCTATCCCGGCTATGCCATGAGATTTGTCAACATTTCATGACAGAGAGGACCACAGCGCCATTTGAAACCAAAGCACCATACTTGAGTAATAAAAAGACTAATAATCTTGATATATCCCTAAACCCTTTCCCGTGAATCATAACTCTTTCCATCTAATAAATCTAACCTGGTATAATTTTAGAAAAAGCTCGTGTTAACGAAACTTGTCAAAAGTTTCATGGCGCCGTTGCCGGGGAGGATGCAGCGCCGTTTTATTTAGAGAATTACATTCCTCATTGCTCCTAGAGTAGCCTATACATATAATTATAAATATTCACCTTCAGAACCACTTCTAACCTGGGGATTGTACAGGTACCGTCATTATTGAAGCCGTTGTTCTATGCAAAGGAGGAAGCAAACGCCAGCCGAGATCCCGTTTAATTCAGAGATAGAAAAGACAGCTCGACGTCTTAGGGCGGAGACTAAACGAAGAAGGGAACGGGAACGACAGGCATTACTTTCGCCAAGCACCAGCAGCGATATTTCCGAAATGGCAAACCCTGACATCCCACCAATCATTCAACCCAATCCCCCACTTCACAACATTGAGGAAGACCCCGAAGATGCTGATCATGATGATTTGGATGATCCCCCTCCCCAGATCATACAAGGAGGTGGGAATCCACCAAACATGGAGCAGCAGCACTTCGAGACACCCCCTCCCAACCCGAACCAAAACCCACCAAACAACCAAAACCAACCAAATCAGCAAAATTTCCTAAACCAACAGAATCAGCAATACCATAACCCCCATCAGAATCCCCCGAATCCGAATGATTTCAATGATCCGAGGAACTATTTCATGCCTCAGAACTACTACCCACAGCAGTACCAAGGCGGGCCTGAGAACAATCATCAAGCAGCAGCTGCTGCTGATTACATGCAGCCGATTTTAGAGCCATATCTGAATATTCCTGGACAAGCTCCATTCCTGGCCAGGAATTTCGAACTGAAACCGGCCCTAATCAATCTAGTCCAGAGCAACCAGTTTGCCGGAGCAAGTCATGAAGATCCCCATGATCACCTGCAAACCTTCCTAGAATTGTGTGACACGATCAAAAATCGTGATGTATCCGCAAACACTATTCGACTAAGGCTATTCCCTTTCTCTCTGACAAGCGGAGCACGAACATGGTACAAGTCACTGCCCGTAAATCAGAAGTCTACATGGGAAGATGTGATCAGAAACTTCCTAGCAAAATACTTCCCGGAGTCCAAGGTGGATGAATGCCGCTCCAAAATTGCGGAATTCAAGATGAAACCAGACGAGTCCTTGTATGATGCAAAGGAAAGATTCTTCAACCTACTCAGAAAATGTCCTCAACATGGCTTCCATGACTGGGAGAGACTGAGAAAGTTCTACAGTGGTCTGACCCCAGCATGGAAATCCATGCTTGATGCTGCTGGTGGTCAACATTTGCTCTACATACCTATGGACCAAGCCTGGGCAAAGATTGAAGCCATGAGTGTAAACCGTTCTGTTCTAACTGATGATGGTAATCTCACTCCCCCTCGTAGTTTATGTGCTGTAGGTACAGTAGAGAAGTCAGACATTGAAAAGCTTCAAGAGCAAGTGGCAGCGTTGTCTGTAAATCAAGGAGTTGGAAGTTCTGCGCAGGGACAGCAAACTGATGTGATCTCTGGACTGTGTCAAGGTGCTCATGCAACTGACACATGCGAGCAAATCACAGCTGAGAGCTGTAACTATGCAGGAGCTTTTCCAAATAGACACCCGAATTTGTCTTATTCAAACAACAACGCCTTGAATTCACATCTCTTGAACAAGCCACAGCAACAACAGTTCAACCCTCAGCAGAATCAAGGATTCAATCAGAACAGGGGCCAACATTTTCAGAATCCAGGTTTCCAACCTCAAATCCAGCAGAGGCCGCCTCAGAATTTCCAGAATTTTCAGCCCAATCAGAGTTTCCAGCCTCAGTTTGTCCCAAACCAAGGCCAGTGGAATCAGAATCAGCATCAAAATCAGAATCAGAATCAAAAGCCTCCTTCAAGGCTTGAGAATCTGATGACTGATTTCATCACTAGTCAGAAAGAGATCAACAATCAACTGCAGGCCTCCATCAGAAATGTGGAGACCCAAGTTACACAGATGGCTAATGAGATGCAGAAAAGGGACAAAGGAACATTGCCTAGTACTGCGGAAAAGAACCCGCAATGCAAGGCAATAACCTTGAAATCTGGAAGAGTACTAGCTGGACCAAAGGGAGCAGATACTGGATCGGAATTTGAAGAAGATGATATTGTTGACAATGCTGGTAAGGAAGCTGATAATGGGAACGAAGCGGAAAAAGAGACAGCCGAATTGCAGACTAAAGCTGCGCCTGAAATGGCTGAAACAGATAAGGGTACAGGTGAAGGTACAACTTCCTTCCCCTCACCACCAAAAATTGCTAATAACAAGTACATGCCCAGGATTCCTTATCCTGCGCGGCTTAAAAATAAAGAACATGATCTTAAATTCAAGAAATTTCTGCAACGATTAAAGTCTGTAGAGATAACCATTCCTCTCACAGAAATGATTTCCGAAATGCCCATCTATGCTAAGTTCTTGAAAGAACTGATTTCAGGAAAAAGGCAGGTTGAGCAGGAAGAGGTAATTATTCTCAACAGCACATGCAGTGCCATCGTTCAGAGGAGAATGCCTGAAAAGAAGGAGGACCCCGGATGTTGCACACTTCCAGTACAATTCGGAAAGGCCAAAGTGAGTATGGGGCTTTGTGATTTAGGATCAAGCATCAATGTGATGCCACTAGCCATGGTTGTTCGCCTTAAGCTTGGAGAAATTCAACCGGTCAAGATGAGACTGCAACTTGCAGACAGATCGATCACTCAGCCCGTAGGAATCCTCAAGGATGTTGTGGTCAAAACCGGGCAGGTTCTTTTCCCGGTCGACTTCATCGTCCTCGACATTGAAGAGGACTCTGAAATGCCGCTTATCCTTGGACGCCCATTTCTAGCCACTGGTGGTGCACTGATTGACGCTAAATCCGGAAAAGTCACCTTAAGGGTCGATGGCGAGGAGATCATCTTTGATATGGAGAAATTGCAGAAATTTCCGAATGACAGTTCTTGTTTCTCATTTGAAAATGTAATAGTTAGGGAAGAGCTAGACTCTAAACTTGATTGTGAAATGATCCTGGATGAACCATCAAAGCAGGTACTGAAGCCTGCTGGCGTGGAGCACAAAGGATGCAAAGCCGTTCACTTCGCCGATCCCGAAACAGGGGATCTGGAGGAGTTTGACGGCATCGACTTCCATGATGACGCCAACCAAGAGGAGGAAGAGGATCCTGTACTGATGCAGGATCCCGAAGGTAAATCTGTTCTCCCACTACCCAATTCTCGCAAACTACTCCCTTCCGTTGAATGTCCACCAGAGCTTGAACTTAAAACATTACCCGATCATCTCAAGTACGCGTTTCTCGCAGAACATAAAAAGTTACCCGTGATTGTTTCGGCTAAGCTCTCCCAAGAGCAAGAAAATGCTCTGGTGGTCGTTCTAAAGAAACATGTACATGCAATAGGTTGGACCATTTCTGATATAAAAGGAATAAGCCCTTCTATTTGCATGCACAGGATTCTAATGGAAGAAGAGTTTAAACCCTCCCGTCAACCTCAGAGGCGATTGAACCCCCTTATGCAGGAAGTGGTAAGGAAAGAAGTTATCAGGCTCTTAGATGCTGGTATAATCTATCCTATCTCTGATAGCAAATGGGTTAGCCCGGTGCAGGTCGTACCCAAACGAGGAGGGATGTGCATAACCAAGAATGAGCAAGGAGAAGAGGTTGCAACCAGACCAGTGACCGGATGGAGAGTTTGTATCGATTACCGGAAGCTGAATGAGGCCACACGCAAGGACCATTTTCCATTGCCATTCATTGATCAGATGCTTGAGAGGTTGGCAGGGAGAGAGTTTTATTGCTTTTTGGATGGTTATTCTGGTTATAATCAGATTGTTATTTCCAGTGAAGACCATGATAAAACCACTTTTACTTGCCCGTACGGCACTTTTGCCTATCGACGGATGCCTTTTGGTTTGTGCAATGCACCTGCTACTTTTCAAAGATGCATGATGTCTATTTTCTCTGAATTTATCGAAAAATGCATTGAGGTCTTTATGGATGACTTCTCTGTGTATGGAGATACGTTCGAAGATTGTTTGACCAATCTTGCTAAGATTTTAAAGAGGTGTGAGGACACTAACTTGGTTTTAAATTGGGAAAAGTGCCATTTTATGGTCACTGAGGGCATAGTGTTAGGTCATCGCATTTCTCGTGCAGGCATTGAAGTTGATCCAGCCAAAGTTTCCATCATTTCCAATCTCCCTCTTCCTAACTCGATCAAATCAGTTAGGAGCTTCTTAGGGCATGCCGGTTTCTACCGGTGATTCATCAAGGATTTCTCTAAAATTGCCAAGCCGCTCACTAATCTGCTTTGTAAAGAAAATCCTTTCTTAATAAATGAAGCGTGTGTCCAAGCCTTTGACACGCTCAAGAAGATGTTGGTTTCTGCGCCGATAGTGCAACCACCCGATTGGTCAATACCTTTCGAGGTAATGTGCGATGCTAGTGGTCTCGCCGTAGGCGCAGTTCTTGGACAACATAAGGATGGGAGACACTGCGTAATTCATTACGCAAGTCATGCCCTGAATGAAGCCCAAGTTAACTACACCACAACGGAGAAAGAGATGTATGATGTAGTCTTCGCGTTTGACAAGTTCAGACAGTACCTGATAGGTACAAAGACCATAGTATACACCGATCATACAGCATTGAGATACTTGTTTAGCAAACAAGATGCAAAACCTCGATTAATCAGGTGGGTACTTCTGTTGCAAGAATTCGACATCATAATAAAAGATAGGCGAGGTCGAGATAATGGTGTTGCTGACCACTTATCTCGATTAGATAATGATAAAAAGGAAAAAGCCGTCAATGAAGATTTCCCGGACGAACAGTTGTTCGCGTTGCATCTGCATAATCAAGCTTGTCCATGGTTTTCCGACATCGCTAACTTCTTGGCATGCGGAGTAACCCCACAGTTTTCGAACTATCATCAGAGGAATAAGTTCAAACGAGATGTATTAAGTTACTTCTGGGATGAACCTTATCTCTTCAAACACTGCCCTGATTCAATGATCAGGCGATGTGTGACCGAGTATGAAGCTTATCAAATTGTCAGAAAATGCCATGAATCAGAATATGGAGGTCACCATGGTCCCGCTCGAACGGCCCACAAGGTCCTCGAATGTGGATTTTATTGGCCTTACATCTATGAGGATTGCAGGACATTTGTTAAGGGTTGTGACAGATGCCAAAGATTAGGAAACATCTCCAAGAGGGATGAGATGCCTCAAAAGGGGATTCTCACACTTGAGATCTTTGATGTATGGGGCATTGACTTCATGGGACCGTTTCCACCATCTGGTGGAAACTACTATATCTTGGTAGCTGTCGATTACGTATCCAAATGGGTCGAGGCTGTCGCATTACCGACCAATGATGGTAGCCAAGTCATCAAGTTCCTCAAGAACAACATTTTCAGTCGATTTGGCGTACCTAGGGTGGTAATATCTGATGGAGGAACACACTTTATTAATAAAGGTTTTGAAACTTTAATGAGTAAAAATGGGATCCTCCATAAGATAGGCACGCCTTACCATCCTCAGACTAGTGGTCAAGTCGAAGTATCCAATCGCGAAATCAAACACATACTCGAAGCCACTGTCGGGATAACCCGTAAGGATTGGGCACGTAAGCTCAATGATGCTCTATGGGCATACCGCACAGCATATAAGACTCCCATCGGGATGTCTCCATATAGGCTGGTCTTCGGAAAAGCCTGTCATTTACCCGTAGAGCTAGAGCATAAAGCTTACTGGGCCGTTAAAACGCTTAACTTCGATCCGAAAGTTGCTCAGAGCAAACGTAAGTTGGACCTCAATGAAATTGAGGAAATACGAGCGCAAGCTTATGAAAGCTCTCGAATTTACAAGGAGCGGACCCAGAAGTTGCACGATCGCCGGATCAAACCTAAGTATTTTTATGTTGGTCAACATGTGTTATTGTTCAATACTAGGTTGAAGCTGTTCCCCGGAAAGCTCAAATCTAGATGGGAAGGACCACATGAAGTACTAGAGGTGTTCAAAAATGGAGCTGTCAGGATCCGAACTGATAGGGGCGATATAGTGGTGAATGGACAACGATTAAAAGAGTACCTTGGACAGTTCGATCCGGAGAAAGAAAGCCAAGCAGTGGCAGACCCGGCCTACACTCAATAAGAAACAGCATTTAAAAACACAAAAATTTTAGTTTATATATATATATATAGTATATATTTACAGTACTTATTTCATGACAAGCAAGTACCCAAAGATCAATTAAACATTTAGAGTACTAAGACTCTAAATGTGAGGATGTTGATCTTTGGAGAAAATCTAATGCATTTCATTCATCTATCTTGCAGAAGTTCGGAACCCCCAAAAAGAGGAGCAGATAAGAGTAACATGGAAAACCAGGTTCTTGGTTGGATTAGTTCCATAAGTCTAAGAAAACGTTTTCGGGAATTGAAGAAATTCAATACCCGAAACAAAATTCACAGATAAATGGAACTAACCCAACCTAATTTTATGCAAGTGGATTATTTAATTTTCAGCCCAACATTTTGAATTCACTTGGACTGAATTTATTCAGCCCAAATCAAATAAAACGGACTCAGGCCCACATCACACTCGGGCCCAGTCCAAGAAAATTTGAAATTCAAAAATTCTTTGTCGCGGAAGGTCCTTTGTCGCGATGTCATACATCGCGACCAGGCCCTGTTCCGCGACAAACTCCCTTTTCCGTCTTAACCCTTCTCCGGTGATTGTCGCGTTGCACCTTGTCGCGGAGCATGACTCCGCGACCAAGCCCTGCTCCGCGACATGATCTGCGTTGACCTTGTCTCCATACTGAACTTTGTCGCGGTAGCCTTGTCGCGGAGCATGACTCCGCGACCAACCCTCAACTCCGCGACCTCTCTGATGTCGCTATGCCTTGTCGCGGAACCTGGTTCCGCGACAAAGTCTCGGGTTCCGCGACAAAAGTTCAAGTATTTATACCCCCCACCCCCCCCCCCCAGTTTCTTTTCACTTTCTCTTGTCATTTCAACTTCCCCCATCTTCTTCATCCTCTTTTCCCCCATTTTTCTCTCATCCGAACGAACACCACGTGTTCTTCGCACTCTTGCACTCCATTTCCAAAAGGGAAACTATGGACCGATTTCATGGACTCCTCCCAAACCTTGGACCCGTGCCTAGACCCGAGCCAAGGAGGAGAGGGTAAACCCTGTCTTCGCCATGTTCATAGCACCCATTCGAACCCTATATTTTGTTTTTATTTTTTTTATTTATTTTATTTTGTTGTGTTCTTGGTGTGGTGTGGTCAGTGTGCACGTTTAACTTTAAACTCTTGGAGATTTTTTAGTGCTCTCGGTTATGAGCCTCATTTTAAAACGTTGAGACCTCATTTTGAAACTGCTAATGGCGTTAAAACTGGTAAAGGTTTACAGATTTTTGAAGGTTTAAAACTGGAAAGAACAAACTGATGAACATTTGGGTATTGTTTTGAATATCTTGATGTTATTGGTTTGATTGATCTTGATGTGACCTCTACAGTGTTGTTTTGGTGTAATAAAAGAGGTAAGATCTCTTTGGGCACATTTGTCCCCATGTTAGAAATCTCATGGGAATAAATGTTTGTTTGTTTATGGAAACATAGTACAAACACCCAATAAGAAGCTTCCACTTTTAATAAAAGCAACCTTTTAGAAAAAGACAAAAAGAGTTATTTTTGTTTAATGTTTGACTTGAGTTTTTGTTCCCCATGGAACACTAGTGTGAGTAAGATAGCAGTATTCTTGTCACCTAACTGCTATCCTTTTCAAAATCCAAAATGGGACCACTCACATCCCACTTTTATTAAATAAAATAAGTCAACCATTTTTAAAATTAAAAATAGTGTTTGCGAATTTTTGGATGCTCTAACTGTCCAAACAGTTCGAACTATCCAGAAATAGCAGATCCGTTCCGCCACGTCTTCATTGCACATTCCAATATTCGAGCATTCCATTTCCATCTATCCATCTCATTCCACTTCCAACAAGTGTCTCGGACTTGTTTAATAAAACTGAAAACTTTTGGGCCCAATGGCCCATTAAAAAGATTTTAGGCCCAATGGCCAATTTTATTTTATTTTGGGCTCTTTAGCCCATTTAAAACCAAATATTATTTGCATGTGCTTTAAATTAAAATTCAAGTCAGAAATTTAATAATCTCACATCTAGAGCAAAGCTCTAAATGTGAGGATGTTGGTTTCTGAACTTGAATAATTTCTGAAAATTATATAAAAATTGGATTCATCACTTCTTATCTTTTCAGGGGTAATCCTCCCATTCCAGACCCTGCTCCAGAGGGAACCAAGCTGCTGGACCTACCGCTCGAACTCCTTGGTGAAATTCTTTCCCGAATAGGAGAGGATGAAATCAGGGAGGTGTTTGCTGCACAACGGATATGCAAGAAGCTCAGGGATGCTGGGAACCTTGCCATCGTATACAAGCGATGCGAGGTTGACTCCTCCACTGTGAAGAGAGGGCAAGAAAGACTCCGTTGGCAGAAGGAGAGATTCCTGCAAACATGCATAGCTGCAGGAAACTTCAATCTCCAGATCATTCCAGCACTTATGGCGTTTGTAGAAGGGAATGAGGAGCACGCTTGTGAACTGCTGCGCCCAGGAATTGAGGACAACCACAAGGCGTCAATCTTCACCCAGGGACTGATGCTTATGAGTAAGACGGATGAAAGGCAAGTTGAACAAGGAATCAGAATGATCGAAAGGATGGTAACAGATCGGTCAATCCTTCAGTACACGTCTACCAACGTCCTCGCTTGGATAACAGACAACCCAGACAACCCACAACTGTGGGCAGGCCAAGGAGTCAGAGTCTACTGCCCAAGATGGCATGCACCTCTGAGAAACCGCGATTGGTGCCTGCGTTGTGAGCTTTCCAGTTGTGTCCTCTGGCTCCGATACATGCCCTGAAGAAAGAAGGACGAATCCTAGTTTATTTTACCCTGCTTTGTTTTATTTCTATCTTAGTAGTAGTAATTTGCAAGGGATTCCTCCTTTTGTGTGTGCAGGTTTGTATTAACTGCACGAGAATCCCTTGCCTCGGTTGTATTTATTTGCTTTCCCTAAATTGGAACTCAGTTTTTGAGACCACTGAACAATTCTTTACTGCTTTCCTTTGAAAAGATGTCTGCACAGTCCGAGATGAATAAGTGACTGTCAGGCCAAAAATATGCTGTTGACATACTCAGTATGTCAGCAGTGCCTCTTTACTGCTTTCAATTAAATAACCAGCAAAAATATGCATAAACTTGCTCTAAATTCACATGTTGAATTTAGGCTTATGATTAAATTTTCAGACTTTTAAATTGGGATAATATAATTGAAGACATGCATGACATGAACTCCTGAGGTTTTGAGCTATAAAAATTTAATGATGCAATCAGCTTATTGGGTAACAAATCTGCATGTTAGAGATTTCGATTGAGTAAATTGTTAGAATTAAGCTTGGATTAAATTTGAGAATATTGTATGACATGAATCAACCCAACCTTGTGAGATTTGAGCCATGAGTCACTTTTACTCATTCATTTTCTTTGGTGTGTGAATCATTTTGATTAAAGGAAACTAGAACTTGCAATTGGGACCGATTCAAGACCATGCCATATTCCCGAAATCGAGCATATGATCGAGGCACCTAGAAAACCCAAATTCTTGGCCTTCTTTTGAAATCCAAACCCAAAAATATTTTCCCTTTAGGATCAACCAATTTGAGCCTATAAGCCTAATTTTTCTTTGAAGCCCTCTATATTATTCCTAGCCTTCTAAAAAGACCAAGAAATTCAAACCCAACTGTGCAAGAATGAATTTTATCAAAGGCATGAAGTTTGTGATCATCAGAAAAAGTATTAATCGGTATTACATAAACCGATTCAAAAAAAAAAAAAAAAGAAGAAGAAGAAAGAAGTTGAATGTCATTCAACACAAATAAATTGCAAATGACAAGCAATTAGACAATAGTCTAATGTCATGCAAAAGGAAATCAAAGAGAAAGAAATAATGATGATCATAAAGTTTAAATAAAAATGCCAAGCTATGGTAGAATTAATTCTTGCCACTTTTTAGCCCAATATTTCCCTTTCCTACCTAATGTTACAACCGTACGCCCCGTTATAACCCTCAAATAAGACCTCGTGATCTCGATTTGAAGAAATGAGCCGGTGGCGAGTTGGCCTGATTGCAAGCTTATGGGATAATTTAATTAAATGTGATTTTGAGCGTTCATGATTAAACCCCAATTGAGAGTGAGTGAATTTTTCCGATTCTCTTATATGTGAGGCCTTGTCTTATTACACATGTTCATGTCATCCTTTAATTCCCATCCCTAATCTTTGCATTTTTCAAACATGATGTTCATGAAGGATTGATAATACTGTTTGATTTGTAGGCCCGATATAGTGAGCAAGTATCATTTCATTAAACACTGCAATCAAGGGAATTTAACACTT
This sequence comes from Hygrophila difformis, assembly GCA_030278955.1. Lineage (NCBI taxonomy): Eukaryota > Viridiplantae > Streptophyta > Magnoliopsida > Lamiales > Acanthaceae > Hygrophila > Hygrophila difformis. Next base: position 931,842 of record JAOANR010000004.1, read on the forward strand.
GTAGTTTTTGATTGTCTTATCCCAATCTAAAAAGAATGTGATTTATGAAGCCACGAAAATGAATTGAATATGTAGAGTCCGTGTTCTTACGAACATTGACTCTGACTGCTCGGGGACGATCAGTATTAAATGTGAGGATGTTGATAATGGCCAAAAATGACCATTATTTTCAATCCATTTCCGTGTCTCAAACGGGCATTTGATCGCATTCCGGTCTTACATTAAGTAAGAAAGCAGTCGAATTGGACTGATTTATGCATAATTGTAAAAATAATAAGCTGGTGTGAAAAAAGCATAAATATGTAATTTTATTACATATTTATGTTAGAAAAATCCAAAAACATGAGAAAAAGAAAAGGAAACAAAAAGATGGGAAAAAGATAGAAAAGCCCACAAAAAGAATATTTTTGGCCCATCTGGCCCAATCCAGCAGGCCCAGGAAGACCTTTGTCGCGGAAGCCCCTTGGCGCGATGCAGTGCTCCGCGACAAAGGCATGTTCCGCGACCAAGACGCACAAATAGAGACACAAGACCCAGTCGAGAAGCCTTGCCACATGCAGTGTGTTCCGAGACCAACTTGATGCTCCGAGACAAAGCTGTGATGTGTGTGATGTCTTAAGACACAATGGGCCAGAATCAAGGCCCATGGGCTTAGGGTTACACTTCTATAAATATGAGGTGTCTCCCATGAGCTAAGGGTTGGTTGGAATTTTGTTGATTAGAAGTTCTTGAAGGCAAAGCAGTAGGAGTTCTCTCTTAGGTAGTGTAGCTTAGTTTTATTTTTCTTGTATTAGTTAATTCTTCCTCTTAGTTTAGTTTAGTTTAGTATTTTTACTGTTCACAGTGATTTAGATAGCCACTTTACACCATGTTTTGGTTTCTAAACTCTTGTTTTAGGGTTTGTAATACCCAAATCATGGGTATTAACAACACCCCTTCAATAATATGGGAAAACATTCAGCATTTGTGTCCCAAATCATGAAATGGGTCTCACACCCCATGGATTTATGCTTTCTTTTTCATTTTTGGGGTCATTTGACCCCCATTTTGTTATTTTTATATTTACTGTTGGCATATTATGGATAATGTTGTGTGGATATGTGATCAAACCCTAGATTAGGACTCCTGCTTTATTTTAATATTCTGCCCATCCTTGTTATTTTTGTTTAAGCATGTTCTTCTTTATTTTGAATGTTTCTTGTTTATTTTTAGCTTAGAATAGCTTTTTGATCTGAAATAGAGTGAGATCACGCTGTTTGCATGCCACTGTTCATTTCTGCTTTTTCTGACTTTTGTCCTGAACCACCTTGGGCGCCAACCGCCTTCTGGCGCGGAACCACGTTCCGCGACAAAATGGTTGTTCCGCGACCAAGGTGTTTCAAGACACTTGCCTCCATAATTTAAAACCCTTTGTCGCGGAATACCTTGTCGCGGAGCCACGTTCCGCGACAAAACTGTCCATGCATAGCGACAAAGGAGCCAAACTCTTGCATTTTTTCTTCATGGCTTCTTGTCGCGGAATCATCTTGTCGCGGAGCCACGTTCCGCGACAAAATCCCATTCTGAGACAGAAAAATTATGCCATGTTCCTTGATCTTTGAACACCTTGTCGCGGAACACCTTGTCGCGGAACCACGTTCCGCGACAAAATTTCCATGCATAGCGACAAAGGTTCAAATGCTTTAGGAATTTTCTGAAAACACTTTGTCGCGATGTCACTCTTGTCGCGGAACCACGTTCCGCGACAAAATCTCACATAGCGACAAAGAGGCGTTATGCTGCCAAAAATTCTAAAAACTTGTCGGGATATCCATGTCGCGGATCTCGGTCCGCGACAAAATTTATGATATTGCGACAAGGGTTCCTCTCCCTCTATTTAATCTCAAACAAACTTCATTCTCTCCCTATTTTATATTGCAACACTCACATCATAGCCCCACGGGTTAGGATGTAACATTCTGGAATTGCAATATAGGGTGTTATGCTGCCCAAAATTTTGATTCTCCATTTGCATCACTTAACTGATTGAACCCTTGACTCATTAATGATTAAAGATTGAGATTAGCAATAATCAACTTCAATAATCATCATGACTAAAGGACCCTTGTTCAATTGCCATTAAAACATTCTTGTATAAACAAAATCTTGATGGGTTAAACAGATAATCTGGACTGTAATTAATTATGGTAGGAAGGATTATTTAAGACCATCACATGTGGACCCAATCCACAACCTTGCATGAGAAACCAATGTCTCTCATACAATGGATCTTCTTTTGTTTCTTATTTATTTTGTCTTTGTGTGTTGTGTGGAACCATTAGTAAAGAATACATCAGACTAATGTTGGCGGGTACTCCCTCATGGATAACTAGCTCGTATTCTGGGTATTAGTTACTAATTGTTATTTTGCATGGTCTGAATGGCTGTCAGTGGAAGCCTTGGCGGTTCGCCTATCCGGGGTTATAATAGCTGCTCGGCTGACTCCCATCCAGATACAGTTTTATTTTTATTATCTTAATTTCAAAACCTGAATCCCAATCCGTACTGGGAGTCAGTTGGCATCAGTCAATGCCAACTGATGATCATTATAGAAGGGAAGCATGTAGGTTTTTATCCGAATTCACAGACAGTGGAGGCCCAACTGGTGTTGACACCACCATTATAGGGTCTAAGCTGTCTAAATTCGCCTCATCCGAGTGATTGGGAAATTGGACAGTAGATGTTTACAGTCCACCTGATTATTCTGCCATTACTTTGGTCCCTTGACCACTTCATTCTATGTTTCACCTTCTGTTTAGACCCGCATTTATATTTTGGGTCAATTAATTTTACACTTCCATATATCTTTATGCATGATAATATTATATACTATTGTGGTCTGTACTTATTTTGGGATCCTTCCCTTGGACAACAGAAGTCTAGATCTTAAACAGATATTGCTCTATAAATTTCCAACAAAAACCTCTTTATAAAATCCGGATCTGAGTAAGGGATAAATTCATCAGTTATGACTAATTCATATTCTGTCAAGGGTTGTATTTTGGGGAATTAAGAAGCAGATTCAGCGATTAGGTCTCGCTTAGACTGAAAGGGTCTGTGTTTTAACTGAGAGTCTAGTACCTGACAGGGAATGATTTTCAAATCCATTATTTTCCAAAATTGCTGGTCGATGGAAATGTAAGATTAAGTGCTACACCGAGATGGGGTCCACTTGGATTCAAATACAGTGTAGTGAATAATCTTAGAGGAACATCATCCAGGCCTTGGTTATTTTCCAAGATAGGGTTGAGTTTTCTTTCAACTGTTATCCTCTTCTGCCAAGGCCTACTTTTGAGTCCTGAGTGAATGCATCCGGAACGAACTAATTTATTAGTTCGTCGTTTCATTAGTTTGTATCTCATAATCACCCGGAAGGAAGTGAACACACTAGTGGTTCACTGAGAGTCGGGAATTCTTGATCCATACTCCTTCATTCTGATGGGGAGCTGTCTTTTACTACCAGGGTCAGACTTTCAAAAACCTCCGAGTGATAGCCGAGTGATAGGATTTTAAATGCTTTCTTTACCGCTTTCTTTTAACCGCTTTCATTAGAGGTCACTCGGTTGTATTGAGAGTTGTGTAACTGCTACTAGGATTGACAGTTAAGGGATAGTTTAGGGCTGAATTCAAATCTTTGGGTGTGACATGGGAGAATGATAGTGGTACTTGGCATTTCAATAAATGATGTGTCGGGTGTTGCTTTTCCACCACAGATGAAGTAACACACCCAGGCCAGGGCAGTTACGAATCTGTGGTATCTTAGAATTTGCGGTCTTAAGAACATGTAAACTCATATGCAAGTACCTGTCTGTTAAAGGGAAAGCCTTATAGAGAGCATGAGAATTAGCTATCTGATAGAATTATCCCAAACAAAGATCTGCGTATAAAAATGGAAGTTTAATATTGTTGTATCTCACTCTTGTCCAATTTTCATTCTTTTCTTCCTGTCCCTTCTGTCTACATTGTGACTCAACTTCACGGTTGGCACAATGCACCTTTTCCCTGCTTTCGTAGATAATGTTTACTGCATTCCGAGAATAATCCTTATCCGCTTTCTAGAATAGATTTATTTGCTTTATATATTAATTTAACTGCTTTCAAGATCTAGTTTAAATTCCCGTCAGTAGATATTAATCATCTTTCAAACCTATTGAGCAATACGAATGGAAAATCTAGTGAAACGACGTGGGACCTGCTTCTATCGCACATCCTCCAGTGAACGATCCGGTCTTACTATAAATTACTGCAATTTTTGACACCGTGCGCTTTCGGGAGCACAGTTTCTTAACTACGAGCAATAAAAACATGACTACGTATAAATATATCCCTAATCACAACACCGCCATCATAAATTGGTTTCGTTAAATAAAACCTAAACCAGGACCATGATTTTTTAGAAAATACTCATGTAGTGGGAACCAGTCAAAAGTTTCATGGCAGGAAATCTTATGGCAAGAATTGATGAGAAGTATCATGACATATTTGCCGGGGATCCTCAGTGTGACAGGCTGAAGGTCAACCTATCCCGGCTATGCCATGAGATTTGTCAACATTTCATGACAGAGAGGACCACAGCGTCATTTGAAACCAAAGCACCATACTTGAGTAATAAAAAGACTAATAATCTTGATATATCCCTAAACCCTTTCCCGTGAATCATAACTCTTTCCATTTAATAAATCTAACCTGGTATAATTTTAGAAAAAGCTCGTGTTAACGAAACTTGTCAAAAGTTTCATACCCCTTGCCTTATTTATTTGTTCCCAAGCTCCCAATTTGGTTTCCTCAAGCTCTCAATTTCATTATCTTCAAGTTCCAAGTTAAAATTCCTCCAAGACCTACCAATTTAAACACAAGTTAATCAATTTCTCCACACCCATAAGTTCTATCTCTTCATCTTAACATCAACCTTTAAATCTGAAATTCCCTTCCAAAACTTATTAGAAAACTTCATACCTTGCACATGCACAACAATTCCCTCCTTGATCCCTCCAATTCAAGCTTCACCTTGCCCTTTTTCCTCCTACCAACCATAGTCCCCAATTCACTTCAATAAATCCATATTCTTGACTAAACTCTTGATAAAAGATGAAATTTAGCTTACTTACCACATGCAAGACCAAGCCCTACTCCAATCTTGCTCCAAACCAAGCTCTTCTTCTAGAGAGGAATTTTTCCTTTCTTCTTCTTCTCCATGGCCGATCGGTGAAGTGGGAGTAGGAAGAATGAAGACCAACTTTGACTATAACTCTCATATAGTGACTGATGGGCCGGGCTTAAAGATGACTGGGCCGGCCCGGTTTGGCCCAATGGTCTGAACCCACTTATTTGACTACACTTTCTATTATTACTACTAGCAATGGCCCAACTTGTTTTCTTGCTTCCACTTTTCCTTGGGCCTCTTGATGGCATTTGTCAAGCCTAGTCCAACAATAAATTAAAGTTAGGAAACTTTAATTGTAATTTAATTAAATTAATTTATAATTTAATTACTCGGGATGTTACATTCCCTCCCCCTTAGGATCATTCGTCCTCGAATGAGATAGAAAAGGAAGTAACTTTTACCTCTTCATTGAATTGGAGTTAAGTCCAATTCAGGGTAGCGCTCTGTCATAAATTCCACTGTCTCCCATGTAGCATCTTCGACTCCATGCCTCGACCATAAGACTTTTACCATCGGTATCACTTTGTTTCTTAACACTTTCTCCTTGACATCTAACACCGCCACTGGGTATTCTTCATATTCTAAGCTTTCATTTAATTCGATTTCATCTGGCTGAATTATCTTGTCAGGATCCGACATAAACTTCCTTAACTGAGATACATGGAACACGTTGTGAACATTTCCCACCTCCGACGGCAAATCTAGCTGATATGCTACCTTTCCGATTCGTTTGACTACCTCATATGGCCCAATGTAGCGAGGGCTTAATTTTCCCTTTTTCCCAAATCGCCTAACTCCTCTCACTGGTGATACTCGCAATAATACCCAATCTCCCACTGCAAATTCTATATCTCGGCGATGAAGATCAGCATAACTTTTCTGACGATCTTGGGCTTCTTTCATCCGATCTTTAATGATACGCACGATTTCGGTGGTCTGTTCAATCAATTCTGGCCCCAAAAGAATGCGTTCGGAAGGATCATTCCAACAGAGGGGAGTCCTACAGCGTCTACCATATAATGCCTCAAAAGGAGCCATACCAATGCTGGCGTGGTAACTATTGTTATATGAAAACTCCACTAGTGGTAAATAACTGTCCCAAGTACCTTGGAAATCCATAATACATGCTCTCAGCATGTCTTCCAAGGTTCTGATTGTACGCTCGGTTTGACCATCTGTCTGTGGATGCCACGCAGTACTCATGCTAATATGTGTTCCAAATGCTGACTGCACTTCTTTCCAGAATCTAGATAAAAATCTAGAATCACGATCAGATATAATTTCTTTGGGTACTCCGAAACGTCATACCACATGTCCAATGTAAACACTGACCAACTCTTGCATACTCCACTTCAATCTCATCGGGATGAACACAGCACTTTTGGTCAATCGGTCTATCACTACCCAAATTGTATCCACCTTACGCCTGGTTCTCGGTAGACCGGTAACAAAATCCATAGCAATGGATTCCCATTTCCAACTCGGAATTTCTAATGGTTGTAATAACCCTGAGGGTCTCATATGCTCTACCCGAATTTTCTGACATGTCGAGCATTTAGCTACAAACGCTGCTACTTCTCTTTTCATATTTTTCCACCAAAAAGACTCTCTCAAGTCACGATACATCTTTGTTGCCCCGGGGTGTATGGAATACGGTGTGTTATGAGCTTCTGCCAAAATTTTCCTTTTGATGGATATATCGTTTGATGGCACACACCAACGATCCCCAAGTCGAACCATTCCTCGATCATCCACACGAAACTTGGATGCCTCCCCATGATAAATTTTCTGTTTGAGTTCTCTCATTTCATCACTTACCGCTTGGCTTAACCGAAGTTCTTCTAATAAGGATGGCACTACAGTCATAGCATATATACTCTGTTTAACTCCACGTGGTATGACTGTGATTTCCGCTCTTTCCAACTCTTGCTTAAGCTTCCAAGGTATGGTTATAGCATTGGTGATGTGCACCTTGCGACTCAATGCGTCTGCTACACAATTTGCCTTTCCCTCAATATACTGAATATCTGTGTCATAGTCCTGTAAAAATTCTAACCATCTCCTATGACGCCCACTCATCTTATCAGAAGTATAGAGACATTTGAGATTTTTGTGATCTGAGTATATATGACACTTAGCTCCGTACAGATAATGTCTCCAAATTTTCAAAGCGTGAACTACCGCTGCCATTTCCAAATCGTGCGTAGGATAGTTCAGTTCATGAGGTTTTAACTGTCGGGATGCATAAGCTATGACTCGGCCATGTTGCATCAATACACATCCCAAACCTCGATGTGATGCATCTGTATATACCTCAAACTCTCCTGACTCATCGGGCAAAACAAGCACTGGTGCTTCTGTAACTTTTTCTTTTAGCAGCTCAAATGCAGCCTGACAACCTTCATCCCAACGGAATTCCACTCCTTTCTTAAGAAGTTGAGTAAGTGGTCTGGCTATGCTCGAGAATCCCTCAATGAACCGGCGATAATAGCCTACTCAACCCAGAAAACTTTGGATTTCACTCACACTTGTAGGAGATTTCCATTCCAGAACTGCATCAACCTTGGCTGGATCTACAGAAATTCCTTCCCCGGACACAATATGTCCTAAAAAGGCCACCTTGTCCAACCAAAACTCACATTTGGACAGTTTTGCGTAAAGCTGATTATCCCGAAGTGTCTTGAGCACTGTCCGTAAATGTCGTTTATGCATTTGAGGACTCGGGGAGTACACCAAAATATCATCAATGAAGATGACAACACAGACATCTAACCATGGACGAAAAACTCGATGCATCAAATCCGTGAATACTGCTGGGGCATTTGTTAATCCAAACGGCATCACAGTAAATTCAAAATGACCATACCGTGTGCGAAATGCCGTCTTGGGTCTGTCCTTCTCTGCAACCCGAATCTGATGATACCCTGATCGAAGATCAATTTTGGAGAATGTGGTGGCCCCTCTCAATTGATCAAACAAGTCTTCAATTCGAGGTAATGGATACCGATTTTTAATGGTTACTTGATTTAAGCCCCTGTAGTCAATGCACATACGAAGACTGCCGTCCTTTTTCTTTACAAAGATCACTGGTGCTCCCCATGGTGAACTACTTGGCTGAATATACCCCTTGTCCAACAAATCCTTCAGCTGCTCCTTCAATTCCCTGAGTTCTGCTGGAGCCATTCTATAAGTCACTTTGGCAATCGGTGCTGCCCCCGGAATTAGATCAATAGTGAAATCGATCTCTCTAGACGGCGGTAACCCAGGAATCTCATCTGGAAATACATCTGGAAATTCAGATACTACCGGAATGTTTTGCACCTTAGAGTCTGTTTCCGCATCTCCCAGCTCAATTACATGACAAAGATATGCTGGATATCCTTTACGTATAAGAGAAGCAAATGAAACAAAAGGTATAACTTTAATGTTAGGAGGATGATAAATAAGGGAATTACCCTGCTCATCACAGAATGAAATCCGCGGCACTCCACACTCCAATCGAGCATTATACCTTGATAACCAGTCCATTCCCAAAATTACATCAAACTCTGCTAACTCGATAACCACCAAATCTGCTTTAAACTGATGATTTTCATGTCCTTTAACCTGTATCTCTGCACCCCGTCTAATCCACTTGCTCTCGGTGATGTCTCCCGACGGTAAAGATACCGGAAGATGATACGGTTCTAGTGGCCCCAACTCATTTCCAAAAGTAAAGTTTGCAGAGATAAAAGAACAAGATGCTCCCGTATCATATAACGCGAAAGCAGGTACGTTATCGACTAAAATGACACCTAGATTCATGACATGTAGAGTAACATTGAAGACAAGCTGAAATAAATGCAAAAGAAACTATATATCAGTATAAGTATTTCATTACATACCTGTAAGCACATCATCACGTCCCTGAACTTCAGCTCTCTCAATCACATTGAGGCGACCTCCACGGCCCCTCGCAATCCCTCTGCCTCTGTCCGGTGCTCTCCCAGTCTGAGTTCCCCCACGGGGATTAGCCAAGGATGGCTTGCCCGCAGATGGGGCCAACTGTGGACACTGATCTCGGTAATGGCCTTCCTGGTTACACTGCCAACATACGACTCCCGGATAAAATGGTCTAGTACCCTGAGACCGAGAAGTCTCGCCTCTACCCTGTGGACGTCTACTGGACCCTGCTACACCTTTACCTTTATCCTTACGACGATCTGTCCAACTACGTAGAGAATCAGCTCTCGCGCGCTCTGCAAACAGTGCCTGATCATATGCTGTCGATAATGAGCTATGTTGTACTGCACATCCAGTACGGATATTTGCCCTAAGGCCATCAACAAACCTCGCAACTTTGGCCTGCTCGTCAGGAACAAGCTCTGGTGCATAACTCATTAACTCCACATATTTCTGGTAATACTCCGTCACTGTCCTCTGCTCCCCCTGTTCTAGAGTTAAGAATTCCCTCTTTTTCGCATACAGTAACTGCGGGGTGTAAAAGTGCGCCTGTAAAGCTCTGCAGAAATCAGTCCACGAATAACCCTGTTGAGCCACTATTTCAGCCTCACGTCCCCTCCACCAATATAAAGCTGGCCCTGACAAATAGTGGCTTCCAACCATAACTTGCTGATCTGCAGGACACCTAATACTCACAAATATACGGTTCATCCGATAGGACCAGTCATCCAATGCGATCGGATCCGAACCTGCCTGAAAAATAGGTGGCTGATGCTGTCGAGCCAAACTCACATAATCAACAGGCGGACGAGGGTGATAATTATGTTGTGCGCTACTCATATAGTTAAACATCTGTTCCATAAACTGCGCCGCATCAAAAGGTGCATCCCGAGGTGGCGGCGGTGGAATATAGTTCTCATACATTGGCTCCCCGCCCCAATCTGCGAAATTATCCTCAGGTATTTCCTCCTCATCAGTCGACTCATTTCCATCTCCAACATAAGCTTCCCTGTCTCCGATATTTGGTCCGGGGTTCCGACGTGGCCGACCCCTACGGCGTGGTTCTCCTCCTCTCCTAGGCGGCATCCTATACTCACAACACATAACAATATTCGTTAACATTCGGTATAATGAAAACCTTTTACCGAACAAATGAAAAACAAGTATAGATTCCCTGGGCAATTTAATGAATTTAGCATAGTTCCCAATTGCAACTATAACTCAATTCATAACGACATCATTTGAGAAATAAAATTACATAATACTAACTATCCGTAATCCCCACTTCCCTCACATCCAATTCTCTAACCTAGTTCGCAATACATATCAACATAAAAATAGCTCTGATACCATTCTGTAACGTCCCAAAAATTTAAACCAAATTTTCGCGACGTCACTGCCGTATCACCCCACCTAAATTGTTGGCCAATCAACTTAGGCGAAGTAATACGAAGCTGGGTACCTGTAAAATAACTCTAATCTCAACCATGACCATAGCATAAACAACATATTAGACATATCCGGGAGGCACTCCCTGAATCCACACATTTAAATATCTAGATTCATAACTCCTCAACATAATAATAAGTCATCCTAATATACTGCGACTCCAAGTACAACGAAGATAATACATAAGTCTGACACAAGACAAGTCATAGATCACTCATCCCCAAATGTCCCACCGTGCCCAGCATCTGCCTCAGGAGAATCTATAAAATAAATAAATAAGCAGGGGGTCAGTACGGTTACTGAGCAAGGGAAGAATAATGGGGGATGGGGGTGCATCAATCACATAATAACATGAATATTAACACAATAATTAAATAAATGAGTAAGAGAATGCAAACCATCACACCGTCCCATACCGGTGCTTCAACCACTGCAATCAATTATATGTTATGACATGATAAAATGGATGATATGACCTAGGTGTCTATCTATCCTAAATGCAGCAGATAGTCATGTCTAACGCGTTTCCTAATAACCATGGTCGACAGTCATCATTGGCGAGAGGACACCACCCTCTCCCATCACAATGAACTGCCCGTCAACGTCGCCCCCGCCGCGGACGAACAGCCTACGCAGGGCCAATAACATAGGTGAAGGAGCCGGATAGTCGTCACTGACCAGAGCAGCGTCTAGCGGGTCATGGCAAAGGGTTCACTCCCCAATTGCCGCATCGTGCCACACGCACAACACACAGACCCGGGATATCAGCTGAATATCCCTATGGGTCAATTCCAGTCAAGGGAGTAAATCCCAATCAAGCACATAGAATAAATCAACATATCCATATATATACGACTGAGGTTTGCCAAGCCTCGCATAACGGCAACCATAATATAATCCCAACTTTAACGCATAATCACATAAGATGAACTTATGAATTTGTCTAGGTTCGTATCTCGTAAGTTCCAACATACTCCAACATCAATAACCATATATCAAGGAGGATATAATAGTAAGAAGTCACAAAAACATGAAATTTGAATTTCTGGCGTAGACAAGGCTAACTACGCCAAAATAGGAAGTCTGGCGTAGATAAACGCCAACCCTGAAAAATGGAAATTTTCAAAAGCTGGCGTCGGCAAGGCTATTGACGTCAAAAAGAGTCTTCTGGCGTCAGAAAACGCCAACCCTGGAAGTGGAGAAAATTTCTCCCCTGCTTGGCGTCAACTAGGCTTGTTGACGCCAAAATGACATTCTGGCGTCAAAATACGCTAGAACTGAATGGTGGAAAAAAAACTTCCCTGCCTAGCGTCAACTAGGCTTGTTGACGCCAAAAATGGCTCCCTGGCGTCAAAATACGCCAAGGCTGATTGTCCAAAACAAAATTCATTATCCCATCTTGCTACCATTATCCAAATCAAGCATTATTCTACCCCTTGCCTTATTTATTTGTTCCCAAGCTCCCAATTTGGTTTCCTCAAGCTCTCAATTTCATTATCTTCAAGTTCCAAGTTAAAATTCCTCCAAGACCTACCAATTTAAACACAAGTTAATCAATTTCTCCACACCCATAAGTTCTATCTCTTCATCTTAACATCAACCTTTAAATCTGAAATTCCCTTCCAAAACTTATTAGAAAACTTCATACCTTGCACAACAATTCCCTCCTTGATCCCTCCAATTCAAGCTTCACCTTGCCCTTTTTCCTCCTACCAACCATAGTCCCCAATTCACTTCAATAAATCCATATTCTTGACTAAACTCTTGATAAAAGATGAAATTTAGCTTACTTACCACATGCAAGACCAAGCCCTACTCCAATCTTGCTCCAAACCAAGCTCTTCTTCTAGAGAGGAATTTTTCCTTTCTTCTTCTTCTCCATGGCCGATCGGTGAAGTGGGAGTAGGAAGAATGAAGACCAACTTTGACTATAACTCTCATATAGTGACTGATGGGCCGGGCTTAAAGATGACTGGGTCGGCCCGGTTTGGCCCAATGGTTTGAACCCACTTATTTGACTACACTCTAGCAATGGCCCAACTTGTTTTCTTGCTTCCACTTTTCCTTGGGCCTCTTGATGGCATTAGTCAAGCCTAGTCCAACAATAAATTAAAGTTAGGAAACTTTAATTGTAATTTAATTAAATTAATTTATAATTTAATTACTCGGGATGTTACATCTACCTCCAAAGGGAATATCAAGTTCGTTGCAGGAGGCCAACTGAGTGACAGTTCACCTAGGCAGAACACTAAAACTGTCCACAAAGGTCCCAAGGGGTATATCAAAAGGAGGAATTCGTTCAAAGGACCTCTTATATGCGACTACTGCAAGTTCAGAGGGCACAAGACCGAACACTGTCGAAAGATAATCAAGGATCTTCTTGAAGGAAAACCTGTGAGATGGCCTAATGAAGAACTCAAGAAGAGGATCTCCATAAGGCGGGAATGGGTTACCAAAATTTCTGCAAGATGTAATGTGGCTTTCCTATCCTCTAGACAAAAGGGTAAGAATGCAACTTGGTACTTCGAAAGTGGCTGTTCGAGGCACATGACAGGAGACAAAGACGTCCTCAAACCATTCAAAGATGTTGATGGTGGATCGGTGGTCTTTGGAAATGGCAAAAAGGGTCGTCTCTCTGGACAAGGAACTCTCCATGGAGATGGTTTACCCAAGCTCAACAATGTTTACTATGTGGAGGGACTACATGCTAACCTCATCAGCATAAGTCAGCTATGCGATGAAGACTTGACTGTATCCTTTAACAAAAAATATTGTGAAGTTCTCGATCCTAATAATGTATGCGTCATGAGGGGACTAAGATCTCGGAATGACTGCTATTTACTCGTGCAAACTTGTAATTTTGTGAAGGATGCAGGAAGCTCCCGAAATCTACTCTGGCATGAGAAGTTAGGTCATCTGAATTTCAGAGATCTGATCAAGTTGAGCAGGACATGAGCTGTTCGTGGACTTCCAGACCTAAAGAAACATGCCTCTGACTTTTGTGAAGACTGTGCCAAGAACAAGCAAACTCGCGTGTCCCATCCCGTGACTGAACACAATGCCACAACACACTGTCTGGAACTCCTACACATGGACCTCATTCGGCCAACTAAAATTCCTAGTTTGGGAGGTAAACGGTATATTTTCGTCTGTGTAGATGATTTTTCCAGATACACGTGGGTTGATTTTCTCAGGGAAAAGAGCGAAGCTTTCAAAGCCTTTATGAAATTGTGCAATCAAATTATGAACGAGAAGGATTGCAAAGTAAAGAGAATTCGCAGTGATCATGGGAAGGAATTCGAGAATCAAGCATTCGAGGATTACTGTTCTAGCATTGGGATCAAACACGAGTTTTCAGCACCAAAGACTCCTCAGCAGAATGGAGTGGTGGAGAGGAAGAACCGTACCTTGCAAGAAATGGCACGTGTCATGATGAACTCCAAGAAGGTTCCTGAGTTTCTCTGGGCAGAAGCAATCAACACGGCGTGCTATATGATAAATCGAGTGTATATCAGGCCTAAAACACTCATGACTCCATACGAATTATGGAAGGGTAAAAAGACTTCAATATCATATTTTCACATCTTTGGTTGCAAGTGTTTTGTGCTTAATGACAGGGAACATACCGGGAAGTTCAAGGAGAAGAGCGACGAAGGCATATTTGTTGGGTACTCAACCTCTAGCAAGGCCTTTCGAGTATACAACTCGAGAACCAGGAAGGTGATCGAATCCACAAATGTTATTGTGGAAGATGCTCCTAACAGAGGAGTACCTGACGAACCTCAGGAGGAAGATGCAGAGAAAGCCCCCCAAAGCTCTAGTCAATCACGATCTCTCCCAGATGACAAGCTGGAAACCACTAGTGAAAGTGAGGAGACCCAACAAAGTGTTCAAACACCTCTTGGAACACCGTCACAGTCAGATGTAGCTGCCCCACAAGTCAGAATCCATCGAAATCACAACCCAGAGGATGTCATTGGGGATGTTCTTGAAGATCGGAGAACTCGTGTAAAGAAGAAAATCGACTATAGAGAGTTTGCAGGGTTACATTGCTTCACCTCAAGGATTGAACCCTCAAGAGTTGAAGAAGCTCTACTAGACGAGAATTGGATCGATGCCATGCAGGAAGAGCTTGCTCAGTTCAAGAGGAATGAAGTATGGACCTTGGTCGAGCGTCCAGAACACACCAACGTCATTGGCACAAAATGGGTCTTCAAGAACAAGAGTGACGAGAATGGAAATGTGATTCGCAACAAGGCCAGGCTCGTAGCTCCAGGATACACCCAAGTGGAGGGAGTGGACTACAGTGAGACCTTTGCTCCCGTAGCAAGACTTGAAGCTGTGAGATTACTCCTTGCCATTGCGTGCTCGATGGGTTTCAAGCTCTACCAGATGGACGTGAAAAGCGCCTTCCTAAATGGTTGGTTGAAAGAAGAAGTATATGTGGAGCAACCTAAGGGCTTCGAAGATGCTGACCTTCCAGACCATGTCTTTCGACTAAACAAAGCTCTCTACGGGCTTAAACAAGCACCAAGGGCATGGTACGAGAGGCTTTCGAAATATCTATTGGAAAATGGATACAGAAGAGGGAGTACAGACAAGACCATGTTCATCAAGGAAGACTCCAAAGGAATCATAGTGGCTCAAGTCTATGTGGATGATATTGTGTTCGGATCAACCTCCCATGTGCTCAAGGACAAGTTCATCGAGACTATGGGTAAGGAGTTTGAGATGAGCATGGTAGGAGAATTAACATTTTTTCTTGGCATGCAGGTTACTCAAAAAAAGGAAGGAACATTCCTCAATCAATCAAAGTATGCAAAAAGCATTGTCAAAAAATTTGGGCTGGAATCCAGCAAGCCTGTTCGAACACCAATTGGGACATCTGATAAACTGCACAAGGACCCAACAGGCAAGAGTGTTGATCAAAAGATGTATAGAGGGATCATTGGAAGTCTACTCTATCTCTCAGCAAGTAGACCCGACATCAGTTATGCAGTTGGGGTATGTGCCCGATATCAAGCAGCAAAAAGGGTGATCCGATACATTGCTGGAACACCTGATTTGGGCATATGGTACTCCAAGGAATCCAACCTTCAATTGATAGGATACACTGATGCAGATTGGGCTGGTAATGTCGATGACAGGAAAAGCACCACAGGAGGATGTTTCTATGTTGGAACCAACTTGGTTAGTTGGTATAGCAAAAAACAGAATTCTATATCCTTGTCCACGGCAGAAGCGGAGTACATTGCAGCAGGAAGCTGTTGTGCACAGCTCTTATGGATGAAATAAATGATTAGTGACTATGGCATTGAACAAGACAAGCTAGTGGTTCTCTGTGACAATATGAGTGCGATAAGTATTTCAAAAAATCCAGTACAACACAGTCGAACCAAGCACATTGATGTTAGGCACCACTTTATCCGAAAACTCGTGGAAGATGAAGTAGTGTCCCTGGAGTATGTTGGAACACAAGAACAGAATGCGGACATCTTCACCAAAGCTCTTGATGGGGATCGATTTGAAAAACTAAGGCGGGAACTTGGCCTATGCACCATAGTCTAAGTTCCAAACAGGATCTTGGGGATCTCATTTGTCATCATTAAAACGGCTAAGTTTTTTTTTAATTTTCTTATATCTTAGCCTATTCTTTGAGATCCCATACTTAATTACAATTTTTTATTGCAGAAAATACTTCCTTATACCTTGGCAGTCGTTCGACTAAAGAAGGAAGTTTCTTTATAATTTTGGTAACCGGCTACCTAGGAGAGATTCTATAATGATCTCACGCCTCCACTAATAGGGAAGTTTCCTTTCAAATCTTACTCATTTTCAGAAACTTTCCCCCGCATCACCCTTCTTCTCTCGTGCACTCGCTCTAGTATTCTTATTCCTCAAAGAACACACTACTCCCATACTACTCTCTCTCTCGCAGGAACAATGGTGACAACAAGGAATAGGAGTTCCAACACTGAGAACGCCCCTCTCCCAGCACGTGGAAGCCCTCGCACCAGAGGAGGAAATCGAGGAGGAGGACAGAGTCGCGGAAGGGGTGGACGTGGACGTGGCCGGAATCCGACTGAAATTGCTGCCTCACATAATGCTCCGACCACCATTCTCACACCAGAGATACCTGTCTCAGACCCCCTCGACATTCGTGCTGAAATGGCGCACGCACTTGGAGAAACCGCCGCAGTTGGAACCCTAATCTCCTCGCAATTGGAGGATCCTCGATCGACGGTTGTGACGCCACTCTCTCATGGGGAAACTGCTCCCAGCACGTCGCCCACATCTCATGCTCCTGTGCCAACCGTTCAAGTGCCCTTATCTACCCTGGCGGATGCGGCTGTGCAACCTCAGAATTCCCCAAAAGGGAAAGGTAAAATGGCTTCTCAAAAAACCTTGGTTTCTGACAATGTTGATGCAGGGGGTTCGAATCCTGATTCTGAACACCAAGGAGGCTTTCAGCCTGGCCCTCAATCCGACACCCCTGTCTCTGGCACTGGCGCACAAACATCTTCTAGGGCTCCTGAAGAAACTGCCTCTGCTCGTACTCCAAAGGTAGCTATTAAGAATGCTGGAGGTGGGTCTCCAGGGAGTTCAGATGATGTCTCTGAACACGCTTCAGAGTCCACCGAGTTATCTGATGAATCAGACAAGAACGTTGAGATCAATCCAGATGATGAAGAATCCAGTGGAGACTCGGGAGATGAGGAGGAACCAGAAGGCAACCGCACTACTATCTCTGCTGAAGAGTTTCTGAGGCGTGAAGGACTCACTGAGGATGAGCTGAGGAGTGATGATGAAGAGCAAGTTGTTGCTCACACTGAGGCTGGACGTGAGGGGGAGCAATCTTCTTCATCTGATGGTGTACCTCTCAGGGCCCTTGCTCGCAAGAAGGCTGCTGACAAAAGGGCTAAAAGGAAAGCTGGTGAGACTCCTTCTACCTCTCAACCTCAGAAAAGGAAGAAGGTTCCCACAGTTGATGTTGAGGAGGATGTTGCTCAGGATGAAGATGTTGATGCAATTCCTGAGATTGTGGATACCAATCTAGCCTATAGCTCCAAGTTCTACTCTCTGCGTTCTCAGACATTCTTTGAGACAGTCTTGCGTGAGAGGAAGCTGAAGCCTGAGGTTGCCTTTAAAGGTCCCAAGTGCGATGAGATTGGCTGGACAGATTACCTTGAGAAGAGGCGTCTCCTTCGTTGGGCATCCGATCTTCCAGGGAGCAAGCAGTCTGTTGTGAAGATGTTTTATGCAAACCTCAGAAAGTCTGTCCTTGTCCCTGGTAGCAGCTGGTTTGGTCGTGTGTTTGTCAAGAGACAACTTGTCCCTCTCACAGATAAGCTCATTTGTGACTTCCTTGGTGTTCCACAGTGTGATTTTGACACTGTATTCAGACCTGGTACCCAGTTCAACAATGTCCTGATTGCCAAATTACTAACCAAGGACAAGGAGAAGAATATCAAAGGCAGAGGTTTGCGATCAGGCAACCTGACCCAGAGGTTCTTTTTGCTATACAAGTTCATATCCTCTAATGTGATGCCTACAGCTAACCGCTCAGTTGTCTCGAAGGAGATGTGTCAGTTGCTGTTTGCCATTGATGAGAACAAGAAAGAGATCAACTATGGGAAGCTTGTTCTAAATCAAATGGTTGATATAGCTGAGAACCTAAAGAAGGACAGCTCTACTCTCATACCCTTCCCAGCATTAATCTATGGCTATCTGGAGTCTGTTGGGATTGGAGGACATCCCAAGGAGTTGATGGATACTACCAAGGTGTTCAAGATCATAGCCAAGCTGCAAGACAAGGTCCAGGACATACCAAGCCCGGATGGCCCTCCTATCCCTCAGACGGCTCTTGACCAAATCAGAGACATGATTGCAGAGCGCCAAGATGCTATTAGGAGGAAGAGAGAAGAGCTGGATGAAGAAGAAAGAGCACTAGCTGAGATGGCAAAGCTTCTCCCTGAGGTCTGGGACACTGATCCAGAGGATGAGGTGACTGATGCTGCTGCAGACTTCTATGCCACCACTGACGAGGAAGACTCCTCTCAGGAGTAATTGGCCCTTTTGACATATTGAGATCCAGAGGGGGAGAAGATGTGCGTGATCAAAGATGCCTGCCTCTGGTAAGTGTTTTTGTTTTATGTTCGATTGTTATGTTGGAACTCTGTTATTGAACTCTTCTTAGTATTGTTTTGTTTTGGACTGGTATATGCCTTTTCGGATGTTCTGCTGGTTTTATTGTACATGCTCCTCTGCTTTAGCCTAATTATTTGTACGGAGCATTTAGATAGGTTGGTTGGGATGTTTGTTGCTATGTATTGGTGGTTGGGGCTCTGTGATTTGTTTCTCTTGTATTGTTTTATCATTGGGAGATCTTTGATCTTTCTGGTTCACATTATGTCAAAAAGGGGGAGATTGTTAGTACCCATATTTTGAGATAATGTGTTCCAACCCAATGATGAACACCAGATAGGTCCCCACCCCTTGATCTTATCCGCATTGTATTCTTGGCAACATATCTTCGGATTGCATCTCTTCGAACTGGATAAGGCAAGCCCTGCATGGAAAGGAGCGTCTCCCAACGGTCTTCTGGCATTTCCTTATGGCGAGCATTCGAGCTATGGCAAGCGGATCCTCCCAACCGAGTAAGGAATGAATTGGCTATGGAAGGAAGAGGATTTTATGGGATAGCTTATTCCCTTCCATAGCAACAAGGATTTCGAACATCCTTTTAAGTAGGACGATTAGCTGTGGATCAATCACTGATTCCATTATTCTTGAAAAGCAAACAGCAAATCGTGTGAGAAATCCCCATTTCAATCCCTTCACCTCATCCGCAAGATTCATCACTTGTGAAGGAGATTGTCACTTGAGTGGTCATTCGTTTTATCGAGCACTTAAGCACCCTTGATTGATTTCGACACTTTCAATCAAGGGCAACACTCAAGTTCGTGTCAACAAGATACTGCCCATACATTGCTACATCAAAGGGAGGATCTTTTACAGGATCACTCAAGAGAAACTTGGAGAAGGTGTCTTCAAGGGGTCAAAGAAGAATCGGAGCATTCTCACCAGAAAAGGGAGTTTCTGGTACCATCGATCATCTGCTTGGGTGTTGGAGTAAAAGATTACTAGTTCACTATTGTTCGTGTTGTAACGTGGTGTTCGAACACATAGTGGAACACTCCTGGATTGGTATCCCCCAGACGTAGGCCTTGGGCCGAACTGGGTCAACAACTCTCTGTTTGTTCTTATTTACTTACTGCACTTATTTACTTTGGATAACTAATCTACTAATACTTGATTAAGTGTATGATTGAACAAACAGTCAGGGTGTAGGTATTTAGTCTTGACGTAAAGGGGACCAACAGTTTTAAATTTTTGGCTTAACGAAGTTTAACACCCTCACAACATGGGCTGACTCGACGGACCAATATGAAGTTTTCAAGTGTGCTTTGAGGTAAACTTGACAGAATTTCGCCTACTCTGAAATTATTGCAAGTCTAGCAAGCTTAATTTTGGAATTCTTGTAAGCTGACCTTCAAGAAAGAAGTGTACATTATTAGTAAGAGTGGTTTATTTCACTTCTTTCATGGTTGTTGGGAGTTTTCGATTTGTTATGTTACTCCCCTTGATTCGTACGTTAACATTTTTATAAAATATGCTTTCATTATAATCCATTATGCTCGAGGAATCTGAGTGGTATGCCCCAGAGAGCGGATATACTAGGGTGGAGCTCGTTAGGCCGCCCTTCTCTATGCCAAACAGTGTTTGGGATCGATGTGTGCCTGTGTGTATGAGTCTATAGGAAAATCAAACGTACCATAAAGATGGCGGGTGGGTGGTTGACTTGCGAGCATTGTAGCAAAACCCAAACAATTACTACTTGTTGGGGGATTTTTGCAGTATGTGGATATGAGAAACAAAATGGGAAAAACTTGAATAATCAATTGGATCGTGTTAGAACACATTGGATACACTGAGCGTTTCGGCTTGGCTGCAATAAACCTCCAGAGCAACGGGGCCACGATGCCTTTAATACAAATCATTTAGCAGTAGCATTGTCAAGATGATAAAGAACAATGGATGAATTAATGAGCCCTTGAACAATGTAAATCTCCCACTACAAGAAATTGCGGGTTTACCGACCGCGTTTCCCGACCGTCGGAATGCGGTCGGTAATCCCGACAGTATCACCGACTCCAGAGAGGTGGTCGGTAAAAAGTATCCGTTGATGATACCACTATTAAATGCCGACCAGTTTCCGACCCCAAGGTGATCGGTCGGGAATTCCCGACCGAAACACCGACCGCATGTGCGGTCGAAAACCTAGGGCATTAAAAACGCCCAAATTGCTGCTAATCGCGTAAACGGCACAAACCCCCCCCCCCTTTCCCTTTCGTTTTTTACAGCGCCGATCGTCACTTCTTACCGCCGCCCGCCGACCCCAGCCCCGACCACGCCCCCGCCGACCGCCGCCGCCGACTGCGCCCTCTTCCGACCAAGCGCCTCCACCATCCGCACTCGAGGAGCCTTTCGAGCAAAGTTCGGGTTGCGATTTTGTTGTTTTCCGGCAGCCCCCAACAACTCCTCCGCCGTTCGTCGCCGTCGACCACCACCCCGCCGTCGAGCTGCAGTCACAGTGCATTCCGAGCCACCCCCACGAAGCAGCCTCGAGCCGGACGTGTCTTGCAACTTCTACCGATTGCACTCTCGAACAAGGTATTCGAATTGAGCATATTTCTCCCATAACCTATTCGAATGTTGTCCTATTTAGTGTATTACAATGTGCATTCGATTGGTGTTCTTGGAATTTTTTTGCAAAAATTTTGTGAAATGTAGAACAGTAGCGGCTGTCCTGTCCTGTTCCACTAATGTAATAAAAAGACATTTCCCCAAATTGATTATAACAAAGTTAACACATAAAATATACTCCCTCCATCCCACTAATAGTGTCTCATTTCTTTTGGGCACGGTATTTTATGTGGTGATAGTTAGTATTTAATGCAGGAGTAGATTAATATTTAAACTGTGGTTAAATTAGGAATTTATGTGATCTGATTGTAATGTATATTTGAATTTTTAATTTACTCCCTCCGTCCCACTTAACCTGTCTTGTTTCATTTCTGCACACAATCCAATGCACATCTTCAATCGTTTATATCTCAAAATATGTGCAACAAAAATTATATAAAGTATATACTCTAAAACTATATAATTTTACGATTCTAACAAGACCCAACTCGACTATTTTTTTCAAATATATACTTGCAATAACATTGAGTCAAAGTTAAACAATGAACAGTGTAAAAAAGTCAAACATGACAAGTATACCGGGACGGATGGAGTATTTATTTATGTGTGATGTGATAGTTGTGGGTTTGAAATTTTAATATATTTATTTATTAATGTGATGTGATGGTAGTGGGTTTGGTAATTAAAATATTTAATTATTTTCAAAAGGGGAAATGTGACAATTGTAGTGGGACGGACCAAAAGGGAAAATGGGACGGAATTAGTGGGACAGAGGGAGTACTTCGTTGGAAATTAAAATTTGAACGTACAACATATATATGACAAGCAGCAACAAGCAACGTACATAGGAGATCTATTACAAACAAGTTCAATACTTCCCATTAAGAGAACAGGAAATTAAGACACACACGAGCTCTTATAAGACAAGATTTGGTTTGGGAACTGAATCAACTCATGCAGAAGTATTGAAAGAGTGATTTGTATGTGTTGAATGAGTAATTTAATTTGTATGTGCCGAGTATTTTTATACAGCTTAGACACCATTAAATAACCAGCACACGTCATTAATAATATCCAGCACACATATATCATGGTATCAGCACTTGAGCACCTATTGAATGTCACGCATTCAGCACCCTATCCAAATACATATAGACAAAATGCAACAAGCAACGTAAGTAGCAGATTTATTATTACAAACAAGTTCAGTACTAGTTGTAAAAATTAAGACACACAAACATATATAGTGTATGGAGTAATTAAATATAGATCAATCCAGCACTTTTGATTATTACTTAATTCCGTGGATGGATTGTGAAATGGGTCTGCGTTATAGTCAAGGCCAGAATCGCTATACCAGCAAGCATACCCATCACGGCCCACGGTGTGCCAAAATATATGTTGAAGAACTTAACCATGCACGTCTTCACCTTGTTGTCGTAATGCTTCTGAATCCCTCGTTTCACCTTCTTGAAACTCTCCTTATCAGCCGTTCCATACGTATCCAAATCCCTGTACAGCGCCGACACCTCTTCATCATCCCCCAGTATTGTGTACAATATCTTACGCTCCCTCAAGACCCGAACATCATCTGCACTATCAATGATTGTCTTCATGAAGTTGACGTAGTTGAGCACCGTTGATTTGTGCTGATTGTAAGGGGAGAGCTCGTACGCAATCATGTTGAGAAGGAACACCCTCGAATGTTTGTTGACGCACCAACTGGGGAGTTCCAATTTGCCATAGCAAACAGAGGGATGGAATTTTATGTTACCTAGAGATCTGTCGCGGGTTGGCCTAAATCGGATTCCCCTGGATCTCAGCTCGTCAGCAGACCGATACACCCTGAGCGGTTTCTTCTTACCAGCTTTTGCTGCTGCTGCTTCCTCCTCTTCTTCTTCTTCTTCTTCTTGTTGTTGTTTTGTGTAGGTGAGCTGATGGGGAGCTTCTTGAGGATTTGTGTCCCAGACAACGATTTCATAGAAAGCTTCGAAGAGGGTGCCCGGCTGATGGCGCATCAGGTGGTCATGAATTTCAGCAATGCGCTGATCTCTGTTCTGAAACCAGATGGATATGTGGTGCTCTCTTCTTTGTAGGTACAAGAATTTGCTCACTGCCCCTTCCCCTGCAGGACCATATCTCAGATTGATAAGCATTTTTAGTACCTTATATGGGATTTGGTTATCCACAACGTACATATCCTGCTTGATCAAGGACTCGGTCAGTCTGCCCAAGTGATTCTTCATAACTTGGACGTCATTCTCCGACTTTTGCTGGCCGTCAATGTCCATGAAGTAAATCAGGAAGCAGGCATCGAGCAGCAGCATTTCTGCAAAATCTTCCTTATTGAACTTTTCTGTGGTTTCAAAATCGTAGGCTCTCCTGGCATCTTGGACCATATCGCATACTCGTTGGAAATAGAAATCGGGGTTTTGGCACCGGTCCTGAGAGCCCTCGACGAACATTTTGAGAGCATGATGCTTGGCGGATTGGCAGCGCTCCAGGCCTGGGTTCCCATGGTGGTAAGGTCCAAAGGATACGACTTTGGGGCAGTAGGCATCGCCGTTACGCTTATGCAAGCGCAGTGCCTCAGGCACCCTGGGGATCCTCGGCTCGTCAGGTCGCCAGATTGTGATTGTAGGATGACTTATACGTGAAAGTGGTGGAAGCGTGAGTTTCTGATCAGCTTGAATCTCATGATGATCAGTGGATTCAATAATGTCCATTTCAAGTGAAGAGTGAAGGGTACGGTATCTCAACTCTTAATTATTTAGAACAAGAAGCTAATTCGGCTGCAATATTTAGACAATTAGTAACTAGACTACACGAGTGTTTAAATAGAGGGGCGTGGTTTGCTTGAGCAGTTGGTCATTCTTCCTAAATAAAAACTCCCCCTGTCTTATTTCAGATGTCATGTTTGATTTTTTAACACTATTCATTTTTTAAATTTGACTCAATATTATTATGAGTATATATTTGGAAAAAAATAGCTGAGTTCAGTTTTGTTAGATTCATTTAATTGTATAGATTTCAAATATATATTTCACATAATTTTTACTTAAATATATTTTGAGACATTAATAATTGAAAAAGTATATTGGATTATATGAAGAAGTCAAACATCACATCTTAGTTGGGACCGATCGGAGGGAGTACTATTGATTAACAGTAGCCATAACTGTAGGTATATTCGCTACATATATACTCAAATGGACACGAAATCATCATAATACAACTATACCAGTGACTACATATATTCTTTATTCATGAACAATAATAATATTACACCAATAGTTGTTAGACTTGTGATGAGTAATACCTAGATTATACCCGTTATGTTTGGAAAATAATTAGAGTTTATAGTTTGGAAGTTGAAATTAGTGGTGAAAATTACTTTTAAATTGAGATAATTTTCAGTAATGGTGTTTGGTGATAGAGTTAAAAATTAGAGTTTTGGAGTTTGAAAAGCTAGACATTGGGGAGATGATCGTTCAGACTTTACAGTTTAGAGATTAAAATTTTGCGGTTACTGAAAATAATGTATGTTTTATATATAATTTTAAGCTATTTTTAGTATACTTTAAAAACTAAACGCTGAACGCTAGGTTTTCTACCCAGACGCAGCCATATATTGTGCAAGCTAAGAGGGAGCATGATGTGTAAAGCCAATATTGGCATTGATCATATTCAAACAGGTATTTGACCATGATCGAAACTTTCATCAAAAGAAACTTGCATTATCCCCTATGATTCTTTTTTAAAAATAAATAAATAAATAAATAAATAAATCTATAATTTTGAAGGTGATTACCTATGCAATCTTTAACAACTGAATCAGATTATTATTCTACGCACATGTAATATATGGATCGAAATATGAATTATTATAGTGTTACAAAACTCTAATATATATAGAAGTATATGACTGAGGCAATCCAACACGAAAACAAGTTGACAAGTAATGAAATTGCATGTGCTTTGATTAAGTCTTTGTTTAAAGTTATGGTGCTTTTCAAATTCTTGGAGTAGTTTAATTTTTATCTTCCCTTCACATATATCTCTCCATTTCAAAACATCCAATCATTTTCACATTTCGTGTTGATATTGCGTTCACTCTTTATGTATTTTGTAACAACCAGCAATAATCTAACTTTTGTTGGCAATGCAGATCGACGTAAGACTTGAGTTTGCTATCCAACAATGTGAAGTGGCCGGGGAGAGTAATGAAAACAGGTATGAAGCTAAAATGCTTGAGATATGATAGATGGTGTCATGTGGCGTCTCGTAGGTTGGAGCAACAACACAAGATGTGTCGGATTAAGTTGATTATTGCTCGAGTGGAGGCCATGTGGTGTGATGATTGTTGATTTGAGAGGAGCGAGGATTGTAGGTAGCAAACCTAAATCCCATATCAAAATAATAGAGAACATTAACTCCGAATATGAGAATTCACCTAACTCTGTTAGCACAAGTTTTTTTCGGAGATGACCAAGAACAAGACTGTAGATAAAATATTGGTGGGGAAAATCAAACTTTGTCCGAGGTAAACGTTTGTAAGAGGTAGATGATACATTAATTCCAATTGCAAAAGATGTACATTAATTAGTCCAAAATGCAACTTAGGAGGAGATAAAATGAATTAAATGAGACAAACCCTTTTGTCTGAAGAAAAAACTCTTGCATTTCCAGACACCCAATTCCCGTTTTGGGCAATGAATAGATAGCCTTCTTACATTACTCTTGATATTCCGTATCTGATTTGTCTGATGAATGATGCCACCAGCTTTTCCTCATCTCTACCCCTTTTTCACAAGTCCGCCCGATTTGGCAACGAGACCTTACTACAACTTCTGTTTCAAAGACAGATTAGTGCGAGCCAACCATTCCACCTCTTCTGGGAGCTGAGAACTCAAACAGGATCATCACAGCCACATTCAACACTCCTAGCTCTTCACCAATTTGACCAATGGATTCAACAATCCTCATCTAGTTCATCCGGCAAATGTAACTTTTCAATGGCAGCCTGGTCAGAGAGGAATACAGGTTAGGGAATCAGAAATATGACAAATCAAGAAACGAATTATCAGAAGTGTACATCCTTTCAAAAGGACTTGGTTCAAACTATTCTGTGGATCACCACCAGAGAAGCCTGTGTCAATTTCCGCTGTTTCATGTTCTTCGTAATTATGATTTAGTTATCTAGTTTGATAGGTTTTGCAATCAATGGGCATATTATGACACGTTCCATCCCAAACTTGAAAATGTTGTACAAAACTTATAAGAATTTGGGAACACGATTCTGGCAGTATTTAAAAAGTGTCGGCCTATTTGGCATGACTTGTCATTATATCGCTAAATTAACTGAGAGGGAACTAGAGAACCAAAATTAAAATGGAAAATATGGTACTAATTTGAAATTCCAGATGGCACAACCAATTCTTGCACTATTCATAAGAATGTCACAAGGCAAACATGTGGTGTCTGTTAGTTCTTATAAAGATGAAGGAAATAAAGAGGCTTTGTTACCTTAATAGAAGCAACATTTGTTGCAGACGGTTTCAAGTCCAAGGCTAGCCCAAAATGAAGCATGGCTTTATCATACATGTTTTTCCGTTGGTAGATACTGCCCATTAATGCATAAATACTACTCTCACTTGGCGCGTACTCTTTAAGCTCCTCCAGAACTGCTAAAGCCCCATCAAGATTATCCATGCTCACAAGGATGCTTGCCTTTTGATATAAGGGGAGAGGGTTTTTCTTATCAGCTAAAACAGCTCTGTCCATCATCTCGAGCGCTTCACTATTTCTCTGTCAAAATTAAAAGAATGGTAGAGGAATAATAAATTCCAAAATCAATTTCCTAGATCACAGAGTCAAGCTTACCTTCAATGCATGCAATGCGGTTCCAAGATAGGACATTATAACAGAGGAAAAGGGATTGATTTGAAACGCCACCCGGAAATGATGCTCTGAGAACTCAAACTTCTCCTGTCGGAGATATACCATTCCAAGTCCATACCAGGCATTATAGTGTCTAGGGTCTATCCGGAGTGCATTCTGGTAGCTCTTGATACCATTTTCAAAATCCTCCAAGGCCACATATCTGTCAACAAACATAGATTTCCGGGGTAAAAATCACCATCCAGCAGTGTATTACATAAACAACAGGGAAGAAAATTGTTATTCATACTCATGACCACACAAGGTGTGAGCATAGGCAAATCTTGAATTTAATTGCACAGATCGCTGGAAATTCTTTAGGGCAGTTTCGTGGTCTTTTTGTAAGCTGTAGCAATTTCCCATTGCAACCCTGCCACATCACATTCAAATGATGTAATGGCCTGTTAAGTTAATGACAAACAAAACTAAACTAAAAAAAATAAGCTATGGCAGCTTCAGGACCAATAAACAAACCATATGTAAGCATAGTCATGTATTATTTGAGAAAATCACTATTCGAAGATCAAACCAAAACACAGAAAATGCAGATGAATGTACCATGATTGAGGAGCTAAACGGTCAGTTGATATCAGCTCCTGAGCCAGGTAACTCAACTTCATATCTTCTTTCAAATGCTAAGACAAGGAGGTAAATTGACCCAATGAATTAGTCAATACAGAGTAAAACTGGAAGTTCACATCTAAACAAATCAGGATATGAGAATATGGTCTTAGCCAGAGAAACCCAAACATCAATAGTCAGTCACCTAAAAGTCCCGGATCTGAACTACTCAATCCGTTTTTTTTTTTTTTTTTTAAGTTCACCCTTTGCATAGTTGATACTATTTATTGAGTAACTTTGATTCAATTTTTTTGCACAGTTATATAAGATAAAAACATAGTCAAGTGAGATCTAGGATTAGTCTAATCGCGTAGTTTTATAATATCAAATTTTTATAATTTTTACATATATACAATTGGAGTAATTAACGACTAAAAATATGTATTGGATTGCGTGAAATGCAGGATGGGTGAACTTAAAAACAACGGAGGGAGTACATGTCTGTATAGGCACACAAAAGCAATCTATGGATAATTCAATGCATATTATACTTACCTGCCACAAAATAGTGTACTAAAAAAGCTAAAAGGATTGGGATAGAATATATGTGACAAAGATGGGAAGGAGTACAACAAATATAGAGTATATCGAGCCTACTTCATATTCACCAAGATAATGAATGGTGAAGCAATGAAACATAGGAATTAGGTCTTCAGAAATGATAAACTTACATATAAAACTGTGGAGTATATATCCATTCCCTCCAAACTGTAAGGGGAGACAATGCGTGCGAGAGCGAAGGAACGATCAGCTTCAAGATAATCAACCATTTCAAAGTATGCTTTTCCAACCTGACTTTCAGTGAGAACATATAAGATGCCAATGGGCATGTAATTGTAGAGGCTCGATCCAAAAATTGGTTATTTACGCAAGCTTAGTACTGGCACCAATACATGCTCAGAAGTCAGAAGACACAGAAGTTCATTTAAAAAATTGGTGTTGGAGCATAAAATGGCAATTATTTAAAGAATTCCAACAAATATAATAAGATCAGAGCATAAATAATTCGTATCATTAAAAAATGGGGGTGGAGGTTCACAATCTATTCTTTATTTAATTCTAATCAGGTCAGATCATGAATAATTCATATTTCATATCTTTAAAAAAGTAGGGGTGAGGGTTCACAATCTATTCATTATTACAAGAATTCATCTGTAAGACCCAATCCATTCCCCGAATTTTGACAGATGCTGGAATTTCTTGCATTTGATCAAATGTATGTCAGAAAATAAAGGTCAAAACAAGATCCTAGAAGATTGCAGGTAAAGTAAGAATGGCATTGTAAAATTTAAGTCTGAGTCGATTATTCAATCAAGTATCGAGGTCGAGCTCGCATATGATACTCGTCGAGTATCAAGTACTAAAGTCGATTCAAGTATCAAGTATTTGAATCACTTTATTTAAATATATTTTATGTTTTTGATACTCCCTCTGGTTTTTATTTATTGTTCACTTTCAATTTGACACACTTATTACGAAATCATCTAATTCCTCACTTTCTCTTGCACTCCACCATTTTCCTTACTTACCCACCCACTTTATTTTATTTTATTAATTAAAATGTATAATTACTTTTTTCTAGTGTTTAATTCATTCTCACACAAGTTCATGCTGCCATATCAGAATATTCTTTGCGTTTTCTTAAGAATGACCCACTTTCATCTGGAAAGCTTTCTAATAAATCTTCATCATCATCATCATACGCCTCATCACACTTTTCGTCACAGACACTCTCTCCTACTTTCCTACCCATTTTATTTTACCCAAAACAAATTGTTATTTATTTTTAAACACCCAAAAAGAAAAAGTCAGTATATTTTTTAAAAAAGTTTGGTCGTATCTTAATTTTACAATAACCAACCCAATTTTCAAATATCAATTGAATCGTGTCTTTAGCTCGTAATTCCAAAATTCAAAGTCAACACACAACTTTTTAAAATAAAATAAAATAAAAATAAAAATTAGTCAAGCTCCAGTTAGAACTTAGAACTCTAACAATACTACTCAAGCTCGAGCTCGAATCAACAAACAATTTTTTTAAAAAACTGTGAGTAGGATAAAGTGGGAAAAAAAAAAATCACATGGAAAGTGACTCTAGGTTATGTGATTTTACTATGATGAATGATTCCGAAACAACTAAATAGTGAGATACACTTGGTATATGAAAAATTTATGTATTTCATTTGAAAAAAGTAAACTGGTCACCGTAGAAGATTCCCAATACACAAAATTATGCTTTTAAGTGTGTATAATTGTTTTAATCCCTTCTTGCAATTTGGTAGGATTATGACTCCGATCTTAAAAAGATAAAAACAATACTATCTAAGATCCCGCTCTTGAAAACCTTGAATGAAAGCATGTAGGAGGATTTACAATCAATGCATATGATTACATGACTGATAGATAATGAATATTCTACCTGAGAAAGCACCCATCCAGTCTTATAATGTTTTGGGGGAAGTTTGGTATAGATATCCAATGCATCCTGTTCCAGAAAAAGTACAACTATAAGGTATGTGATGAGTATATATTAATCTTAGATTGCTTTCCTTCAAGAAATCTATAACCTGGCATCTGCAAAGACTAGCAAGTCGGAATCCTTCCCCAAAAAGCCGCATAAGAGCCACTATATCAGAAGCACCATCTATGACTCTGGAGTTGCTCAAGGTAGCTGTACCTGAAGACCTGATATCCCCTTCTGGTTCAAGTCTATTATCACCTTGAGGGGATGAGATTGATGTAACATTCAATCTAGAATCATCAACATCATGGTGAGACCCTGAGAGCAAGACTCCTTCTATTAACCAAATTGATATCAAAAGAAGACTATTGAAAGGTGTCCTGTTTAATCAAAATATTCCTATCAAAACTCTAGATCTAAAAATAAAAAGAAAAACACAATAAATCTTAAAGAGACAGAAATAATATCAAATTTCTTTGTTCTAAATATAACTATTCAACACTCCCCTCAAGTTGAAGTTAGATAGTGGTGGATTGCAACAAAGATGTCAAATTACACCAAAAGCACTACTTGCAAAGCAAACTTCATACTAGAAATAAATAAATAAATAACCGCGTAAGACATTAATGGTGGCCATAACTCAAAAGACTCCAAACCAAACTTCATCAAATCAATGGTAGCTAACAGCCTCCTGAAATCTATGTGTAATGACAAGCATGCAAGCAAAGACACCATTGAGTGGAAGAGAAAGCAAGCACACAAGCTAAGACATTTGTGGAAAAAAAACGCATCAGTGGAGAACATGGGAAGGGAGATCAAAGTATCAAATTTAGAGAGAAACCTTAGGGATTTGATACCATGTTGGAATGGAAAGATATAGTTTCCCCACTTAAACTCATAAAAGAGTGCCCTATTTATCAATGTTAACAAAGAAAATAGATTAAAATCAAAGCAAACATATAACCCAAACAAAACTCTAGAATCTGAAAGGAGAGAAATCACATAGATCGTAAAAGATACTACAAAATAGTACTTACAAAATATATTGTTATAGATATAACTCTTCAACAAAGACCAACAACATTGCAGCAACAGATCCAGTTCATGTTTTAGCTCTCCTGGTTAAGATCATTCACTAGTTAACTGTTAAATTGCCTGTTTGATAAACCTTAATGAGGCTGATGTCTGAATTTTATTAAATGGCTGAATTTGAATACTGAAGTGAAATTTTAAAATGAATAATAATAATAATAAGAATAATCATATCTATCTATATCTATATAATATATAAAAACAATATCCCTTATGAACAGTAACCTACTCTTATGAACAGTAACCTATCAATTTTCTCTCACAAAAATCCCCTTATGGACAGTAACCTACCTATTTTCTCAACATTCACTTTCTGCACGCAATCCAATATACATTTCTAATGATCAATAACCTATCAATAACTCAAAATGTGTACAAGAAAAAATTCTAAAAGTTTGATATTATAAAACTACATGATGATACGAATCTAACGAGATCTCACTTTACTATGTTTTTTCTTATATAGATGTCGTATAAGTATTAGTGAAAGTTGAATAATAAACAGTAACAAAATCAATCCATTTTCACTATAAAAATGAAGGAATTAAAAAAAATGTAATGCACTTTCAAAATATGGGAGAACCACATTCGAGCGAAATTCACATTAGATAATTTAATTTCATTAATTATTATAGATAAATGATACTACCAAATAAAGGATGTAGCAAAAACTTTATGGGTTGATACTATATTTATTCTTTAAATATCATTTCAATATTTGTTATTATTCTTAACCAATACTCTATTAATTGAAATTATAGTTAAAGAATATATTGTAAGTTATTAATAAGTACTTTATAGATTTATATTATATTCATTAATGAATATCAAATATTTGTATTAGATAAATTAATTAAATTAAATAAATTGCAATACGACAATAAGTTGATGAAACTATAATCATTTTAATTTGTTAATGGATTCATTTACAAAAGTATTTCTTATATTTTTCTATTTAATTTGGAAATATCTACATCTTTATGAAATTTCTAATATCTCAACGCTTTATGGTGAATCAATATCAATAATCAATTATCAAGTACAATATGATTTTACGTACTTTCTTTGTCAATGTATGACATTAGAGTCGTGAGTAGAAAGGTTTTTATCTTTGCTTTTTTCATTTTTTTGGTCCTTTCAACTATTATTTGTAGTATAAGTATTTTTTAAGATACTATATATAAATATTGGTAAGACATATGTTGGTAGATTTCTATGCAATGTATAGATGGACTCATTAATGCTTAAAATAGTTTAAGGAGGTTAGGGAATGTATTCGACATAATAAAATTGAATAATTTTATTTGTTGAATTGGATAATTTTATTCATATTGTCCATAATTTCTGTCCATTGGGCGGGGAAGTACTAGTAATAATAATAATAATAATAATAATAATAATAATAATAATAATAATAATAATAATAATAATAATAATTACTTTCAAAATTCAAATATATATATATACTCCCTCCGTCCCATTATTTATGTCTCACTTTCCTTTTTGATCCGTCCCAACACCTTTGTCTCATTTCCATTTTAGGAAATCATTAAATATTAATCACCCACCTACACCCATCACATCACATCAATAAATAAATATACTAAAATTTTAAATCCACTACGATTAATAAATTTCAACTCACAACCATCACATCACACATAAATAAATCAATTAAAAATTCAAAAACATTACAATCACATCACATAAATTATTAATTTACCCTTACTTTAAATATTAATCTACCATTACATTAAATACTAACCATTCCCACATAAAATACCGTGCCCAAAAGTTTTGAGCACGGTATTGGTGAGACGGAGGGAGTATATATTGGAAATTCTATTTGATTCAAGAATAACAAAAGTGATCATTTAAAAAATCAAGAATAACAAAAGTGATCATTTAAAAAATAAAAATAAATAAAACAAATTTTAGGCTCCATTTTTCCTGCAGTTTCAAACTCAATCAATTGAATTTATTCATTATTGTCAAATCCAACTTAATGAAATAACCACTAATTTAAGTGTTTTTTTTTTTATCAAATAGGCATCAAATATTTTGACAAATTTACAAGACATCATATCAACAATCAATGTCAGAGATTAGTCAAGCCTATTTAGCAACTTGCAAAAAATCATGAAATCTTAAAAAACACAACAGCTGGTTAGTTTAATCGGGATTTCATAATCTGGTGAGCACATGGAAGCTGCTAACATGGGATCCAGCCACTCCCTTTTGCACTCTCTATCTAGGGTGCAGTGTTTAAGATTTTCCAGTCAAATCACATAATGCTTATCTTTGTCTCTCATATCATCAGGCACAAAACAGAATTGTGTTTCCATACAATTCAAATACATAAATTACTAATTTGATGAAAAATGCAAAAAAGTTAAGCACCTTCATCAGTAGCTTCACTTGCCCAGGAATGACCCTTTCTGATTGTCAAAGAGCGTGAAGTGATGGTGCTAGACTTAGAACCCCCAACATGTTTAGAATAAAGATTGGTTCCATTACCAGAAACAATGGATGCACTTGAATTGGAATTCACTGATTCACCAGCAAGCCTAGTGCTTCGTCTCTGACCAGAATCAGAAAATAGCCTCTCAGATACCTAAATGCAAATGCATTAGCACTAAGTGAACAAAGAATTTTGAAAAATAAAAAATGAAAATGAAAACACTAAGGAGAAAAAAATGTTAAAACATATGCCAAATGAGAATGAATGAGGACCACTGGGAATGTAACTGCTGCGAATAACAAGTACAGAATAATTTCTGATGATGTAGAATTCAGAGGTACCCTTTCTGATGATTGGTGCTTCAACTCCAGAACCAAGAGCAATCAGCAAGGTTCTCAACATCTTTCATACTATCCGTGTTTATGAAAAATAATCAACATTGGTATCTTTGGAGAGTATAAAATTTTATGTAATATACGAAAAATTACAATTTAAAAAATTTAATAATTTATTTTTATAAATTTAACTTATACTATATATATTTTTCTCATTTATGCCACTGGCTACCACACATGTGGTGCCTTGTGGCAAGGGGAAGAATACTGTTTTCCACTTATATTTTTTCTTTTCTTCTTTTATTTGGTTTTTTGCTGATGTGGTGATTCTTCAAAATGGAGAACTTGGAGAACCCATTGTGGCAATGTGGCTTATAGAATATCTGGTTGTTGCAGAGAAAAGAAGCATTTATGCATTTGGCTTATAGAATATCTGGTTGTTGCAGAGAAAAGCATTTATGCATTTTTACCTTTCTTAGTTTTCCCTCATCAACAAACTTCCTTCTAGGTCCTGCAATCGTAGAGTTCACTGTTACCCTTGTAGTGCTCTCACCTCCATATGTTCTCATGTTTGGACCATTTGGCTGTGGATTTCTACATAAGGGAGGCGGAGCAGCTCCAGACAACTACAGAGCAAAAATGATTAAAAACCAGCACAACATAGCTTTAAAGCCAAAGTTATAAGAAAACCTCATCACATCAAAATCTAATGCCACCTAATTCAACTTCTGAAAGGAAAACGCAGCAACACATGATCATTGAGGTATAGAATATAAAAGGTCTCCCACATGCATCAAAGACAGACAAAGAACACATGCAAAGCACGTTAAAGACAGACAAAGCACAAGTGCAGAGTGAATGAAACCATCACAATGATTCATTGAAGCATGGTTAATGCAGAGGGCTATCGTGGTGTCATGTCGGAAACCTATGTTGCTCGGACTCGGGTACGGGTGTCCGACACGGGTGTGGGGATATGTGGCGGACACTTGCCATTTTGGATTGTGCTCCAAAAGGACTAGCTAATTGTGCCGTGTCCCACAAAAGTACCAGTGTCGGTGTCGTGTCCGGAGGACACGGGTACTCCACCCTTTTTGAAGAGTCCGAGCTACACAGTCGGAAACTACCATACTGATACTGCCATGGCAACAAGTATTATATTAGTATTAATCTCCACAGTACTATGTTAATAATAGGCTTTCTCCAACTTTTTGTGGTTGAGTCATGGGTTAGGTAGGTGGCAGGTTATTAAGAGATTTGAAGGTTGAATAGGTTTGGCCTAAGTTGGCTTTAGCCCTCCATTCTTTCTATGGATATATTTTTTAATCTTATCATTGAAACAATTGAAAATGAAAAGCATCAGCCTCCAGAAGCCTAACCCAAAACCATATAAAGCATCCCGCGTTCCACTTCCTCCCTACTGCCGCTGTCAACTCACCACATCTGGATCCTACCAGAATTACTGATTTCATCAAAATGATGCACGTCGAGGGCGAGGCCTTCTTGGATGACATGGCCAGGTGGAAGCCTACCTTCCTCTTCCTCCTGAGAGTTGAAAACAGCTGGTCCACTCCAAATCCAACAATGGCACCACTCAATCAACACTTTTGAATGATGAGGAAAATGAGATCTTTGAGGACTAATCCAGCCTCAAATCCGCCCTCGTCCACCTCTCTTTCCCTTGCCAAGGTTACCACTGCTCTACCATGTTTCAGCTTTCCAGCCCGCTTTCTTCATAATCAGCCATTGAACTGTAGCCTTGGAGATGCTGCATTGGAAATCTTTGCAGCAAGGTTGTTGCAGCGCGGAAAAAGTGGACTGCCATATCGTCATGGTGACAATATGGCATGGTGGCATGGTGCACAGTATAATATATACATATATCACACTATATAATATTATAAAATATAAACACAAAATTATATATTATATAATAATTCTAAATTGAAATAATAATATTAAATAATACTCCCTCCGTCATCAAAACATTTTAACATTCCATGTTTTCATGCAATCCAATACACATTTTTAAAGAGTAATATTTCAAATTTTATAAAATAAAAAATTATAAAAATTTAATATTCTAAAACTATGTGATTAGACGAATCTAACAAGATCTCACTTGACTATGTTTTATCTTATATAACTGTGTTAAAAAGTCGAATCAAAGTTACTCAATAAATAGTATTTACTATGTCAATGTTAACATTATTCAATGACAGAGGGAGCAAATAATAATACTAAAATAAGAAAAGAAAGTGAAAAGGCGTCGGCGAACAATAACACGCGAAGGTGAATGGCAGAAGTCTTGGAGGAGATGCATGACTGGAGAGGCACAACTGACAACACAGCACCAAAAGACAACAAGCAGCACTGCAGCGGGCACAACACAGCAGCACAACAGGCAGCAAGCATGGTAGGCAGAGACGGCAGTGAATGGCAAAGGGCCAGGAGGCAGCAGAAGGCAGAACTCCGAAGTCTGGGAGGTAGGCAGGCCATGCTTTGCGGTGTTCCACATCGGCATGACGATTCCATAGCAACTATGCATACAAGAGACTTCGAAGAAAAAAATAAAGCAGCTACAGAAAATTGCCAAGATACATTTGAGCAAGAGAGTTTTCTGTAGAACCATCAATTACATAAGAATAAGAATCAAGTGATATGCGAGCATTACCATCTCCCAATAAAATTAAACAATATAGTCAGCACGGCTTTTTTTAATTTAGTTTAGTGAGAAGAAAGTTTAAAAAAACTTGGAATAAAAACCTTTACCCGCTCTATTTGATTTAAGCTATTTCTCGCCGCTAAGGCTAAGTAGCTCCTACCTATAGATAGATAGTATGCCTAGGGAAGGAAAGAAAGTCGTACTTATGCTTTTCAGAAAGAGATCTTGATACAAAATCAACAACTTTAGAAAACACACAGTGAAATCTAATGAACCAACATACCCCAATGGATTATCAGCCATACCA
Organism: Hygrophila difformis; assembly: GCA_030278955.1. Taxonomy (NCBI): domain Eukaryota; kingdom Viridiplantae; phylum Streptophyta; class Magnoliopsida; order Lamiales; family Acanthaceae; genus Hygrophila; species Hygrophila difformis. The sequence goes on from JAOANR010000004.1 coordinate 969,085, forward strand.
AATCCCAAAACCAGAAATCTTTCAAAAAGTAGATAAAGTACGATGATAAAAGTAGGTAATCTATGATATAGAATTAAAAGAGCATCTTTCTATTTTCTTTTTTAATGTCTCTTTAGGAACTATCTTAACTTAAAGATATATAGTAAAGCCATCAAGTTATATGCCAATGCAACAACCAGGCAGGAAAGTAAATAGACCATTAGAAACCCTCAACAAAAGGAGTTCATAAATGAATCAATCAACTACAAGCAGGAAAGCATTAAGCATGATAACAATTTATTGGGTGGGATAACAGTCAACAGATAATGCTCCATCAATTTGGGGCCTGCTGCAACTTACCATCGTCAAGGAAATATCTTTTTAGTTACTGACTAAAGGGCATAAGCATCACTAGAACTAGCAAAACAACAAATTGTTGTTACAAGGTAACATACCTGAGATTGTGTAGCCACTGGAGATGGGGTATTATAAAATGGCAAGCCTGTGGGAACACCATTGACAGGCTGATTTATCGCTCCATGATAATTTCCAGATATATCTCGTAGATAATTTCCATGCATATGTTTTAGTTTCCGTGGACTTGCATCTTCTGAACCCAAAGCTCTGCTTGAAGCAATATCGTGATCGTCACTTGGTGCCTGCAAATTCTGGGTGACCAAGCCATGGTTTAGGTATTGATTCTGAATGCATAGAGAAGCTCCGTTATCAAAGACTGAACCTGCTTCTTCAGCAGCACCTGTATTCATACCAATTATTTTGTTAATAAGGTATAGATTAAAACTACAATACAGTCAAGCATCCCAACACAGCGATTCATATACTGCTAAGACAAACCAGAATAAGGATATCAAAACTTACATTCGCACATTTTATGCAATTTTGATACGGATAATTGAATCACTAGACATGCAATGCAGAAAGCAAATGTGTGTGTGTGTGTGTGCTGCTTTTGTGGAAAGGGAAAAGCAAAAACAAATTAGCAAGAACCAAGAAGCCATATAACTTTCGTAATGAAAAACTATACTGCTATGATGAAACCATAAAACACAAATAAATCTAGATAATGCAAGTCCAAACAGAATGTGCAAATCACGGTTATTAATTTTTCTATACATAGTCAGGCAACCACCTGTGACACATACGAGGGACATGGCAAAAAGAAGTACCATCCAATCTAATTCTAACAAATATCTTCAAACGGATGCAAAATTGGACAAATGTATTCCATACTGAAGCATAGATGATTGCTTAACAGTTCTGCAGCAAATTACTCAAAAATCAAATGATTGTTCTTCATAATACCTAACATACAGAGTTCCTCATAAGCGGCCCACAGTAATGGATCCAATGATAAAGCTTGATTGAAATGATTCACGGCACTCTCTTTCCTATCTGTATACCTGAAACAATTATCATCACACTATAACAAGCTAACGTCAACTGGTCTACTCTACAAAAAAATATAACTAGAATAAAATTACAACATTTTCAATATAAGTTGACATTGAATGGCAAGCTCATTTCTTATTCTATTGTCTTCTTCTTTTTTCTTTCAAAATCGAGCTAGGAAGAAGATATGCACCCAATCAAATGAACTTAAACAAAGACTCATAGTATACATGCTACCTGATTCCCAATTCTCATGTACCACTATCAAACCATCAAACATCACAAAATATAACTTTTTATTTCGGCGTTGAAATTATTCAGCCGAGTAACTTTGACTCATACAATTGGAAAGAAATTTGTTACTCAATGGTTAGAAAATAATCTGTCTTAAATACATTTGAAACTTTTCAGAATTTTGCATCGAAAAAAGTCATCATGTTATTCCATTTTTAGTGATATATATCAATGTCTTCCTTCTTCTCTACACTTCTAACCAAAGACCAATTGGCAATGGGTGGAGTAGCTCTTTTCCATATAAGCAAGTGGGAATTCCATCATATATACAATGCGGGACACTTAACAATTAAAAAAATAAAATGAAAATTACAAATACAAACAATTTTAATCTTTAGAAGTAATTACAATTCCTAAATGATAAAAATGACTATCAATTTAAACAAGTATTAAAATGAAATATTCTTAAAAAAAAAAAAAAGGTATAAACTATCTCAACAATTATTCAAGGCATGGCATGGCGCTCGCCTTTACTAATGCATGCTAAATTGGTCTCAGTTAGCCTTACTGTTATTTCCAAATTTTATATATTAAATTGATATTCTCACCACCAATTTCAAAGCTGCTCTTTATTCTTCTGTTTTATATTCACTACAAGCAAAATTATTATCCAAAAGCCCAAGACCTGAACCCCGAAATATTACTGCCACTGCTACATTCCTTCCCTCCTTCCGCTTTCTAAACTTTTATATTCGACATTTCATAAACTTGAATTTTGGATTGAAAGTGTTATATTATGATTTATGATGTATATTTTCAATTTTTTGAACTTTTGTTATTGTATAAGTTACTCCCTCCGTCCCAGTTATTGTGTCCTCTTTGACTTTTTGACAATGTTAATTGTTCAGCTTTGACTCAATTTTCTCGCAAGTATATATTTGAAAAAAGGATAGTCGAGTTGGGTCATGTTAGAACCGTACGATCATATAGTTTTAGAATATGTATTTTACATAATTTTTCATTATATATATTTTGAGGAGTTAAATATTTTTTTAGGCCACTACAAGGAGTCATTTCCGTTTTTAGGCCATCAATTGTTCCTATATGGTTTTCGGCCATCACAGGGCATTTGGGCCGAATTTATGGCCTATTTAACCAATGCTTCAATGGGCCACGTGTATTGAACTCTCCAAGCGATGGACCAATTTTAGTGTTTTTTTTCATAATTGAAATAAATAATACTTCATCCCATTATTTGTCTCACTTTCCTTTTTATCCAGCCTAACGTTTTTGTCTCATTTTCATTACAGGAAATAATTAAATATTAATCACCAAACATACACCATAACATAACATAAATAAATCATTAAAATTTCAAACTCACTACATTAATAAATTCTACCTCACAACTATAACATCATATATAAATAAATCAATTAAAATTTTAAACTCATTACCATCACATCACCTAAATTCATAGTTTATCCCTAATTTAAAGCATAATATACTCATACATTAAATACTATCTATCCCCACATAAAATATATAGTGCCCAAAAACACCCCTACATGAAATATATATTTATAAAATACTACTTCCTCAGTTTTTCAATATTTGCTACGGACCAATCCAGCACGCAGTCCAATGCACATAAAATAACTCAAGTTCAGTACAAATAAAAATTCTAAAAGTTTGATATTTAAAATCTACACGACCAGACGAATCTAACAAAATCCCACTTGACTATATTTTAACTTGTATAATTATGATAAAACTTTAAGTCGAAGTATATGTATGAATACTGGTGAAAACCCCAATGGGGCAATCTTTTGAAAACGGAGGAAGTATGAAACAAATATTTATTAGAATAAAATAAAGTAAGATAATAATAATAAATAGATTAATTATATTAATAATAAATATAACTAAATTATAATAAAAAAAATAATTAAATAGTCAAATATATTTCATGTAGGGGTATTTTTGGGCACTATATTTTATATGGGAATATATATTATTTAATGTAGGAGTATGTTATGCTTTAAATTAGGTATAAACTAAGAATTTATGTGATGTGATTGTAATGAGTTTAAATTTTTAATTGATTTCTTTATGTATGATGTTATAGTTGTGAGGTAGAATTTATTAATGTAGTGAGTTTGAAATTTTAATGATTTATTTATGTTATGTTATGGTGTATGTTTGGTGATTAATATTTAATTATTTCCTATAATGAAAATGAGATGAGATAAAAATGTTAGGGTAGATAAAAAGAAAAGTGAGACACAAATAATGGGATGAAGTATTATTTATATTTATTTCAATTACGCAAAAAAAAAAAAAAAAAAAAAAAAACCCTAAATTGGCCACCACAGGAGAGCATTTCCACTTTTAGGTGGAGAGTACAACACACGCGGCCTGTTGAGGCGTTGACTTGGTCAAATTAGCCATAAATTCGGCCCAAATGCCCTGTGATGGCCGAAAACCATAATAGGAACAATTGATGGCCTAAAAACGGAAATGACTTCTTGTAATGGCCTAAAAAAATATTTAACTCTATTTTGAGATATTAATGATTAAAAAAGTACATTGGATTGTGTGCAGAAATCAAACAAGAAAAGTTAAATGAGATGGAGGGAGTATTGCTTATCTTATCATAGTAATTACATTATTACATTATTGTATATATAATATAATATATATTGTTCGCTGTGGCCCATCATGTGCCACTGCATTGGATTTGTAACACTGAACCATTCACCTTTGACAAAACTAAAAATAAAGAAGGAAAGAAAAGAAAAGAAAAATTCCCACATTTTCACAAGAAGTGTACTGTTATTGAGGAACAAGAAAAACAAGAGAATAATATGCTTCTTCGGGATGTCCAAACTGTAACATAGTTTACAAAATTACTCAAGGTATCCTTATGATTACCCCTTCATAATTCAAAACATATTGACACATAATCACAAAAGAGTTGTCCAAATTTGAAGAGAGACTCGACCATGTAGTTTTCACCAATAACCATCGACATAACCACAAGTAAACTATGATTTTGTTAATAAATCAAAATGATGTAGTATCTCATATCTTAAGCATTGGAGAAGCATATAATTCCCCTTGTAAAAATAAGCAGTGGAGAGGGAACATAATATAGCAAGAACCTGCATATAAGGCCAAGGAGGTAATGCCCAGCAGCCCCATTGGGAACCTGCAACAAGAAAACATGAGATGAGTCCCAAAAGAAAGGACCATGTGAAGAAAGAACATGGCACATAAAAGATGTGCAATAACGGTGATAGGTCTATGATGCAACCATTATCATTATTACTCAACAAATCAATCAGAGTTATTTGGAAGTGTATAATGGAAAGCTTACATCAGGAGAAGAATGATAATATGCATATGATGCCATCATGATTATCATTATTCAACAAATCAACCAGAGTTATTTGGAAGTATATTTAATGGAAAACTTACCTCAGCAGAAGACTCATTTGGAGTTAATGCTACTTCTGCTTCATTCATTAGATTCATCTGAAAACAGGATACGGCAAACAAGTAGCGACATAGAGTTGTTTGTGTTCCTACAAAAGATGTCAGGAATTTAAAAGGAAAAAAAAATTAAAAATACTATATATCAAAGCACTTCTAGAGAATATAAATAAATAAGTCACAAAAGTATGAAACCAATCAGCTAAATGAGATGCATTTCTAGAGGAACTGTTCATAAAAAGATCTGGGAGAAAACTTCAGGACATACCCTTTAAAATGTGATAAGCACAGTATGCCTGATTATTTCGCAAGTAACAGCCGGCAAGAAGTTGCAAATTTTTCTGCATTGATCACAATAAAAATCAGGAAAACCAAATCTAGTCTCTTTAAGTCACATAACAACCTCCTCTGAAAGTTAAGATCTATTTATTATTAAAAATATACCACTCAAGTAAAATACTACATTACTACTCTTTCTGTCAATCCGGTCATGTGAAACAATATATAACCGGTCCAAAGTACATTTCCAAATAATTCTGTTTTTGAGCTCCTAAAAACGCAAATGGGGTGGAAAGGTGCCAATGTTTGCTTACAGTTTAGAAAAGAAAGACGTAACCTGGTTACAATTATATTCGTAAATACTTCTTAGCTGCAGTACAATTACTCAAACACACAACAATTTTGATATTGCTTTATTCCTTAACTAGCTAACCATCACTACTCAGCTACAGTGCTAAATTATGATTTTTCAGCACATACTTAAACAGTTGCTGAATAAGTGTCGACTAGAGAACATAATAGATATTGGGTAATATAAATGGGGACCCAAGAATGGTGATTAGTGACCCAACAGAAACATGGTTGATTAATCAAGGACTGCAAATTGATGAGGCTACATTCACCAATTTCGCATGTTGGCCTCACCTCACCCATCTAGATTTAGCAATTGCCCTTTTGGGTCACCAATTCTCACAAAATCAACCTTCTTTGGTCACCAATTCTCCTTTCTTGAGTCATGAATTCACTCTTCACTATTACATTCAGCACAGCAACTTCAAACCCTCATTTCCAAGTACACCATATTCAATAACGGAACTCTCAAAGAATAAATAAACTCCTTAAAGTCATAGTAACACAAAATATGCAACACTAATAGAAAAAACAAAGGAGGGAAATTCATCCTAATCAATTGCTTAACAAATGCATCAAAGTTTGATTACTCAAATCTCAATAGTCAATATCCTGAATTGGAGCTCTACAGAAATTAAGCACACAAGCATAACTATAAACATAAATTTACAAAAAAAAAAAAAAAAAAAAAAAAAAAAAAAAAAAAACCAACAACAACAACAACAACATGTATCAAATCTGGGTGAATTTAAATCCATTCTAAAACACTTAGTTGGCAACCCATTCTTCAATAATAACTACTACTAACCTCAGAAGGGTACTCAGCACAGAGGCGTTCACACATGAAAATGGCATTGCGATACAACAGGTGTTCCAAGCTGTTCCGCACACATTCTGTAAGTATAGCCTCCATTTTTACCGCTCACGCAAAGGATTCGGAGCACTTCAATTCAGGAAAGGGCTAGATACAACCCACTGACACTCCGATTCCCGATAAAAGTTATCCTATTCAGACAAAATGGTTGGAAAGAAATTCACAACAATATATCCAAGAACCGTGCTAAACTAAATCAAAATTCAGAAATAACAAGATCCCGACAGCACTTTGAAGGAATTAAGCTGGAAAATCACAAGAATCCTCAACAAAAATGTCAAATTTCTTGAGCGCAGGCAAAAACCCCCCATTTTCACCAGAACGCTAAGCCCTTATTTTGATCGATCATGGTTTGAATTGAATTGAAAACCAACATTGCCTCCTTTTATAAGGTTAAGAAGCAGGAATTTACAGTATATGCTATGAAAAAGAACCAGAGTAATCACTCACCCAAATTCTAAATCCACCCTCCTATTTTCTCATACCCAAAATATCCAAAATGTCCTTCACTTATTATATAGTAGTATATGAATATCTGTCATGATCACTCTATTAATGGAGCCGTAGTAGTGGGCCTTGATATCTTACAGTGAATTTATCTTTGAAAAATTATATTTTTAATTCAACTTTTGTGTGCCAACGGATGTATATATACTTGCCTTGTATAATCATTATTAGAGATAAGAAATTCATTCAGATAGTCACTTCTCCGATTGCCCCATTTAGGTTTAATATATATCTCTCTCAAATCTGTCCTCTCTCTTCAATTTCTCCTTTCTGTTCATTTAATATACACTACAACCATTATTATAAATAAACATATATATAGACTTCCATTTACATATACAGACAGAGTTATTATTTCCATAACACATTATCAGCACAAGGCACCAGCGGAACTATGCCAAAATTTCCTTTTAGGTAATATTTAGTTTTCATATTTCAATATTTCTATTATGGCTAACTTGACAAAACAGAATTTCATACCACTGATGGTATCTGGAGATAATTATTTATCTTGGAAAATGGATGTCGAAATCCATTTAGAATCAATGGGTCTTGAAAAAATAATTGAAAAAGATAATCAGGCTTCAAGCCAAGAACGTGCGAAGGCTATGATTTTCATTCGCCATCATCTTGTTGAGGGGACTGAAAACACAGTGTATTTAACGGTCAAAGATTCAATTGAACTCTCGGAGAATTTAGAAAAAAGATATGATCATTTAAGATCAATTAATCTCCCTCGAGCCCAGTATGATTGGTTACACTTACGATTCCAGGATTTTAAATCAGTAAATGACTACAATTCTGCTCTGTTTAATATCGTATCACAATTAAGACTGTGTGGTGAAACAGTTACTGATAAACAAATGCTAGAGAATACATTCTATACATTCCACCCCTCCGATTCGGTGTTACAACAATAATACCGAGCACAGTGTTTCACTGAATATTCTGATCGGATTACGTTTTTGTTATTGGCTGAAAAGAATAATGATTTATTATTAAAAAAATCATGAAATGAGACCAACTGGCTGTAGTCCATTGCCAGAGGCACATGTGATTGAATCTTCTAGTCGTGGTCGTGGCCGTGGTCGTGGTCGTGGCCGAGGTCAGAGACCTCGTGGTCGTGGATATAACCGAGGCCGTGGGAAAAATCATTTCTGCAACAATGTTTATATTACGCCCACGACAGACACACGTAATCAGAATCAACGCAACACCAGATGTGATGTCCAAAAACATAATTATGAATAAGCAAAATGTGATAGGTGCGGCCTGAAAGGACATTGGTACAAAAATTGTCGTACCAGAGATCATTGGGTGAAATTTTACCAAGATTCCCAGAGGAAAAAAGGAAAAATGGTGGTCGAAACAAACCATTTTGACAGAATGAATTCTGAGGAGAATATGCTCAATATCCCATAATTTCAAGTTGGTGATTTATATAATGATTTGGTTTAATTGTTATGTTGTTTTATTGTTTTCATTACGCTTTGAACTTCTGTATCTGTCTTTACTTTTGTATGTGTTCTATATTATTGTCTCTGTATTGTAATATTTCACTTATGTTAAATCTTGTTTTAATATTAATGATATTTTGTTTTAATTCCAGCAAAATGGGGAATTTTAAAGGTGATAATATATGTCTTATTGATAGTGCTTCAACGTACACAATACTAAAAGACATAAGGTATTTTTCCAATTTAAGAATGGGAGATACAAACATAAACACACTATTTGGTAGTGCAAATATTATACAAGGAATTGGCATAGCCAACCTTATTTTCCCAGAGGGAACAAAATTAATTGTGAAAAATGCACTCCTATCTCCAAAGTCTCGAAGAAAGTTATTGAGTTTTAAAGATATCCGAGAAAATGGGTATCATCTCGAGACATCGACTTTAGAGAATGTCGAATATTTATTAATTACAAATACCACTCATGGTAAGAAATATGTATTGAAAAAATTACCAGCTCTGTCTTCTGGATTGTATTTTTCAAAGATAAATACAGCTAAAAATTATCACTTAGACCACAGGTCTAATACTCCCCAAATAAATCAGAGGTTTATTGGCTAGGGGCCCACTAATGAATATCATCTCAAAATAGGCCAGAGGTCTATTGGAAGCCATAGGTTTATTGATGAATATATGATATGGCATGATCGCCTAGGCCATCCTGGCTCTACAATGATGAGGCGGATTATTACAAATAGTCATGGTCATTCATTAAAGGGACAAAAATTGCTGCAACATGATGATTATATATGTATTGCTTCCTCCCAAGGAAAATTGATTACAAAACATTCACCAACAAAAGTGGGAACTGAAAGCCCTAGTTTTCTTGAAAGAATTCAGGGTGATATATGTGGACCTATAGATCCACCATGTGGACCATTTAAATATTTTATGGTGTTAATTGATGCATCACATGATGGTCCAATGTATCATTATTATCATCTCGCAACCATGTGTTTGCAAAATTACTTGCTCAAATCATTAAATTACGAGCACAGTTCCCTGATTATACAATAAAAAATATTCGATTGGATAATGCTGGTGAATATTCATCCCAGAGGTTTGATGAATACTGCATGTCAATTGGCATAACAGTTAAACATCATGTTGCTCATGTCCTTACACAGAATGGACTTGTTGAATCGCTTATAAAGCGTTTACAACTAATTGCCAGACCATTATTAATGAGATCTGGATTGCCATTGACAGCTTGGGGGCATGCAATATTACATGCAGCAAACTTGGTGCGGATGAGACTGACACATTATCATGAATACTCCCATATACAATTAACATTTGGGCATGAACCCAATATATCCCATCTCAGAATATTTGGTTGCGTTGTATATGTCCCGATTGCACCACCCCAGCGCACAAAGATGGGTCCCCAACATAGATTGGGAATACATGTCGGGTATGAATCACCATCGATTATTCGATATCTTGAACCATTAACTGGTGATTTATTTACTGCGAAATTTAAAAATTGTCATTTTGACGAGTCTAATTTCCCGACATTAGGGGAGATAAAAATCAACCAAAGAAAGAAAAAGAAATCAACTGGAAAACACCGTTAGATTTCTTTGATCCTCGTACAAATGATTGTGAACTAGAAGTACAAAGAATTGTACATTTGCATAATATTGTAAATCAATTGCCGGATGCATTATGCGACTCTAGAAGAGTAACTAAATCTCATATACCTGCAACAAATGTTCCAATTAAAATTAATGTCCCAGAGGGACCAATTACAAGTGCTAAAGATGAATTTACTGCACGCTTGAAGCGTGGTAGACCACCAAGTTCCAAAGATAAAAATCCTCGAAAGAAAAGAGAATCACAAATATTTGAAAGTGACAAAATTACATAAAATATTTCAGAGGAAAAAGAAGCTCTTGAAGAGCAAACAACTCCGGATGAACAGGAACATGCAGCTACAGAGGAGCATGAACTTGAAAATAATGAAACATCAATCAATTTTGTCACAAGCAGAAATGTTTGGAATCGAGATGCAATTATCATAGATAATGTATTCTCGTACCACATAGCACTTGACATCATAAATGATGACGAGGATCATGAACCAAAATCGGTTGATGAATGTCGGAAAAGAAAAGATTGGCCAAAATGGAAAGATGAAATCCAATCTGAATTGGATTCCCTGGCTAGAATGTGTTTGGACCGATTGTCAAAACACCAAAAAATATAAAGCCAGTTGGATACAGATGAGTCTTTGTACGAAAAAGAAATGACAAAAATGAAATTATCAGATACAAAGCGAGATTAGTCGCCCAAGGATTCTCACAGAGACCGGGATTTGACTATGATGAAACATATTCCCGGTAATGGATGGAATAACATTTAGATATCTTATCATTTTAGCAGTCCATCAAAATCTTGAAATGAGATTGATGGATGTTATTACTGCATATCTATATGGAAATTTAGATACAGATATCTATATGAAGGTCCCAGAGGGATTAAAAATGTCAGAGACATATGAATCAAATCCTAAACATATGTATTCTATCAAATTACAAAAATCCCTATATGGACTAAAACAGTCAGGGCGAATGTGGTATAACCGACTCAGTGAGTCTTTGGTACAAGAGGTTTATACAAATGACCCAATCTGTCCATGTATTTAGATTAAGAAAAATAGACAAGAGTTTGCAATCATTGCAGTTTATGTTGATGATCTCAACTTGATTGGAACTCCAGAGGAGCTCCAAAAGGTTGTTGAATACTTGAAAAAGGAGTTTGAAATCAATGATTTTTGTAAAACCAAATCATGCGTTGGTCTACAAATTGAATACTTAAAGAATGGAACTTTTGTCCATCAAACAGCTTATACTCATAGAGTTTTAAAACGATTTTATATGGATAAAGCACATCCACTAAGTACTTCAATGGTCGTAAGGTCACTTGATATAAAAAAGGATCCATTCAGACCACAAGAGGAAGATGAACAAATTCTTAGACCAGAGTTCCCATATTTAAGTGCCATATGTGCTTTAATGTATCTCGCAAACTGCACTAGACCAGATATATCATTTGCAGTATTTATTAGCAAGATTTAGTTCATCTCCTACAAGACGACATTGGAATGGAATTAAACATATATTTCGCTATCTCCAAGAAACTATTGATCTTGGGTTATTTTACCCAAATAATTCTCGACATGAAATAATCGGCTTTGCTGATGCTGGATATTTATCAGATCCACATAAAGCCAAATCTCAAACTGGCTATGTTTTTACTTGTAGTGGTACTGCAATTTTTATGAAGATCAATGAAGCAGACTTTGACTGCTATTTCCTCAAATCATGCTGAAATTTTAGCAATCCATGAAGCCAGTAGAGAATGTGTATGTTTGCTATCTTTGATGCACCATATATTGAAAAATTATGGCATAGCTACTGAAGAAAAAATACCCCCAACAACATTATATGAAGATAATGCAGCTTGTATAGCTCAATTAATGGGAGGGTATATTAAAAGAGATAGAACGAAACACATTTCACCAAAAATTTTCTTCACTCATGATCTACAGAAAAATGGTGAAATAAATATGCAACAAATTCGTTCAGCTGATAATCTTGCAGATTTATTTACCAAGGCACTACCAACAACAACATTCGAGAAGTTGGTGAAAAATATTGGGATGCGCCAACTAAAGAATCTCAACTAATGCTTCAATCAGAGGGAGAAGTAAATATACAAGAATCATGTACTCTTTTTCCTAACTGGGATTTTTTTCCATAGGTTTTTTTTCAAGTAAGGTTTTAACGAGACATATTCTTGTCTAGAAGACATTTAAGGGGGAGTATTATGTATATATGAATGTCCTGTTCATGTTCACTCTACCGCCGTTTTCTGACTAATGGAGCCGAAGTAGTGGGCCTTGATATCTTATAGTGGATTTATCTTTGAAAAATCATATTTCTAATTCAACTTTTGTGTGCCAACAAGTGTATATATACTTGCCTTGTGTAATCATTCTTAGAGATAAGAAATTCATTCATACAGTCACTTCTCTCATTGCCCCATTTACATTTAATATCTCTCTCTCAAATCTGTCTTCTCTCTTCAATTTCTCCTTTCTGTTCATTTAATATACACTACAACCATTATTATAAATAAACATATATATAGACTTCCATTTACATATACAGATAGAGTTATTACTTCCATAACAACACTCAATTATTCTAAATCCACCCCACCCCAGAACTTAAAAAAAAAAAAAACATTACACTCTATTATTCTAAATCCACCCCACCCCCAAACATATCAGATTCACCCCCAACCCCTTCCAACACTTAAACCATAAATCATTCTCTAAACCTAGTTTGTTCCACCCAAAATGATACCACCACAAAATGTGAAGAAATACAAGAATTAATTATTAAGATTCAAAGAAGAAGTAAATGTGGAGTCATTAGCAAACAAATGGAGGAAGAAAATGCACTTTGGAATGTAGAGGTAATGCTCCAAAAACCCTGAAATTCGTTAACTTCGCACAGACCGTTCGGTACTGGTCATCCGTGCATGTTGCACGGCGCACGATAGGTTGTGTCGTGCGCGGCACAACCCGCACAGCAGCCCCGTCCGCGCGTACCACAAAGGCGTACGACATCAGTTGCCGTTGCGCACGGCATCAGTTGCCGTGCGCAACGCATAGCGCACGACTGACTTTGTCGTGCGCTGCATAGTGCACGCGGTCATGGCTGCCGTGCACTCTGTTTTGCATTTTTTTTTGTGTTATCATGATATATTTCCCGAGCTGAGACTATATGTAGTGATGCACCAACTGAAGAAGGTCCCATTGGGAACGAGCTAAGCATAGACGTCATTGGCGAAGATTTCACACATGTGTTCACAACTCAAACATTATATAAGACTAGAGATGATGCAGTGCAATGGGTTCAGAATACAGGGTTGGAACATCAGATGGTAGTGACCATCAGGAGATCGGATATGGGTGGGGGAACTAGGGTGGGGCGTATATACCTTGCATGTGAACGTGGCCGGGAGTACAAACAGTCGAAGAAAAAATGGGATAAGTGTGTTATAGTTGGAGTAGGTAGTGATGGATGTGATGGCGAGAGCGTGAAGGGTGTTCGTAGAAGGGAAAGGGAAACAAAGAAATGCGGGTGTCCATTTTTGATAAAGACAACACAAGTGCACATCGAGGGACCATGGAAAGTGGAGGTCTTGAAAGCTGTCCACAACCACCATTTTGCGAAATATATTGATGGACATACTTTTGTGCAGCGGTTGAAGGCAAAGTTCCCAATAACGTGTCATCTGTGAAGACAATCTACAATGCGCAGCAGAAACATAGATTGAACGAGAGAGCAGGACGAGCTCAGCTGCAATATTTATTGGGAAAGTTGGATGAGCACAAGTATCATTGCCATCACCGTAGAAACGAAGCCACAAGTAAAGTGAGAGATTTATTCTTTGCCCATCCCACCGGTATTGAGCTACTGCGTGCATTTCCAATGACTATGCAAACGTCCCGAAGGCAGTTGATTATTTTTTGAGGCAATGGCTGGAGTCGTACAGTAAGAAATTTTGTTCATATGCGACAACAAGGTCATGCACTACGGGCACAATACTACCAATCGGTTAATATTAAAAGTGTATATATTTAATTTGATGTTATATGGACAAAAAATTTCACACCTTGATAATATTTAGATGTGCCTCAAAGCCGGCTTCAGGCGAGACTTTACAAGTGGATGAGGATCCCGATTAGTTACAGAAACTCAATTTCACATTTTGATATGTATGAGTATGTTGTTTGATAAGGATCCCAAGACAGTAGTAATGTATCTATAGGTTGTTGTGTGACATTATGCATTTTTAAGGATGGAGAAGTAAAATGCATCCAAAAAATTCTGTGAAAACAGGAAAGTCATCTCATAAGTTACAGACAACACGGCAGATCATGCCGTGCGCAACTCCGGGCGCACGACATGTATTATGCATTGTCGTGCACTACTACCCTCGCACGGCAAGCCTTGCCGTGCGCGACTCTAGGCGCACGACTGCCCTTTCCGTGCGCTGTTCATATTGCACGGCATCCCTTGCTGTGCAGTATGGTGGAAGAGATGAAAATATCATCTACAAATGAATAAATAACCTGCTCGGAATGGTGAAAACGTGTCACTCAAAAACAACTCCAAAACACATACGGATAACAATCAGATATTGTAACAATATTCCTAAAAAATTACATCATCATAAACATCTATGGATAATAGGCAATACTAACACAAAGCATTACAATATGATCGATAATTCAAATGCTTCGGATTCTGAAAATATCCACTACATGATAAAACCAGTCTGAAAATATAAAATGTAATCAACCCGATGATCCCGCGCCATCATCACCACCTAGAATGCGATGCACGTGCTGTAAAACATCGTGCAGTACGTCACCATCATGCTGATCCATATGGGTCCATGTATTCCCGTGCAGAATTGCACCGCAAAAATAGGGTACGGGCATCACGTATGGATGTGCCCTCACATGATCCCGTCCGACCAGCGGGTGAGAATGTGTAGTGTACCAATCTATATAAGCTGGATCGCACTCCTGATCGTAACGCACGGCTCTGCCCCTACGTGCGACATTTAATACCATGTGATCCAAATGGCCAAATGGCTCGCCCAATCTGTACATTGGGTTCGGGTCGTCAGCTACCGCATCCTCCCCATCAAATGCTAATGCAGGCGGTGGTATGGTCTGGACATGCCCGAGCTGACGAAGAACACGATCAGGCATATAGGGCTCAACAATGTCGCCCGCAGATATGTACCCCTGAAACCATGACACCTCTGGCTGTGGGAACACCGCACGCATCGTCCTGTAAGGATCAAACACAACCTAAAATTGAAATGGTTAGTATTATTAAATAATGTTTTTAACATGAGAAAAGGATTTACCTAAATAATACCTGGTCCAATGTCAACTCGTCGATCGTCTCTCGCCAGGCTCTGACTCGTTCGTCGCAGCGCCCTGAGCCGACGGCGACCACTGACGGCACAGTGGATTATAGACTGTATAGTGGGGATCCTCGACCGGTCTCGCGAGGGTGGGGAAATGCTCATAAATCCAAGCATGTTAAAAGGTTGGGTACATGTCAGGAGTGAAGGGTGAAAAAAATATGTATCTACAAAAATATAAGGGTTTACCTCCAGCTAAGTCTAGCACCCGACGACCTGCTTCATCTTGTTTGCAGATGCAAGGTCTAGTTGCCTATACAGATAGGCAAGGACTGCTGCTCCCCAAGCATAGTTCTTTATGCGCCCAAAACGACCAAGAAACTCCAACCAGTTCACGGACACTCGCGACCCACTCTTGTTTGGGAACAATACTGTTCCAAACACGTAGAGAAGGTATGTGCGAGCACTCTGCTTTGCGACCCGGCGATCACGCGACACTGGCCCACCCTTGAAACTATCACAGAGCCACGTTAGTCCGATTACTTGACCCCTTACCTTCCCCATCTCAGCCTGCACAAGCTCCAGGGGTGCTCCCAGCACATCGAAAGCCTCCTGGGGTGTGTGTGGTGAATCCGCTGCAAGCATAAATATTAATTAAAGTCGATAAAATAATAAAATATAAACAATATAAAAGGTATATATTACATATATGATAATATGTAATACATGAACAACCAAGAATGAAAAAAAGCATAAAAAATTTTAAAAAAAATTGAACAGACCGCGCGGCAGGTTGTCGCCGTGCGGCACGGCACCATGTGCCTCACGCCGTGCCTGGTCCGAACGGACCTGGTGCCAGCAAGTTCACCATCTCGGGTGAACTTGCCCAAAAATGTTATCAAGCCCTCCATTAATCCCCAAAAAATTGCAATTAAATACTTCCTATCTACAATGTGATACTAATTTAACAATTCTAACACTATAATTTAAGATCTATTAGAAATGGGTTAATTAAAATTTTAAACATAAACCCTACCTTTTAATCTCTCCATGTGTGAGTGAGAATAATTGATGTATTCCTTCTTCTTGCTTCAAAATAAAACCTGAAATCAAGAACAAGAACACTGTCGAACAAGATCAAGAACAATGCGTTTTTCTTTTTCTTCAGTGAAGACCGAGGTGGGATGGTGGGGTGAGTATAATAAATATTAGAAGTGGATATTATTTTTGTATTGAAGAGTATTTGGGTAATTGAGGATGGGGTGAATTTAGAATGTGTTGACTTTTTTAATTTTTTGGTGGGGGGGGGGGGGGGATTTAGTAAACAGTAGAGTCTGAATAGCCGACCTCTCCCTAAGATACTGTTGATTTATACCATTAAGTAAATAAAAGTTACCTATTTAAAAACTACCACTTATAAGACTAGACGGATCTCACAAAATCTGACTTTGCCATTATATTTTAACTTGTATAATTATGATAAAATTTTAAGTCAAATTATAACTGTGAATAGTAACAAAACATCCAATGGTGCAAGAAAAAAAATGAGAAGTATCAATTTAGACCTGAACATGAGGACTTAGTCAAGTGGTTAAGTTTTTTAACTTATAATTTGAAGGTTGGAGGATGGAAAAAAAAAAAGTAAACCTCCTTAATGTTTTGAATGTTTTATTTTTGAAAAGGATCATCGTTTTTCACTTCTAAATTCAAAGTGATAAATATAGTTATTTCTTGTATATTTAATAATAACTCTAGCCTATTAGTGTAATATCTGTATATATATATATATATATATATATATGTTAGGAGTGTATACATATAGAATTGAATATATTATGTGAGTGCACAGAAAGTATAGAATTTATAACAATATATGGTGGTAGAGAAAAAAAATGATTTCAGATTATATTCCGATCTCATAATGCATGTATTTATAGAGCAGTACACTTGTACGAGCTACCACACTTGAAAGATTATATTCTCATTTTATAATGCATGTATTTATAGAGCATTATACTTGTACCAGCTACCACACTTGACCAGGGTAGGCAATCTCAATTATTATTTCGGATCCATTGAGACATCCACGCTTTTTTAATTGTGGGATGGTTTTTAAAAATTATTCAAGAGCTTCAATCTAGTCTAGAGTTAGACTTTTCAACACTCCCCCTTGAATGTCTTCAATACAAAGAATATGTCTCGTTAAAACCTTATTAGAAAAACCCTGTGGGAAAAAATCCTAGTGAAGGAAAAAGAGTACAGTATTCTTGTATTCATTGCTCCCATGATTTGGACATTATTTTAAATCTTGAAGCTGCCGCATTCCAATTTTTTTCACGAGCTTCTCGAATATTGCAGTCGGCAATGTCTTCGTAAATAAATCCGCTAAATTATTCTCTGATCGAATTTGTTAAATATCGATTCCACCATTTTTTGAAGATCATAAGTGTAGAAGAATTTTGGTGAAATATGATTCGTTCTATCTCCTCTGATATATCCTCCTTTCAATTGGGCTATACAAGCCGAATTATCTTCAAATAAAATTATTGAGGGGGATTTGTGGTTTAATGACTAAACCACAACTCTTCAATATATATTAAGTCATTGACCCAACCAAACACATTCTCAACTCGCCTCATCGATTGTTAATATTTCGGTATGATTAGAAGAAGTATCAGTTAAAGTCTGCTTTATTGACCTTCAAGAAATGACAGTTTCGCCACAAGTAAAGATATAGCCTGTTTGAGATTTGACTTTGTGTGGGTCTGACAAATAATCTGCATCGGCATAGCCACTAACTCATGTCGAGAGTGTTTTGGGTAAATAACCCAAGGTCAACTGTTCCCTAGAGATAGCGAAAAAGTGCTTTATGCCTTTCCAATATCGTTGAGTAGGGCAAGAATTGAATCTTGCGAGTAAATTGACTGCAAACGCGATATCAGGTCACGTGCTATTTGCAAGATACATTAACGCGGCAATTGCGCTTAAATATGGCATTTTTTGGGCCAAGTTGATCTTCATTATCTTCTTTTGCTCTAAATGGATCCTTTGCAGGATCAAGTGCCCGAACGACCATTGGATTACTTAGCGGATGAGCATAATCCATTCGAAATTGCTTTAATACCCTTTGGGTATAAGCTGATTGATAAACAAATATGCCATTTTTAAAATGATCAATTTGTTGGCCAAGGCAAAAAAATTTTTTCCCGAAAGCCTTGATTTCGAATTCCTTATACCGATATTCAACAGCCCCAATTAAATTTAAATCATCAACATAGACTGCGACAATCATAAATTGTGACCCATTTTTCTTTATAAATACATATGGATAGATAGGGTCATTTGTATAACCTTCTTTGATTAAACTTTCACTGAGACGGTTATACCACATTCGGCCATATTGTTTGAGCCCATACACGGAATTTTGCAATTTGATGGAATAAGTTTTTCTGAGTTTTGAGTTACAAGACTCAGGTAACTTGAACCCTTCATGTATTTTCATATAAATATCATTTTCCAATGAGCCATTTAAATATGCAGTAATAATATTCATTAATCTCATTTCAAGATTTTCTCATATTGTTAGGCTCATGAGATATATAAATGTTATTCCATCTGATGATGTGGCTTTTGTGCTTGATAATGACATACACTTGAGATGCTTTTGTGGTGGTTTTGGTAGCACTTTACACTTGTTGTGCTTGTTTTGTTGTTTGTAGGAGGATGGCATGGAAAGTGGTAAAAAGTAGAACAAAGAGAAGGAATAAAAAAGAAAGAAGACAGGGAGCTATGGAGTCCCTAATCATGGCCATGTCTAGAAAGACTGGAAGAAGCTGAAATTGGAGATAAATTCAAGCCCAAGCCCATGCAACAAGCCCAACCCATTACACAATTCAAGAAGGGAACATGGCTGGAACGACAGAAAAAGGGGCAGAATTTCACTTTTACAGACACTTTTTGGGGCTATTTTTAGAACACCTTTTTGGAGAAGAAAGAAGCGGACGTTCAAGCATGTTCGAACAGAAGCAAAATGGAGAGCAGACCGATTGGAGTTCTTCTTCTCATCTCTAATCCTTGGAATTTGGTTGTATCTCTTCTCTATTTTGTTTTATCTTCCATGGATTTAGAGTAGACTTTTCCTTTTCTCTAGTTTGAAGAATTGATTGAGAATGGCTATGGGATTTTGGGAGATGATGTATTTTTGACTATGAGGACTTGATGCTTGATATTTATGCAATTCCTATATCTAGGGTTTATGATTATTGAA
This sequence comes from Hygrophila difformis, assembly GCA_030278955.1. Lineage (NCBI taxonomy): Eukaryota > Viridiplantae > Streptophyta > Magnoliopsida > Lamiales > Acanthaceae > Hygrophila > Hygrophila difformis. The sequence continues at coordinate 988,955 of JAOANR010000004.1, forward strand.
TTGGATGAATATTTTTGGATCCGAATGTTTGTTTAGTTTGATTATTGATGCCAATTTAATTTGGGTATTCGTAATTGTACTTGAATTAAATAGGTAGAAACTGGGTTGATTAGTTCCTTTCCGGGGAATTGTTTTATCAAATTGGGAATTACTCCGCATAGGTAGTAATTAGTTTGAATCGGGCTTTTCTAAATTGTAATGCGATTGAATAACATTTTCTATGGGCGTACCTAGGAATGTTGGTTCAATTAGGGACGATTAACGGGCGTACCTTAGTTGTCTAATTTTTAAGGAAAAGTTGGTTGTCTAAGCGGACCTGACAACTATAACTGGTTTATCAATTTATATCATGTTTATGCGTCAATGATCTTTCCCAAATGTCATTCCAAATCATTCTTTGAACTAGAGACTTTTAATTCCATAAATAAAAATCCAAGCTTGTTTTTACCATGTGCTCTTGAAACTCACTTTGGTATTTTATTGTTTGTAGACTTTTTCATTTTCTTAATTTTTCTTATCATACTCTTTGTGACAATGCCAAAACCCCGCTTTTAATTATTGTATATACTATGAAAAAGTTGTATTCCAATCCCTGAGGATTCGACCATTGTCACTGCTATACTATATTTATTTTGTACTTGGTGACACATGAATTAATTTATATTTTGCAGCTCTGCGACAAGCTGTCACCATCCATAACTGGGGAATATGTTTCCTCAAAATAAATTTCCGGTCTCTGGGAAAAACCTTGGGCTACAAGCCTTGCTTTATATTTGGCAATTTCATTGTTTTCATTTCTTTTTTTCACCAACACCCATCTGTAGCCAACGGGCTTCACATTTTCTGGTGTTTGGACAATAGGGCCGAATACTTTTCGTTTATTCAGTGAGTCTAGTTCAGAGTGAATTGCATCTTTTCATTTTGACCAATAATTTCTTTTCCGACATTCTTCAACTGATCTTGGTTCAGGATTCTCGTAATTTTCCATTATATCAAGTGCAACGTTATATGCAAAAGCATTATCAACGTTTATTTCTTTTCGGTTCCAACATTTCCCAGTATTGATATAATTGAATGAAATTTTAATAACTTCTTTTTCATCTGGGTGAATATTTTCATGTTCAACCTCTTCGAGGGTTGAATAAATTTCTCCTTCAGGAATATCATCAGTGATTGATTTCTCACCTATATGGATAATTTTCCTCTTATATAGATTTTTATTCTTGGAACCCAAAGACCTACCACGTTTCAGGCGTGCAGTAGGTTCATTAGCACTCGGAATTTGCCCTTTTTGGGACATTTATATTAACTAGTGCATTTGCTGCTACAATATATGATTTTGTGACTTTAGCAACATTATTAAAAGCATCGGGTAATTGATTTGCAATTCCCTGCAAATGCACAAGTATTTGAACTTCAAGTTCGCATCGCCTTGTACGAGGATAAAGAAAAATCAAATGGACTTTGGCTAGATATTTTCTTTTTCAGTTTATCTTTTACTCCCTATAATGTCGGGAATTGAGTTTCATCAAAATGACAGTCTGCAAATCTTGCAGTAAATAAATCACCCTTTTTTTGGCTCAAGATATTTTATAATCGAGGGTGATTCATACTCGCCATATATGCCCATGTAATACCCGTAAATTTTAAAATATAAAAACAGGAATTAATCCAATAGGAGAGAAGATTTTGTTTCCGAGAACCCGTAGACGCGGAAATGCACGGAAGTCAAAGGACGACGAATTAGAACCCGACGGACCAAAACCGACGGCCTTAAGATTTCAAGCATGAAATCGAATTGCGACGGAATAGATTTATGATGAGAAGCATAATCCGAAAATGACCCGGAAAATCGAGCGCGAAAACGTGGAAGGATATAAGTCCGAAAGAGAGGAGAAAAAAACCCGACGGATCGGATCGCACGGACCCGCCCGGACCGCAGTCCAGGCGGGAGCCGCGCGCTGGCCGGGCGGGGTTTGGCCAGAAGGCGCGCCAACCCCGCGTGGCTCCACAGGATTTGGCAAGTTGCGCGTTTTCGGCGATTTCTTACCATAATTCGACCTCCCGACTTTGGAAAGCAGATTTTGGTCGAAGGGAAAGCTTTTAGGGCGACCTAGGGCTGCCTCCTCACCCTTTTCATCAGTCACAAAACTCCCTCCACTCTCCCCAAACTCTCCCAAGCCAAAACACTCTCCCGACGAACTTCCGACGAACTTCCGGCGACTTCCGGCAACCATCGACGACCATAGGAACGTGTAGATCAAGGTTTACACCCCTTATATCGTTGGTAAGAGTATCCAGATTCATCTACTCGTTTTTATCTCCAATTTTTAATCTAACTTTCGAATATTGGACTTGTAATCACGTTCGTGATCGAAGGAGGAAGAGAACGTGTGCAAGGATCCCCGTTCGTAGTGTTTTCGGACAAGCTGAGCGACCCTAGGACGACTCAAGAACACAAACACTGTAAGTTGAGCCTTCCATATCAATTCGGGTGATTTAGGGGCGTCCGGTATAGTCGTAATGTAACGAAACGTAAAAATCAAAATTAAAAACCCCAACTTGCGCAGTTTCTGAAATCGGCCTAAAACTCCTATTTAGAGGATTCAATCCGAGAAACTCAAAACTAGACTTTTAATCCTAACACATAATCTAGGTTGTGTAAAAATTTCAAACATTTTCGTTAACGTTTGCTATTTTAAATCGCATCAAAAAGAAACTGTTTTGACAAAACGTGTTTGAAATCTGCCTATGAACATGTCCGAACTTAGTGAGTTTGTTTCTATATTTTGTAGTCCGATTTGATCTTTACAATCTAAATGAAAGTTGTAGATAATCATGTCTAGTATATGTGGTTAAAATTTCAGAATTTTTGGAGTCCATTTGTTATGTCAAAAAGCCAATTTTTCGAACTGTGACAAATCTGCTTCGAGACAGTAAACTGTTTTCGCATTAAACTTGATTTCTGACATGTTTCCTCAACTTATTTCGAGAAAGTTAAAACACGAAAGTTGTTCGTTAGGGTGTTTTGCATAAACTCTGAAATTTTCAGATTTTTCAGACTTAAACCAAATTTTTAAATTGAAAAGGCGTAAACTGTGACGCCAAGTTACTTTTAAATCGAAGGATTTTGAGATTTCGAAACGAACGATCAAAGATATGAAATACGATACATCTATACTTTTGAAAAACCCCGATACATTAAATCTAAACGATACATGAGATACTTTGGTGGAGGGTGAGTGCTCTGCAGGGTGCCCCTCTAGCCTTTCTCTTCGGGCCTATAATGGACGAGAGAATTTGATGAGATATTACGCCAACCGGCGGGAGATACATGGCCTACTCTCTCGGGTTGTCCGTATGGATTTCCCGAGGCTCCGGGTACTGGGTATGGCAGATACGGCTGGGTCGCCGGATCACCGGCTAAACGAGATACTTACGAAACGGCTGCGGCCGCCGGATCACCGGCTATACAAAACACTGAGAAATGGTTACGTAACGGGGAAATAAAAGATTTAATATTTTTAAGTATTTATTTATTTTTGCATATCTTTAAATTATGCATTTAAATTATGTCTTTAAATTTCATATCATGACTAAATTGTTAGTGTGGATTAAATGCATGTTCAAGTACACAATTAAAATATCATTTCCTTTAAATTTTGTGAATGCATGTTAGGAGTGAAATTTTAAATTATCTAATTAAATCCATTTATTGCTATGTTAGGATCGACTTACTCAGTATTTTATATACTGATAAAATTGTTGTTTCCTCTTTTCTTTTCAGAGTATGAAGATAATGCATGAGCATATGCATTGGGGGATGGAAAAACTTTAACATTGTTTATATTGCTTTTATGATACTTGCATAACGGGCATGTAAATCCCGAGTTTTGGCCATGTCGGCCCACTTTACATTTTTCCGCTGCGATATATTATTACTACTACTATATGTGTGGATGATACTTAATATTATTTTTAAATAGATTCCGGACTTGTTTTTAAATCTTTTTGCAATACCTATAGCCTTGCATCTCTTTGGCAAGCTCGGAGAATCCGTGTCTTGCTAGAGAGATGTGGCGGTGACATCCCGGCCTGGGTTATCAAATCCGGGGTGTTACAAGTTGGTATCAGAGCCCGGAATGTTTTAAAGCTACTATTATTATTATTTTAAAATATTTTGAACTAAGTATTATTTTTAAATTTATTATTATCATTATTATTTTTAAGACTACTAGTATTATTATTTTAGCCCAAAAATTTTCCTATCCAACTAGTGTAATATTTTGAGCCCAAAAGAGAGTTAAACTATTGACCCAATAATTATTTATTATAAACCCAACCATTTCGGCCCAAATACCCATATTTTTATTTCTTAAGTCCAAATTATTATTTTTGGCCAATATAGAGGCCCAACTTTTTAAATCCATGATTAAATTAAATTAATTTTTGGGGGGATTGCATGTGCATATCCATGTAGATTTAAATTCCTGCATATCATGACTTATATTCGAAACATACTCTAACTCTAACCTCCTTGCTGACATTAGATGGCCGAACCCAACACGAACATGGTCAACTTGATGGTGAAACTGACTAACGCGTACTTAGAGTCCCAACAACATATCAATTATTTCAAGACTCGAGTAGGACAGCTAGAGGGCCATGTGGCCCATCTGGGGCATCTTAGGGAGACCGATCATCATAACATAACCCAGCTGCAAAATCAAGTCACGCAGCTCCAAGCCCAAGTGGCCCAACTCCAAGACAAGGGTGATGACTTGGAGGAACAAATAGGGAACGTAGCCTAGGAGTTGACTACCTTAGCCAACGAGATTGACGGAGGGGTCCTTCAGAACCCGGGACCTCACCCTAATGCTGCAGCACCGATTGACATACCCAGCGACGGAGACGATCCCATCGAGGATGCACCTACCCATGCTCTCTAGACTTGGAGCCCATACTGATGCACTACTATCTATGTTCTTTTTTTTCAAACTAGTACCGGCACTACTATTTCATTCCTGTTACGAATGCTTGTAACCACCTGAAAAAAAAATTTTCTCTTGAGTAATAAATCGACAAGCATTTATTTTATACAAGTATATTTAAAGTATTCCTTACATTTTAATTAAATTATTTCTCTTCGAATACCTTATTAAAACCCGATCAAACAAATGAACAAGGTAATAATAATCAAGGACCTATTGCTAACAACTAAACAAAAATACAAGTATTAATAAATAACCTAAATATGTAAATATATATATATACATTATATGGAGATAATCATCGAACAAGGGTATCTCCAACCCTAAACCCCAACACCCTAAACCCTAGGGTCTCAAAAAAAAAAAAACTGAACAGGTTACTGTTCACGAAAAAAAAAAACAAAACAAAACGAAACAAAACCAAAGCAAAACAGCAAGTAGGACCAACCCCAAATAACAACAAACGATACGCTAAATCCCAACAACCTAGGCTAACAGGTTCCAGTAGACTAATACCTGTTAATATCGCCATTTATTTAATTAAATTATTTTACAAGCATTATATAATACTCCAACAAAAAGAATCTAAACTCTCTTGTTCTTGCGACAACATGGCACCGAGAGGCAGACCACGCGCCCAACCCACTACTCCAAACACCAACGAAACCCCTATGCAACCAGAAAGGCCTATACCCGGCGAAGGGGTACACGCTCAAGAGGAGCCGGCAAACCCTATGCTAAACAACATGGACGCGCACCTACGCACTCTGGAAGAGGTTCTCATTGCGATAGGGAACGCACATGTGAACCAAGGCCAGGCCGCTGCGGTACCTCCACCCGAGGCCCGCATTAACTACTTAGCTATGGTGAACTCATATCGTCCGCCGAACTACGCCGGAGAAGAGGACCCGGCTAAACTTGAAGAATGGATCCGAACATTCGACAAGCTACTAAGCGCGGTGAAGTGCCCAATTGGCGAGAAGGTGCCTGTGGCATCGTACTATCTCGGAGGGGAGGCGGATGACTGGTGGCGTGCCATGCAAGATAAGTTAGCCGAGGACGAGGAACCCTATTCTTGGAAAGAATTCATGGGTCTGATCAGGGATCGCTTTTATCCCATGAGCACAAAGTCAACCATGTAAGAGGAGTTCCTATCTCTGAAACAAGGAGGGCAAACGGTCCAGGAATACTACACCCGTTTCAAGGAGTTGGTGCGTTTCGCACCAAGAATCGTGCCGACAGATGCGGAGAAGGCACAGAAATTTGAAATGGGGCTAAACTTGACTATACGAGAGGTGATCACTAGCGTCCCATACCCAGACCTGCAATCGGTGTATGATCGTGCGGTAGCTGTTGCAAGGGTGCAACAACTAAAAAGGAAAGTGAGCGGAGAACCCAGTCGAGGATCTCAGGGACAGGATAAGAGGAGTAGAGACAACCATTCCGGTAACAATGCTGTAGGGAACAACTTTCGGGGAGATCTGAACAGACCCCCTCAAAACAATAACAGAGGATATGATGATAGAACCCTTTTCCGGGGTAACCCGGGTACCACCTTGCCCGAGATGCGGCAGGCCTCATTTGGCCAGAGGGTGCCCCCAACAGGGCGCCCGCTACAGGTGTGGTCGCATCGGCCACATGGCGAATGAGTGCCGCACTCGACTGGAAAACATCACTAAGAGGGAGGACTTGGGCACGGGGCCAACTCAGCCTCGCAACCAGGATGGACGGAATGGAAACAACCAGGGGTATAGACCCCCTCAAAACCAGAATCTCAATCAGAATCAACGTCCCCCACAGAATCCAAATCAGCAACAGAATCAGAACCCGAACCGGGATCAGCAAGGCAACCCGGGACGTCCCATGGGGCGATTGAATGTCATCAATGAGGCAGATGTGCCTATGCAGGGGGACGTAATGGGAGGTACGTTCCATGTCTTAAGTACACCCCTTAGAGTTCTGTTTGACTCAGGAGCTAGTTGTTCGATAATATCATCTAAAGTCTTACCTGAACTAGATCTACCTAAGTGCGAATTGATTAACTTAGCGATTCAACTTCCATCGGGAGAGGTAGTATCATGCTCTAAGCGATATAACGGAATTCCGATAGTTATAAAAAACGTAGAGTTTTTCGCGAACTTGGTAGAATTCGAACTACAGGATTTTGACGTCATACTAGGGATGGATTGGCTAACCCAATATAAAGCCGTGATCGATTGCCAAAAACAAAAGATCACGTTGTCAAAGAGTAGGGGAAGGAGAGTCATCTTTTACTCCCGACCCCCTAAGAAGTCTACCAAGATAGTTAACGCCATTAAGCTATGTAGCTTAATGCGTAAGGGTTACGCGTTATATGCATGCTACATTCATAACCTTGAGGCCGAAGAGGTCAAGGTGGATAACATTCCGGTGGTGAGAGAATACCCGGATGTATTTCCGGAAGACGTTCCCGGCATGCCGCCTGAGAGAGATCTGGAATTTACCATAGATCTTATCCCGGGAACGGAGCCTGTCTCAAAGGCTCCTTACCGTATGGCGCCGCTAGAAATGAAGGAGCTAAAGGAACAACTTGAGGAGTTGCTAGAGAAGGGCTACATAAGGCCGAGCACGTCCCCATGGGGAGCCCCGGTCTTATTCGTGAAAAAGAAAGATGGAGGTCTACGACTATGCATCGATTATAGAGGACTTAACCAAGTCACGGTCAAGAACAAGTACCCTTTGCCCAGAATCGAGGATTTGTTCGACCAACTGAAGGGAGCTTCAGTATTTTCAAAGATCGACCTACGATCTGGATATCACCAGTTAAGGATCGCCGAAAAGGATATCCCAAAGACGGCATTCAGAACTCGCTACGGGCACTACGAATTCACGGTGCTATCATTCGGGCTGACGAACGCCCCGGCGATGTTCATGAATCTCATGAACAACGTGTTTCGGGAATTATTAGATCAATGCGTAGTGGTGTTTATAGATGACATCCTGATCTACTCGAAAAGCGAAGAGGAACATTCTGAATACCTACACAAAGTGTTAGGGATCTTACGAGTGAATCAGCTGTATGGAAAACTGTCCAAATGCGACTTCTGGCTAAGAGAAGTGGCATTTCTGGGACATATCGTATCTGCCAACGGAGTGGCAGTAGACCCAGCAAAGATCTCGGCAGTGACCGAATGGGTGCCACCGAAGAATCCAACCGAGATAAGAAGTTTTCTCGGATTGGCAGGGTACTACCGAAGGTTTGTAAAGGATTTCTCAAGGATCGCTCGCCCATTGACACAGCTGTTAAAGAAAGGGGTGAAATACGACTGGACCATTGAGTGTGATTCCGTATTCCAAGAATTGAAGAAATGGCTTACTACAGCGCCGGTGTTGGCATTACCATCAGAGGATGGAGACTTCGAGGTGTACAGCGACGCCTCGAATGAAGGATTAGGATGCGTGCTAATGAAAGATCGAAGGATTATAGCATACGCATCACGTCAACTAAAGCCACACGAAGAGAACTATCCGACGCACGACTTGGAGCTAGCCGCAGTCGTGTTCGCTCTAAAGATATGGAGGCACTACCTCTATGGGCGAAAGTGTCGGATGTTCACCGACCATAAGAGCCTCAAGTATATATTCACGCAAAAAGAGCTGAATTTGAGGCAAAGGAGATGGTTGGAGCTGATTAAGGATTACGACCTGGAGATCGCGTATCACGAAGGAAAAGCCAACGTGGTGGCCGATGCCTTGAGTCGAAAGACTCAACACGTGGTGAATTCACTTGTGGTACCGGCCGAGTTGTACAGAGACTTGGCAAAATTAAGTCTGGAGTTAGTACACTCTGGCGAAGTAAGTGAGGTCGTCAACACGATGGTAGTAGGATCTACCATACTCGATGAGATACGACTAGCACAACAGGGTGATGAAAAGCTGGAGGAAATTAGGAAGAGCATTGATGAAGGAAAGGCAATGGATTTTAAAATCCATGAGGACGGAAGCATCCGCTTCAAGGGAAGGTGGTGCATACCACGAAAATGCGAGGACCTGAAGCAAAGAGTAATGGAGGAAGGCCATAATACCCCATACTCGGTCCACCCCGGAGGCGAGAAGCTATACAAGGACATAAAGAAGAACTATTGGTGGCCGAACATGAAGAGAGAAATAGCCGAGTTTGTGGCAAGATGCCTTACCTGCCAGAAGGTCAAGGCCGTACAACAGAAACCCTTAGGATTAATGCAGCCATTGGAAATCCCAAGTTGGAAATGGGATAGCATTTCAATGGATTTCGTTTCGGGATTACCACGTTCACCGAAGGGGATGAATAAAATCTGGGTGATCGTGGATAGGTTGACAAAAGTTGCCATATTTATCCCTATGAAGGATACCTGGTCCATGGACCAATTGGCAAGGGCATATGTCGACAACGTGGTACGACGACATGGGGTACCACACGACATCATCTCGGACAGAGACAGTAGATTCGTCTCACATTTTTGGACAAAACTACAAGAAGCCCTCGGTACGAAGATAAAGATGAGTACCGCGTTCCATCCCATGACGGATGGACAAACGGAAAGAACGATCCAAACTTTGGAAGACATGCTGAGGGCATGCATATTAGAGTTTAAAGGAAGTTGGGAAAATCACTTACCCTTGATCAAATTTTCCTACAACAACAGCTACCATTGAGGCACTGTATGGACGCAGATGCCGAAGCCCATTGAGCTGGGAAGAGGGCGAGAGGACTATGGTAATTGGACCGCAACTTGTTGAGGACATGGCTCAACAAGTCAAAATAATCCAAGGAAAGATGAGAGCCGCGCAAGACCGGCAAAAGAGCTATGCCGACGTGAGACGACAAGATTTGGAATTCCAAATAGGAGATAAGGTCATGTTAAAGGTATCACTGATGAAGGGTGTGATGCGCTTTGGCAAGCGGGGAAAATTGAGCCCACGGTACATAGGACCATACGAGATCCTAGAAAGAGTGGGGAATCTTGCATACCGACTAGCATTACCGCCACAATTTGCTCGTGTCCACGACGTGTTCCACGTCTCACAACTGAAGAAATACGTCCATGATCCGACCCACGTACTCCAACCGGAGGAAATTGAGCTGGACGACGACTTAAGCTACGAAGAAATTCCGGTGCGAATACTCGACAAGAAGGAGAGGGTAACAAGGAATAAGACCGTGAGAATGGTTAAGGTTCTTTGGTCTAACCACGAAGCCGAGACGGCAACGTGGGAGCTAGAAGCAGACATGAAGGATCGTTACCCAACCCTATTCCAAGACAGTGCAACAACAGTTATGGGGACATAACTGTAATCTTAAGAGGGGGAGGATGTGACAACCCGAATATTCCCGGATATTTTGTACGAATACTCTGTACCCCAAAGAAACAAATTCAAATTGTTTTGAACTACGTAATGACTTGATCCCTTCACGGGGTACGTAGGCAACTCAGAAATTTCAATTATGGGTTCAGTCAAATAATAACAAACAACGACACACAATAATACAATCGCCTAATCAAACAATTCCCGAACTCGCGTGAGGATGAAGTGCAACTTCGAGGACGAAGTTGGTTCTTAAGGGGGGTAGACTGTAATACCCGTAAATTTTAGAATATAAAAATAGGAATTAATCCAATAGGAGAGAAGGTTTTGTTTCCGGGAACCCGTAGACGCGGAAATGCACGGAAGTCAAAGGATGACGAATTAGAAGCCGACGGACCAAAACCGACGGTCTTAAGATTTCAAGCATGAAATCGAATTGCGACGGAATAAATTTATGATGAGAAGCATAATCCGAAAATGACCCGGAAAATCGAGCGCGAAAACGTGGAAGGATAGAAGTCCGAAAGAGAGGAGAAAAAGACCCGACGGATCGGATCGCACGGACCCGCCCGGACCGCAGTAACTGCCATACCCAGTACCACTCCGAAGCCTCGGGAAATCCATACGGACAACCCGAGAGAGTAGGCCATGTATCTCCCGCCGGTTGGCGTAATATCTCATCAAATTCTCTCGTCCATTATAGGCCCGGATCGGACCCGCCCGGACCCGAAGGAGGAATATTGGACTTGTAATCACGTTCGTTGGTAAGAGTCTCCAGATTCATCTAGCCTTTCTCTTCGGGCCTATAATGGACGAGAGAATTTGATGAGATATTACGCCAACCGGCGGGAGATACATGGCCTACTCTCTCGGGTTGTCCGTATGGATTTCCCGAGGCTTCGGAGTGGTACTGGGTATGGCAGATACGGCTGCGGCCGCCGGATCACCGGCTAAACGAGATACTTACGAAACGGCTGCGGCCGCCGGATCACCGGCTATACAAAACACTGAGAAATGGTTACGTAACGGGGAAATAAAAGATTTAATATTTTTAAGTATTTATTTATTTTTGCATGTCTTTAAATTATGCATTTAAATTATGTCTTTAAATTTCATATCATGACTAAATTGTTAGTGTGGATTAAATGCATGTTCAAGTACACAATTAAAATATCATTTCCTTTAAATTTTGTGAATGCATGTTAGGAGTGAAATTTTAAATTATCTAATTAAATCCCTTTATTGCTATGTTAGGATCGACTTACTCAGTATTTTATATACTGATAAAATTGTTGTTTCCTCTTTTCTTTTCAGAGTATGAAGATAATGCATGAGCATATGCATTGGGGGATGGAAAAACTTTAACATTGTTTATATTGCTTTTATGATACTTGCATAACGGGCATGTAAATCCCGAGTTTTGGCCATGTCGGCCCACTTTACATTTTTCCGCTGCGATATATTATTACTACTACTATATGTGTGGATGATACTTAATATTATTTTTAAATAGATTCCGGACTTGTTTTTAAATCTTTTTGCAATACCTATAGCCTTGCATCTCTTTGGCAAGCTCGGAGAATCCGTGTCTTGCTAGAGAGATGTGGCGGTGACATCCCGGCCTGGGTTATCAAATCCGGGGTGTTACAGCCCAACCTTCTTTGGGGTCTCATTTTTGTATGTTGTGGTGGCGCAATTGGTACATAAACCGTACACCTAATAATTCGCAAGTGGGATATATTGGGCTCCTTTCCAACAAAATTTGTGTAGGGGAGGCATGATGCACCATATGAAACCACATTTAAATGAGCTTAAATTGTGTTAAAATGAACCTAAATTGCATGCATGTGACCCTATTTTAATGCTTTTAGTTTATATTTCACGTGGTTTGTAAATATTAATAATTATGGTTAAATTGAGCTTATTTGAGTTCAATTTACCATGTTTTATGCTTGATAATAAGACTTTGGTAAATCTAATACATTGCAATGATGTTTCAGGCATTAAAATGACGAAAGAAAGATGTTCGGAGGATAAAGGATGTCAAATTTGGATTTTTCAACACTTGACTGTGCCCAGGATGTGCCGCATAGGCATGGCGGTGCCGGAAAAGACCCCGGAGCACCACATCAGGCGCCACATCAACACTTAGAAAAATTTCGGATGGAAAAGCTTCAGAATGCGCCGCATAGGCATGGCGGTGCCGAAATCGACCTCCAGGCGCCACTTTAGGCGCCGCAATCAGAAATCCAGGAAAATTGTCAGGATGCGCCGACTCTTCTTGGTGGCGCCTGAAACCCCTTCTAAGCGCCACTTTATGCGCCACCGTCGGGGTTGGACAAATGTTCCAATTAAAATTAATGTCCCAGAGGGACCAATTACAAGTGCTAAAGATGAATTTACTGCACGCTTGAAGCGTGGTAGACCACCAAGTTCCAAAGATAAAAATCCTCGAAAGAAAAGAGAATCACAAATATTTGAAAGTGACAAAATTACATAAAATATTTCAGAGGAAAAAGAAGCTCTTGAAGAGCAAACAACTCCGGATGAACAGGAACATGCAGCTACAGAGGAGCATGAACTTGAAAATAATGAAACATCAATCAATTTTGTCACAAGCAGAAATGTTTGGAATCGAGATGCAATTATCATAGATAATGTATTCTCGTACCACATAGCACTTGACATCATAAATGATGACGAGGATCATGAACCAAAATCGGTTGATGAATGTCGGAAAAGAAAAGATTGGCCAAAATGGAAAGATGAAATCCAATCTGAATTGGATTCCCTGGCTAGAATGTGTTTGGACCGATTGTCAAAACACCAAAAAATATAAAGCCAGTTGGATACAGATGAGTCTTTGTACGAAAAAGAAATGACAAAAATGAAATTATCAGATACAAAGCGAGATTAGTCGCCCAAGGATTCTCACAGAGACCGGGATTTGACTATGATGAAACATATTCCCGGTAATGGATGGAATAACATTTAGATATCTTATCATTTTAGCAGTCCATCAAAATCTTGAAATGAGATTGATGGATGTTATTACTGCATATCTATATGGAAATTTAGATACAGATATCTATATGAAGGTCCCAGAGGGATTAAAAATGTCAGAGACATATGAATCAAATCCTAAACATATGTATTCTATCAAATTACAAAAATCCCTATATGGACTAAAACAGTCAGGGCGAATGTGGTATAACCGACTCAGTGAGTCTTTGGTACAAGAGGTTTATACAAATGACCCAATCTGTCCATGTATTTAGATTAAGAAAAATAGACAAGAGTTTGCAATCATTGCAGTTTATGTTGATGATCTCAACTTGATTGGAACTCCAGAGGAGCTCCAAAAGGTTGTTGAATACTTGAAAAAGGAGTTTGAAATCAATGATTTTTGTAAAACCAAATCATGCGTTGGTCTACAAATTGAATACTTAAAGAATGGAACTTTTGTCCATCAAACAGCTTATACTCATAGAGTTTTAAAACGATTTTATATGGATAAAGCACATCCACTAAGTACTTCAATGGTCGTAAGGTCACTTGATATAAAAAAGGATCCATTCAGACCACAAGAGGAAGATGAACAAATTCTTAGACCAGAGTTCCCATATTTAAGTGCCATATGTGCTTTAATGTATCTCGCAAACTGCACTAGACCAGATATATCATTTGCAGTATTTATTAGCAAGATTTAGTTCATCTCCTACAAGACGACATTGGAATGGAATTAAACATATATTTCGCTATCTCCAAGAAACTATTGATCTTGGGTTATTTTACCCAAATAATTCTCGACATGAAATAATCGGCTTTGCTGATGCTGGATATTTATCAGATCCACATAAAGCCAAATCTCAAACTGGCTATGTTTTTACTTGTAGTGGTACTGCAATTTTTATGAAGATCAATGAAGCAGACTTTGACTGCTATTTCCTCAAATCATGCTGAAATTTTAGCAATCCATGAAGCCAGTAGAGAATGTGTATGTTTGCTATCTTTGATGCACCATATATTGAAAAATTATGGCATAGCTACTGAAGAAAAAATACCCCCAACAACATTATATGAAGATAATGCAGCTTGTATAGCTCAATTAATGGGAGGGTATATTAAAAGAGATAGAACGAAACACATTTCACCAAAAATTTTCTTCACTCATGATCTACAGAAAAATGGTGAAATAAATATGCAACAAATTCGTTCAGCTGATAATCTTGCAGATTTATTTACCAAGGCACTACCAACAACAACATTCGAGAAGTTGGTGAAAAATATTGGGATGCGCCAACTAAAGAATCTCAACTAATGCTTCAATCAGAGGGAGAAGTAAATATACAAGAATCATGTACTCTTTTTCCTAACTGGGATTTTTTTCCATAGGTTTTTTTTCAAGTAAGGTTTTAACGAGACATATTCTTGTCTAGAAGACATTTAAGGGGGAGTATTATGTATATATGAATGTCCTGTTCATGTTCACTCTACCGCCGTTTTCTGACTAATGGAGCCGAAGTAGTGGGCCTTGATATCTTATAGTGGATTTATCTTTGAAAAATCATATTTCTAATTCAACTTTTGTGTGCCAACAAGTGTATATATACTTGCCTTGTGTAATCATTCTTAGAGATAAGAAATTCATTCATACAGTCACTTCTCTCATTGCCCCATTTACATTTAATATCTCTCTCTCAAATCTGTCTTCTCTCTTCAATTTCTCCTTTCTGTTCATTTAATATACACTACAACCATTATTATAAATAAACATATATATAGACTTCCATTTACATATACAGATAGAGTTATTACTTCCATAACAACACTCAATTATTCTAAATCCACCCCACCCCAGAACTTAAAAAAAAAAAAAACATTACACTCTATTATTCTAAATCCACCCCACCCCCAAACATATCAGATTCACCCCCAACCCCTTCCAACACTTAAACCATAAATCATTCTCTAAACCTAGTTTGTTCCACCCAAAATGATACCACCACAAAATGTGAAGAAATACAAGAATTAATTATTAAGATTCAAAGAAGAAGTAAATGTGGAGTCATTAGCAAACAAATGGAGGAAGAAAATGCACTTTGGAATGTAGAGGTAATGCTCCAAAAACCCTGAAATTCGTTAACTTCGCACAGACCGTTCGGTACTGGTCATCCGTGCATGTTGCACGGCGCACGATAGGTTGTGTCGTGCGCGGCACAACCCGCACAGCAGCCCCGTCCGCGCGTACCACAAAGGCGTACGACATCAGTTGCCGTTGCGCACGGCATCAGTTGCCGTGCGCAACGCATAGCGCACGACTGACTTTGTCGTGCGCTGCATAGTGCACGCGGTCATGGCTGCCGTGCACTCTGTTTTGCATTTTTTTTTGTGTTATCATGATATATTTCCCGAGCTGAGACTATATGTAGTGATGCACCAACTGAAGAAGGTCCCATTGGGAACGAGCTAAGCATAGACGTCATTGGCGAAGATTTCACACATGTGTTCACAACTCAAACATTATATAAGACTAGAGATGATGCAGTGCAATGGGTTCAGAATACAGGGTTGGAACATCAGATGGTAGTGACCATCAGGAGATCGGATATGGGTGGGGGAACTAGGGTGGGGCGTATATACCTTGCATGTGAACGTGGCCGGGAGTACAAACAGTCGAAGAAAAAATGGGATAAGTGTGTTATAGTTGGAGTAGGTAGTGATGGATGTGATGGCGAGAGCGTGAAGGGTGTTCGTAGAAGGGAAAGGGAAACAAAGAAATGCGGGTGTCCATTTTTGATAAAGACAACACAAGTGCACATCGAGGGACCATGGAAAGTGGAGGTCTTGAAAGCTGTCCACAACCACCATTTTGCGAAATATATTGATGGACATACTTTTGTGCAGCGGTTGAAGGCAAAGTTCCCAATAACGTGTCATCTGTGAAGACAATCTACAATGCGCAGCAGAAACATAGATTGAACGAGAGAGCAGGACGAGCTCAGCTGCAATATTTATTGGGAAAGTTGGATGAGCACAAGTATCATTGCCATCACCGTAGAAACGAAGCCACAAGTAAAGTGAGAGATTTATTCTTTGCCCATCCCACCGGTATTGAGCTACTGCGTGCATTTCCAATGACTATGCAAACGTCCCGAAGGCAGTTGATTATTTTTTGAGGCAATGGCTGGAGTCGTACAGTAAGAAATTTTGTTCATATGCGACAACAAGGTCATGCACTACGGGCACAATACTACCAATCGGTTAATATTAAAAGTGTATATATTTAATTTGATGTTATATGGACAAAAAATTTCACACCTTGATAATATTTAGATGTGCCTCAAAGCCGGCTTCAGGCGAGACTTTACAAGTGGATGAGGATCCCGATTAGTTACAGAAACTCAATTTCACATTTTGATATGTATGAGTATGTTGTTTGATAAGGATCCCAAGACAGTAGTAATGTATCTATAGGTTGTTGTGTGACATTATGCATTTTTAAGGATGGAGAAGTAAAATGCATCCAAAAAATTCTGTGAAAACAGGAAAGTCATCTCATAAGTTACAGACAACACGGCAGATCATGCCGTGCGCAACTCCGGGCGCACGACATGTATTATGCATTGTCGTGCACTACTACCCTCGCACGGCAAGCCTTGCCGTGCGCGACTCTAGGCGCACGACTGCCCTTTCCGTGCGCTGTTCATATTGCACGGCATCCCTTGCTGTGCAGTATGGTGGAAGAGATGAAAATATCATCTACAAATGAATAAATAACCTGCTCGGAATGGTGAAAACGTGTCACTCAAAAACAACTCCAAAACACATACGGATAACAATCAGATATTGTAACAATATTCCTAAAAAATTACATCATCATAAACATCTATGGATAATAGGCAATACTAACACAAAGCATTACAATATGATCGATAATTCAAATGCTTCGGATTCTGAAAATATCCACTACATGATAAAACCAGTCTGAAAATATAAAATGTAATCAACCCGATGATCCCGCGCCATCATCACCACCTAGAATGCGATGCACGTGCTGTAAAACATCGTGCAGTACGTCACCATCATGCTGATCCATATGGGTCCATGTATTCCCGTGCAGAATTGCACCGCAAAAATAGGGTACGGGCATCACGTATGGATGTGCCCTCACATGATCCCGTCCGACCAGCGGGTGAGAATGTGTAGTGTACCAATCTATATAAGCTGGATCGCACTCCTGATCGTAACGCACGGCTCTGCCCCTACGTGCGACATTTAATACCATGTGATCCAAATGGCCAAATGGCTCGCCCAATCTGTACATTGGGTTCGGGTCGTCAGCTACCGCATCCTCCCCATCAAATGCTAATGCAGGCGGTGGTATGGTCTGGACATGCCCGAGCTGACGAAGAACACGATCAGGCATATAGGGCTCAACAATGTCGCCCGCAGATATGTACCCCTGAAACCATGACACCTCTGGCTGTGGGAACACCGCACGCATCGTCCTGTAAGGATCAAACACAACCTAAAATTGAAATGGTTAGTATTATTAAATAATGTTTTTAACATGAGAAAAGGATTTACCTAAATAATACCTGGTCCAATGTCAACTCGTCGATCGTCTCTCGCCAGGCTCTGACTCGTTCGTCGCAGCGCCCTGAGCCGACGGCGACCACTGACGGCACAGTGGATTATAGACTGTATAGTGGGGATCCTCGACCGGTCTCGCGAGGGTGGGGAAATGCTCATAAATCCAAGCATGTTAAAAGGTTGGGTACATGTCAGGAGTGAAGGGTGAAAAAAATATGTATCTACAAAAATATAAGGGTTTACCTCCAGCTAAGTCTAGCACCCGACGACCTGCTTCATCTTGTTTGCAGATGCAAGGTCTAGTTGCCTATACAGATAGGCAAGGACTGCTGCTCCCCAAGCATAGTTCTTTATGCGCCCAAAACGACCAAGAAACTCCAACCAGTTCACGGACACTCGCGACCCACTCTTGTTTGGGAACAATACTGTTCCAAACACGTAGAGAAGGTATGTGCGAGCACTCTGCTTTGCGACCCGGCGATCACGCGACACTGGCCCACCCTTGAAACTATCACAGAGCCACGTTAGTCCGATTACTTGACCCCTTACCTTCCCCATCTCAGCCTGCACAAGCTCCAGGGGTGCTCCCAGCACATCGAAAGCCTCCTGGGGTGTGTGTGGTGAATCCGCTGCAAGCATAAATATTAATTAAAGTCGATAAAATAATAAAATATAAACAATATAAAAGGTATATATTACATATATGATAATATGTAATACATGAACAACCAAGAATGAAAAAAAGCATAAAAAATTTTAAAAAAAATTGAACAGACCGCGCGGCAGGTTGTCGCCGTGCGGCACGGCACCATGTGCCTCACGCCGTGCCTGGTCCGAACGGACCTGGTGCCAGCAAGTTCACCATCTCGGGTGAACTTGCCCAAAAATGTTATCAAGCCCTCCATTAATCCCCAAAAAATTGCAATTAAATACTTCCTATCTACAATGTGATACTAATTTAACAATTCTAACACTATAATTTAAGATCTATTAGAAATGGGTTAATTAAAATTTTAAACATAAACCCTACCTTTTAATCTCTCCATGTGTGAGTGAGAATAATTGATGTATTCCTTCTTCTTGCTTCAAAATAAAACCTGAAATCAAGAACAAGAACACTGTCGAACAAGATCAAGAACAATGCGTTTTTCTTTTTCTTCAGTGAAGACCGAGGTGGGATGGTGGGGTGAGTATAATAAATATTAGAAGTGGATATTATTTTTGTATTGAAGAGTATTTGGGTAATTGAGGATGGGGTGAATTTAGAATGTGTTGACTTTTTTAATTTTTTGGTGGGGGGGGGGGGGGGGGGATTTAGTAAACAGTAGAGTCTGAATAGCCGACCTCTCCCTAAGATACTGTTGATTTATACCATTAAGTAAATAAAAGTTACCTATTTAAAAACTACCACTTATAAGACTAGACGGATCTCACAAAATCTGACTTTGCCATTATATTTTAACTTGTATAATTATGATAAAATTTTAAGTCAAATTATAACTGTGAATAGTAACAAAACATCCAATGGTGCAAGAAAAAAAATGAGAAGTATCAATTTAGACCTGAACATGAGGACTTAGTCAAGTGGTTAAGTTTTTTAACTTATAATTTGAAGGTTGGAGGATGGAAAAAAAAAAAGTAAACCTCCTTAATGTTTTGAATGTTTTATTTTTGAAAAGGATCATCGTTTTTCACTTCTAAATTCAAAGTGATAAATATAGTTATTTCTTGTATATTTAATAATAACTCTAGCCTATTAGTGTAATATCTGTATATATATATATATATATATATATGTTAGGAGTGTATACATATAGAATTGAATATATTATGTGAGTGCACAGAAAGTATAGAATTTATAACAATATATGGTGGTAGAGAAAAAAAATGATTTCAGATTATATTCCGATCTCATAATGCATGTATTTATAGAGCAGTACACTTGTACGAGCTACCACACTTGAAAGATTATATTCTCATTTTATAATGCATGTATTTATAGAGCATTATACTTGTACCAGCTACCACACTTGACCAGGGTAGGCAATCTCAATTATTATTTCGGATCCATTGAGACATCCACGCTTTTTTAATTGTGGGATGGTTTTTAAAAATTATTCAAGAGCTTCAATCTAGTCTAGAGTTAGACTTTTCAACACTCCCCCTTGAATGTCTTCAATACAAAGAATATGTCTCGTTAAAACCTTATTAGAAAAACCCTGTGGGAAAAAATCCTAGTGAAGGAAAAAGAGTACAGTATTCTTGTATTCATTGCTCCCATGATTTGGACATTATTTTAAATCTTGAAGCTGCCGCATTCCAATTTTTTTCACGAGCTTCTCGAATATTGCAGTCGGCAATGTCTTCGTAAATAAATCCGCTAAATTATTCTCTGATCGAATTTGTTAAATATCGATTCCACCATTTTTTGAAGATCATAAGTGTAGAAGAATTTTGGTGAAATATGATTCGTTCTATCTCCTCTGATATATCCTCCTTTCAATTGGGCTATACAAGCCGAATTATCTTCAAATAAAATTATTGAGGGGGATTTGTGGTTTAATGACTAAACCACAACTCTTCAATATATATTAAGTCATTGACCCAACCAAACACATTCTCAACTCGCCTCATCGATTGTTAATATTTCGGTATGATTAGAAGAAGTATCAGTTAAAGTCTGCTTTATTGACCTTCAAGAAATGACAGTTTCGCCACAAGTAAAGATATAGCCTGTTTGAGATTTGACTTTGTGTGGGTCTGACAAATAATCTGCATCGGCATAGCCACTAACTCATGTCGAGAGTGTTTTGGGTAAATAACCCAAGGTCAACTGTTCCCTAGAGATAGCGAAAAAGTGCTTTATGCCTTTCCAATATCGTTGAGTAGGGCAAGAATTGAATCTTGCGAGTAAATTGACTGCAAACGCGATATCAGGTCACGTGCTATTTGCAAGATACATTAACGCGGCAATTGCGCTTAAATATGGCATTTTTTGGGCCAAGTTGATCTTCATTATCTTCTTTTGCTCTAAATGGATCCTTTGCAGGATCAAGTGCCCGAACGACCATTGGATTACTTAGCGGATGAGCATAATCCATTCGAAATTGCTTTAATACCCTTTGGGTATAAGCTGATTGATAAACAAATATGCCATTTTTAAAATGATCAATTTGTTGGCCAAGGCAAAAAAATTTTTTCCCGAAAGCCTTGATTTCGAATTCCTTATACCGATATTCAACAGCCCCAATTAAATTTAAATCATCAACATAGACTGCGACAATCATAAATTGTGACCCATTTTTCTTTATAAATACATATGGATAGATAGGGTCATTTGTATAACCTTCTTTGATTAAACTTTCACTGAGACGGTTATACCACATTCGGCCATATTGTTTGAGCCCATACACGGAATTTTGCAATTTGATGGAATAAGTTTTTCTGAGTTTTGAGTTACAAGACTCAGGTAACTTGAACCCTTCATGTATTTTCATATAAATATCATTTTCCAATGAGCCATTTAAATATGCAGTAATAATATTCATTAATCTCATTTCAAGATTTTCTCATATTGTTAGGCTCATGAGATATATAAATGTTATTCCATCTGATGATGTGGCTTTTGTGCTTGATAATGACATACACTTGAGATGCTTTTGTGGTGGTTTTGGTAGCACTTTACACTTGTTGTGCTTGTTTTGTTGTTTGTAGGAGGATGGCATGGAAAGTGGTAAAAAGTAGAACAAAGAGAAGGAATAAAAAAGAAAGAAGACAGGGAGCTATGGAGTCCCTAATCATGGCCATGTCTAGAAAGACTGGAAGAAGCTGAAATTGGAGATAAATTCAAGCCCAAGCCCATGCAACAAGCCCAACCCATTACACAATTCAAGAAGGGAACATGGCTGGAACGACAGAAAAAGGGGCAGAATTTCACTTTTACAGACACTTTTTGGGGCTATTTTTAGAACACCTTTTTGGAGAAGAAAGAAGCGGACGTTCAAGCATGTTCGAACAGAAGCAAAATGGAGAGCAGACCGATTGGAGTTCTTCTTCTCATCTCTAATCCTTGGAATTTGGTTGTATCTCTTCTCTATTTTGTTTTATCTTCCATGGATTTAGAGTAGACTTTTCCTTTTCTCTAGTTTGAAGAATTGATTGAGAATGGCTATGGGATTTTGGGAGATGATGTATTTTTGACTATGAGGACTTGATGCTTGATATTTATGCAATTCCTATATCTAGGGTTTATGATTATTGAATTGGATGAATATTTTTGGATCCGAATGTTTGTTTAGTTTGATTATTGATGCCAATTTAATTTGGGTATTCGTAATTGTACTTGAATTAAATAGGTAGAAACTGGGTTGATTAGTTCCTTTCCGGGGAATTGTTTTATCAAATTGGGAATTACTCCGCATAGGTAGTAATTAGTTTGAATCGGGCTTTTCTAAATTGTAATGCGATTGAATAACATTTTCTATGGGCGTACCTAGGAATGTTGGTTCAATTAGGGACGATTAACGGGCGTACCTTAGTTGTCTAATTTTTAAGGAAAAGTTGGTTGTCTAAGCGGACCTGACAACTATAACTGGTTTATCAATTTATATCATGTTTATGCGTCAATGATCTTTCCCAAATGTCATTCCAAATCATTCTTTGAACTAGAGACTTTTAATTCCATAAATAAAAATCCAAGCTTGTTTTTACCATGTGCTCTTGAAACTCACTTTGGTATTTTATTGTTTGTAGACTTTTTCATTTTCTTAATTTTTCTTATCATACTCTTTGTGACAATGCCAAAACCCCGCTTTTAATTATTGTATATACTATGAAAAAGTTGTATTCCAATCCCTGAGGATTCGACCATTGTCACTGCTATACTATATTTATTTTGTACTTGGTGACACATGAATTAATTTATATTTTGCAGCTCTGCGACAAGCTGTCACCATCCATAACTGGGGAATATGTTTCCTCAAAATAAATTTCCGGTCTCTGGGAAAAACCTTGGGCTACAAGCCTTGCTTTATATTTGGCAATTTCATTGTTTTCATTTCTTTTTTTCACCAACACCCATCTGTAGCCAACGGGCTTCACATTTTCTGGTGTTTGGACAATAGGGCCGAATACTTTTCGTTTATTCAGTGAGTCTAGTTCAGAGTGAATTGCATCTTTTCATTTTGACCAATAATTTCTTTTCCGACATTCTTCAACTGATCTTGGTTCAGGATTCTCGTAATTTTCCATTATATCAAGTGCAACGTTATATGCAAAAGCATTATCAACGTTTATTTCTTTTCGGTTCCAACATTTCCCAGTATTGATATAATTGAATGAAATTTTAATAACTTCTTTTTCATCTGGGTGAATATTTTCATGTTCAACCTCTTCGAGGGTTGAATAAATTTCTCCTTCAGGAATATCATCAGTGATTGATTTCTCACCTATATGGATAATTTTCCTCTTATATAGATTTTTATTCTTGGAACCCAAAGACCTACCACGTTTCAGGCGTGCAGTAGGTTCATTAGCACTCGGAATTTGCCCTTTTTGGGACATTTATATTAACTAGTGCATTTGCTGCTACAATATATGATTTTGTGACTTTAGCAACATTATTAAAAGCATCGGGTAATTGATTTGCAATTCCCTGCAAATGCACAAGTATTTGAACTTCAAGTTCGCATCGCCTTGTACGAGGATAAAGAAAAATCAAATGGACTTTGGCTAGATATTTTCTTTTTCAGTTTATCTTTTACTCCCTATAATGTCGGGAATTGAGTTTCATCAAAATGACAGTCTGCAAATCTTGCAGTAAATAAATCACCCTTTTTTTGGCTCAAGATATTTTATAATCGAGGGTGATTCATACTCGCCATATATGCCCATGTAATACCCGTAAATTTTAAAATATAAAAACAGGAATTAATCCAATAGGAGAGAAGATTTTGTTTCCGAGAACCCGTAGACGCGGAAATGCACGGAAGTCAAAGGACGACGAATTAGAACCCGACGGACCAAAACCGACGGCCTTAAGATTTCAAGCATGAAATCGAATTGCGACGGAATAGATTTATGATGAGAAGCATAATCCGAAAATGACCCGGAAAATCGAGCGCGAAAACGTGGAAGGATATAAGTCCGAAAGAGAGGAGAAAAAAACCCGACGGATCGGATCGCACGGACCCGCCCGGACCGCAGTCCAGGCGGGAGCCGCGCGCTGGCCGGGCGGGGTTTGGCCAGAAGGCGCGCCAACCCCGCGTGGCTCCACAGGATTTGGCAAGTTGCGCGTTTTCGGCGATTTCTTACCATAATTCGACCTCCCGACTTTGGAAAGCAGATTTTGGTCGAAGGGAAAGCTTTTAGGGCGACCTAGGGCTGCCTCCTCACCCTTTTCATCAGTCACAAAACTCCCTCCACTCTCCCCAAACTCTCCCAAGCCAAAACACTCTCCCGACGAACTTCCGACGAACTTCCGGCGACTTCCGGCAACCATCGACGACCATAGGAACGTGTAGATCAAGGTTTACACCCCTTATATCGTTGGTAAGAGTATCCAGATTCATCTACTCGTTTTTATCTCCAATTTTTAATCTAACTTTCGAATATTGGACTTGTAATCACGTTCGTGATCGAAGGAGGAAGAGAACGTGTGCAAGGATCCCCGTTCGTAGTGTTTTCGGACAAGCTGAGCGACCCTAGGACGACTCAAGAACACAAACACTGTAAGTTGAGCCTTCCATATCAATTCGGGTGATTTAGGGGCGTCCGGTATAGTCGTAATGTAACGAAACGTAAAAATCAAAATTAAAAACCCCAACTTGCGCAGTTTCTGAAATCGGCCTAAAACTCCTATTTAGAGGATTCAATCCGAGAAACTCAAAACTAGACTTTTAATCCTAACACATAATCTAGGTTGTGTAAAAATTTCAAACATTTTCGTTAACGTTTGCTATTTTAAATCGCATCAAAAAGAAACTGTTTTGACAAAACGTGTTTGAAATCTGCCTATGAACATGTCCGAACTTAGTGAGTTTGTTTCTATATTTTGTAGTCCGATTTGATCTTTACAATCTAAATGAAAGTTGTAGATAATCATGTCTAGTATATGTGGTTAAAATTTCAGAATTTTTGGAGTCCATTTGTTATGTCAAAAAGCCAATTTTTCGAACTGTGACAAATCTGCTTCGAGACAGTAAACTGTTTTCGCATTAAACTTGATTTCTGACATGTTTCCTCAACTTATTTCGAGAAAGTTAAAACACGAAAGTTGTTCGTTAGGGTGTTTTGCATAAACTCTGAAATTTTCAGATTTTTCAGACTTAAACCAAATTTTTAAATTGAAAAGGCGTAAACTGTGACGCCAAGTTACTTTTAAATCGAAGGATTTTGAGATTTCGAAACGAACGATCAAAGATTTGAAATACGATACATCTATACTTTTGAAAAACCCCGATACATTAAATCTAAACGATACATGAGATACTTTGGTGGAGGGTGAGTGCTCTGCAGGGTGCCCCTCTAGCCTTTCTCTTCGGGCCTATAATGGACGAGAGAATTTGATGAGATATTACGCCAACCGGCGGGAGATACATGGCCTACTCTCTCGGGTTGTCCGTATGGATTTCCCGAGGCTCCGGGTACTGGGTATGGCAGATACGGCTGGGTCGCCGGATCACCGGCTAAACGAGATACTTACGAAACGGCTGCGGCCGCCGGATCACCGGCTATACAAAACACTGAGAAATGGTTACGTAACGGGGAAATAAAAGATTTAATATTTTTAAGTATTTATTTATTTTTGCATATCTTTAAATTATGCATTTAAATTATGTCTTTAAATTTCATATCATGACTAAATTGTTAGTGTGGATTAAATGCATGTTCAAGTACACAATTAAAATATCATTTCCTTTAAATTTTGTGAATGCATGTTAGGAGTGAAATTTTAAATTATCTAATTAAATCCATTTATTGCTATGTTAGGATCGACTTACTCAGTATTTTATATACTGATAAAATTGTTGTTTCCTCTTTTCTTTTCAGAGTATGAAGATAATGCATGAGCATATGCATTGGGGGATGGAAAAACTTTAACATTGTTTATATTGCTTTTATGATACTTGCATAACGGGCATGTAAATCCCGAGTTTTGGCCATGTCGGCCCACTTTACATTTTTCCGCTGCGATATATTATTACTACTACTATATGTGTGGATGATACTTAATATTATTTTTAAATAGATTCCGGACTTGTTTTTAAATCTTTTTGCAATACCTATAGCCTTGCATCTCTTTGGCAAGCTCGGAGAATCCGTGTCTTGCTAGAGAGATGTGGCGGTGACATCCCGGCCTGGGTTATCAAATCCGGGGTGTTACAAGTTGGTATCAGAGCCCGGAATGTTTTAAAGCTACTATTATTATTATTTTAAAATATTTTGAACTAAGTATTATTTTTAAATTTATTATTATCATTATTATTTTTAAGACTACTAGTATTATTATTTTAGCCCAAAAATTTTCCTATCCAACTAGTGTAATATTTTGAGCCCAAAAGAGAGTTAAACTATTGACCCAATAATTATTTATTATAAACCCAACCATTTCGGCCCAAATACCCATATTTTTATTTCTTAAGTCCAAATTATTATTTTTGGCCAATATAGAGGCCCAACTTTTTAAATCCATGATTAAATTAAATTAATTTTTGGGGGGATTGCATGTGCATATCCATGTAGATTTAAATTCCTGCATATCATGACTTATATTCGAAACATACTCTAACTCTAACCTCCTTGCTGACATTAGATGGCCGAACCCAACACGAACATGGTCAACTTGATGGTGAAACTGACTAACGCGTACTTAGAGTCCCAACAACATATCAATTATTTCAAGACTCGAGTAGGACAGCTAGAGGGCCATGTGGCCCATCTGGGGCATCTTAGGGAGACCGATCATCATAACATAACCCAGCTGCAAAATCAAGTCACGCAGCTCCAAGCCCAAGTGGCCCAACTCCAAGACAAGGGTGATGACTTGGAGGAACAAATAGGGAACGTAGCCTAGGAGTTGACTACCTTAGCCAACGAGATTGACGGAGGGGTCCTTCAGAACCCGGGACCTCACCCTAATGCTGCAGCACCGATTGACATACCCAGCGACGGAGACGATCCCATCGAGGATGCACCTACCCATGCTCTCTAGACTTGGAGCCCATACTGATGCACTACTATCTATGTTCTTTTTTTTCAAACTAGTACCGGCACTACTATTTCATTCCTGTTACGAATGCTTGTAACCACCTGAAAAAAAAATTTTCTCTTGAGTAATAAATCGACAAGCATTTATTTTATACAAGTATATTTAAAGTATTCCTTACATTTTAATTAAATTATTTCTCTTCGAATACCTTATTAAAACCCGATCAAACAAATGAACAAGGTAATAATAATCAAGGACCTATTGCTAACAACTAAACAAAAATACAAGTATTAATAAATAACCTAAATATGTAAATATATATATATACATTATATGGAGATAATCATCGAACAAGGGTATCTCCAACCCTAAACCCCAACACCCTAAACCCTAGGGTCTCAAAAAAAAAAAAACTGAACAGGTTACTGTTCACGAAAAAAAAAAACAAAACAAAACGAAACAAAACCAAAGCAAAACAGCAAGTAGGACCAACCCCAAATAACAACAAACGATACGCTAAATCCCAACAACCTAGGCTAACAGGTTCCAGTAGACTAATACCTGTTAATATCGCCATTTATTTAATTAAATTATTTTACAAGCATTATATAATACTCCAACAAAAAGAATCTAAACTCTCTTGTTCTTGCGACAACATGGCACCGAGAGGCAGACCACGCGCCCAACCCACTACTCCAAACACCAACGAAACCCCTATGCAACCAGAAAGGCCTATACCCGGCGAAGGGGTACACGCTCAAGAGGAGCCGGCAAACCCTATGCTAAACAACATGGACGCGCACCTACGCACTCTGGAAGAGGTTCTCATTGCGATAGGGAACGCACATGTGAACCAAGGCCAGGCCGCTGCGGTACCTCCACCCGAGGCCCGCATTAACTACTTAGCTATGGTGAACTCATATCGTCCGCCGAACTACGCCGGAGAAGAGGACCCGGCTAAACTTGAAGAATGGATCCGAACATTCGACAAGCTACTAAGCGCGGTGAAGTGCCCAATTGGCGAGAAGGTGCCTGTGGCATCGTACTATCTCGGAGGGGAGGCGGATGACTGGTGGCGTGCCATGCAAGATAAGTTAGCCGAGGACGAGGAACCCTATTCTTGGAAAGAATTCATGGGTCTGATCAGGGATCGCTTTTATCCCATGAGCACAAAGTCAACCATGTAAGAGGAGTTCCTATCTCTGAAACAAGGAGGGCAAACGGTCCAGGAATACTACACCCGTTTCAAGGAGTTGGTGCGTTTCGCACCAAGAATCGTGCCGACAGATGCGGAGAAGGCACAGAAATTTGAAATGGGGCTAAACTTGAA
Source organism: Hygrophila difformis (assembly GCA_030278955.1). Lineage (NCBI taxonomy): Eukaryota > Viridiplantae > Streptophyta > Magnoliopsida > Lamiales > Acanthaceae > Hygrophila > Hygrophila difformis. The sequence goes on from JAOANR010000004.1 coordinate 1,017,405, forward strand.
TATACGAGAGGTGATCACTAGCGTCCCATACCCAGACCTGCAATCGGTGTATGATCGTGCGGTAGCTGTTGCAAGGGTGCAACAACTAAAAAGGAAAGTGAGCGGAGAACCCAGTCGAGGATCTCAGGGACAGGATAAGAGGAGTAGAGACAACCATTCCGGTAACAATGCTGTAGGGAACAACTTTCGGGGAGATCTGAACAGACCCCCTCAAAACAATAACAGAGGATATGATGATAGAACCCTTTTCCGGGGTAACCCGGTACCACCTTGCCCGAGATGCGGCAGGCCTCATTTGGCCAGAGGGTGCCCCCAACAGGGCGCCCGCTACAGGTGTGGTCGCATCGGCCACATGGCGAATGAGTGCCGCACTCGACTGGAAAACATCACTAAGAGGGAGGACTTGGGCACGGGGCCAACTCAGCCTCGCAACCAGGATGGACGGAATGGAAACAACCAGGGGTATAGACCCCCTCAAAACCAGAATCTCAATCAGAATCAACGTCCCCCACAGAATCCAAATCAGCAACAGAATCAGAACCCGAACCGGGATCAGCAAGGCAACCCGGGACGTCCCATGGGGCGATTGAATGTCATCAATGAGGCAGATGTGCCTATGCAGGGGGACGTAATGGGAGGTACGTTCCATGTCTTAAGTACACCCCTTAGAGTTCTGTTTGACTCAGGAGCTAGTTGTTCGATAATATCATCTAAAGTCTTACCTGAACTAGATCTACCTAAGTGCGAATTGATTAACTTAGCGATTCAACTTCCATCGGGAGAGGTAGTATCATGCTCTAAGCGATATAACGGAATTCCGATAGTTATAAAAAACGTAGAGTTTTTCGCGAACTTGGTAGAATTCGAACTACAGGATTTTGACGTCATACTAGGGATGGATTGGCTAACCCAATATAAAGCCGTGATCGATTGCCAAAAACAAAAGATCACGTTGTCAAAGAGTAGGGGAAGGAGAGTCATCTTTTACTCCCGACCCCCTAAGAAGTCTACCAAGATAGTTAACGCCATTAAGCTATGTAGCTTAATGCGTAAGGGTTACGCGTTATATGCATGCTACATTCATAACCTTGAGGCCGAAGAGGTCAAGGTGGATAACATTCCGGTGGTGAGAGAATACCCGGATGTATTTCCGGAAGACGTTCCCGGCATGCCGCCTGAGAGAGATCTGGAATTTACCATAGATCTTATCCCGGGAACGGAGCCTGTCTCAAAGGCTCCTTACCGTATGGCGCCGCTAGAAATGAAGGAGCTAAAGGAACAACTTGAGGAGTTGCTAGAGAAGGGCTACATAAGGCCGAGCACGTCCCCATGGGGAGCCCCGGTCTTATTCGTGAAAAAGAAAGATGGAGGTCTACGACTATGCATCGATTATAGAGGACTTAACCAAGTCACGGTCAAGAACAAGTACCCTTTGCCCAGAATCGAGGATTTGTTCGACCAACTGAAGGGAGCTTCAGTATTTTCAAAGATCGACCTACGATCTGGATATCACCAGTTAAGGATCGCCGAAAAGGATATCCCAAAGACGGCATTCAGAACTCGCTACGGGCACTACGAATTCACGGTGCTATCATTCGGGCTGACGAACGCCCCGGCGATGTTCATGAATCTCATGAACAACGTGTTTCGGGAATTATTAGATCAATGCGTAGTGGTGTTTATAGATGACATCCTGATCTACTCGAAAAGCGAAGAGGAACATTCTGAATACCTACACAAAGTGTTAGGGATCTTACGAGTGAATCAGCTGTATGGAAAACTGTCCAAATGCGACTTCTGGCTAAGAGAAGTGGCATTTCTGGGACATATCGTATCTGCCAACGGAGTGGCAGTAGACCCAGCAAAGATCTCGGCAGTGACCGAATGGGTGCCACCGAAGAATCCAACCGAGATAAGAAGTTTTCTCGGATTGGCAGGGTACTACCGAAGGTTTGTAAAGGATTTCTCAAGGATCGCTCGCCCATTGACACAGCTGTTAAAGAAAGGGGTGAAATACGACTGGACCATTGAGTGTGATTCCGTATTCCAAGAATTGAAGAAATGGCTTACTACAGCGCCGGTGTTGGCATTACCATCAGAGGATGGAGACTTCGAGGTGTACAGCGACGCCTCGAATGAAGGATTAGGATGCGTGCTAATGAAAGATCGAAGGATTATAGCATACGCATCACGTCAACTAAAGCCACACGAAGAGAACTATCCGACGCACGACTTGGAGCTAGCCGCAGTCGTGTTCGCTCTAAAGATATGGAGGCACTACCTCTATGGGCGAAAGTGTCGGATGTTCACCGACCATAAGAGCCTCAAGTATATATTCACGCAAAAAGAGCTGAATTTGAGGCAAAGGAGATGGTTGGAGCTGATTAAGGATTACGACCTGGAGATCGCGTATCACGAAGGAAAAGCCAACGTGGTGGCCGATGCCTTGAGTCGAAAGACTCAACACGTGGTGAATTCACTTGTGGTACCGGCCGAGTTGTACAGAGACTTGGCAAAATTAAGTCTGGAGTTAGTACACTCTGGCGAAGTAAGTGAGGTCGTCAACACGATGGTAGTAGGATCTACCATACTCGATGAGATACGACTAGCACAACAGGGTGATGAAAAGCTGGAGGAAATTAGGAAGAGCATTGATGAAGGAAAGGCAATGGATTTTAAAATCCATGAGGACGGAAGCATCCGCTTCAAGGGAAGGTGGTGCATACCACGAAAATGCGAGGACCTGAAGCAAAGAGTAATGGAGGAAGGCCATAATACCCCATACTCGGTCCACCCCGGAGGCGAGAAGCTATACAAGGACATAAAGAAGAACTATTGGTGGCCGAACATGAAGAGAGAAATAGCCGAGTTTGTGGCAAGATGCCTTACCTGCCAGAAGGTCAAGGCCGTACAACAGAAACCCTTAGGATTAATGCAGCCATTGGAAATCCCAAGTTGGAAATGGGATAGCATTTCAATGGATTTCGTTTCGGGATTACCACGTTCACCGAAGGGGATGAATAAAATCTGGGTGATCGTGGATAGGTTGACAAAAGTTGCCATATTTATCCCTATGAAGGATACCTGGTCCATGGACCAATTGGCAAGGGCATATGTCGACAACGTGGTACGACGACATGGGGTACCACACGACATCATCTCGGACAGAGACAGTAGATTCGTCTCACATTTTTGGACAAAACTACAAGAAGCCCTCGGTACGAAGATAAAGATGAGTACCGCGTTCCATCCCATGACGGATGGACAAACGGAAAGAACGATCCAAACTTTGGAAGACATGCTGAGGGCATGCATATTAGAGTTTAAAGGAAGTTGGGAAAATCACTTACCCTTGATCAAATTTTCCTACAACAACAGCTACCATTGAGGCACTGTATGGACGCAGATGCCGAAGCCCATTGAGCTGGGAAGAGGGCGAGAGGACTATGGTAATTGGACCGCAACTTGTTGAGGACATGGCTCAACAAGTCAAAATAATCCAAGGAAAGATGAGAGCCGCGCAAGACCGGCAAAAGAGCTATGCCGACGTGAGACGACAAGATTTGGAATTCCAAATAGGAGATAAGGTCATGTTAAAGGTATCACTGATGAAGGGTGTGATGCGCTTTGGCAAGCGGGGAAAATTGAGCCCACGGTACATAGGACCATACGAGATCCTAGAAAGAGTGGGGAATCTTGCATACCGACTAGCATTACCGCCACAATTTGCTCGTGTCCACGACGTGTTCCACGTCTCACAACTGAAGAAATACGTCCATGATCCGACCCACGTACTCCAACCGGAGGAAATTGAGCTGGACGACGACTTAAGCTACGAAGAAATTCCGGTGCGAATACTCGACAAGAAGGAGAGGGTAACAAGGAATAAGACCGTGAGAATGGTTAAGGTTCTTTGGTCTAACCACGAAGCCGAGACGGCAACGTGGGAGCTAGAAGCAGACATGAAGGATCGTTACCCAACCCTATTCCAAGACAGTGCAACAACAGTTATGGGGACATAACTGTAATCTTAAGAGGGGGAGGATGTGACAACCCGAATATTCCCGGATATTTTGTACGAATACTCTGTACCCCAAAGAAACAAATTCAAATTGTTTTGAACTACGTAATGACTTGATCCCTTCACGGGGTACGTAGGCAACTCAGAAATTTCAATTATGGGTTCAGTCAAATAATAACAAACAACGACACACAATAATACAATCGCCTAATCAAACAATTCCCGAACTCGCGTGAGGATGAAGTGCAACTTCGAGGACGAAGTTGGTTCTTAAGGGGGGTAGACTGTAATACCCGTAAATTTTAGAATATAAAAATAGGAATTAATCCAATAGGAGAGAAGGTTTTGTTTCCGGGAACCCGTAGACGCGGAAATGCACGGAAGTCAAAGGATGACGAATTAGAAGCCGACGGACCAAAACCGACGGTCTTAAGATTTCAAGCATGAAATCGAATTGCGACGGAATAAATTTATGATGAGAAGCATAATCCGAAAATGACCCGGAAAATCGAGCGCGAAAACGTGGAAGGATAGAAGTCCGAAAGAGAGGAGAAAAAGACCCGACGGATCGGATCGCACGGACCCGCCCGGACCGCAGTAACTGCCATACCCAGTACCACTCCGAAGCCTCGGGAAATCCATACGGACAACCCGAGAGAGTAGGCCATGTATCTCCCGCCGGTTGGCGTAATATCTCATCAAATTCTCTCGTCCATTATAGGCCCGGATCGGACCCGCCCGGACCCGAAGGAGGAATATTGGACTTGTAATCACGTTCGTTGGTAAGAGTCTCCAGATTCATCTAGCCTTTCTCTTCGGGCCTATAATGGACGAGAGAATTTGATGAGATATTACGCCAACCGGCGGGAGATACATGGCCTACTCTCTCGGGTTGTCCGTATGGATTTCCCGAGGCTTCGGAGTGGTACTGGGTATGGCAGATACGGCTGCGGCCGCCGGATCACCGGCTAAACGAGATACTTACGAAACGGCTGCGGCCGCCGGATCACCGGCTATACAAAACACTGAGAAATGGTTACGTAACGGGGAAATAAAAGATTTAATATTTTTAAGTATTTATTTATTTTTGCATGTCTTTAAATTATGCATTTAAATTATGTCTTTAAATTTCATATCATGACTAAATTGTTAGTGTGGATTAAATGCATGTTCAAGTACACAATTAAAATATCATTTCCTTTAAATTTTGTGAATGCATGTTAGGAGTGAAATTTTAAATTATCTAATTAAATCCCTTTATTGCTATGTTAGGATCGACTTACTCAGTATTTTATATACTGATAAAATTGTTGTTTCCTCTTTTCTTTTCAGAGTATGAAGATAATGCATGAGCATATGCATTGGGGGATGGAAAAACTTTAACATTGTTTATATTGCTTTTATGATACTTGCATAACGGGCATGTAAATCCCGAGTTTTGGCCATGTCGGCCCACTTTACATTTTTCCGCTGCGATATATTATTACTACTACTATATGTGTGGATGATACTTAATATTATTTTTAAATAGATTCCGGACTTGTTTTTAAATCTTTTTGCAATACCTATAGCCTTGCATCTCTTTGGCAAGCTCGGAGAATCCGTGTCTTGCTAGAGAGATGTGGCGGTGACATCCCGGCCTGGGTTATCAAATCCGGGGTGTTACAGCCCAACCTTCTTTGGGGTCTCATTTTTGTATGTTGTGGTGGCGCAATTGGTACATAAACCGTACACCTAATAATTCGCAAGTGGGATATATTGGGCTCCTTTCCAACAAAATTTGTGTAGGGGAGGCATGATGCACCATATGAAACCACATTTAAATGAGCTTAAATTGTGTTAAAATGAACCTAAATTGCATGCATGTGACCCTATTTTAATGCTTTTAGTTTATATTTCACGTGGTTTGTAAATATTAATAATTATGGTTAAATTGAGCTTATTTGAGTTCAATTTACCATGTTTTATGCTTGATAATAAGACTTTGGTAAATCTAATACATTGCAATGATGTTTCAGGCATTAAAATGACGAAAGAAAGATGTTCGGAGGATAAAGGATGTCAAATTTGGATTTTTCAACACTTGACTGTGCCCAGGATGTGCCGCATAGGCATGGCGGTGCCGGAAAAGACCCCGGAGCACCACATCAGGCGCCACATCAACACTTAGAAAAATTTCGGATGGAAAAGCTTCAGAATGCGCCGCATAGGCATGGCGGTGCCGAAATCGACCTCCAGGCGCCACTTTAGGCGCCGCAATCAGAAATCCAGGAAAATTGTCAGGATGCGCCGACTCTTCTTGGTGGCGCCTGAAACCCCTTCTAAGCGCCACTTTATGCGCCACCGTCGGGGTTGGACAGTTTTCTAACCTCCCAAACTCGGTTTTTATCGCCGTTTCTCGTCATTTTTCAGCATTCAGACTGCAAAAACTCGACTGAAATATTCTGTAAACATATTCTAATGGGAGAAGAATGCCAGAAACACAAAATCATGCTGGAGGGATGCCTCAAGAATGCAGTTCTGGGCGTGTTCTTCCTATTCTAGGTGTTGCCTTTCTTTTTCTTGCTTTGTAATGTTATGAATTTGTCTCTAAATGTAATCTGCTATTATGTTTCAAATTTGTAGACGGATTTCTGTAATGTTCGTGTTAGGAGTGATCTAGAACGGGAGTTCAGAATCACTTTTGAAGTATGAACCTTTCTTTTATGGAAGTAATTTAATGATCGATGTTTCTGTTGAAATATGGAATTATGAATAAATGTCAGAATATGCTTATTTTGGTTTTGAACGCCATTCTTCATAAATTGCAGAAGTGAAATTTCATATTTTGCTGTTAATCTGCTTTAGATCAATTATTCTGTATTAGGGATAATAAATCGGATATTTGTGGCATTAGACTGGATTAATCTGCTATGGTATTTGAATCTGTATTAGAATTATATGTTAGATGCCTACAAAATGATCGACATTCTGTGTTTTGCCAAATCTGCTATTCAAATTGTTAATCTGCTAAAGCCCTGAATTAATCGATCAATCTGTATTAGCTATTTTTAGTAATCTGGTAATAATTCTAATCTATCTGTATTTTAATATTATTAATTAAATCCACTTTACCATGTTTTATTGTTATTTTACCATAATTATTAGATTATTTACACTATTCTGCATAAATGAATGTTAGAATTTAATTCAGTGATTTCTGCTTTGCTAAATCGGGAGATAAAAAGTAGAATTAATATTTTAGTACCGGAATTGGGAATAAATTACATTAAAAATAGATTCTGGCATGTGCACAATGATTTGGAAAATGAAATGTGCCTTTTAATTGCTATAGGAAAATTTGTATACTTGGAAAATACTCAAATTTAGGCCTACTTTAATGATTGCAGAATGTTAGATAATTTAATCAGTTTCCATGAAGTCCGTTTAAGCATAATTTGGATTTTAGTAGATTTCTATATTTTTAAGCTTTACAAAATAATTAATTTTAAGACATTGATCTTTTTAGACATTGGAAAATGCTAAATCAATATGCAATTTCTATTTTATATAAAGGGGGCAATATTTAAAATATTACAAGCATCTCCCATTTATATTTTTATTAATTAAACTTTTAACTTGCTTTATTTTTAAATTTAAAGTCATTGTTTTTAATTTAATCATCATTACAATTAAGCAAACTCTTTTAAAATATATAATATATAATTAATGAATTAAATATAATTAAAATCTTCTCCGAAATGAAATAATATTCTGAAATTCCCTGTGGTTCGACTCGGTTATTCACCGGTTTTTATTACTTGATGACAATAATCCGCTTGTGGTAAAATATGAGTAGTGAAAATCATTCATCAAGTTTTTGGCGCCGTTGCCGGGGAATTTGTTGTGAACTTTTAATTATTTTTAGTTTATTAATTAAAATTTATTAAGTTAAATATTAATTTAACTGTTATTTATTTTATTTTATTTTTATTTAATAATTACAGTGCAAAGCAAACAGGCAGAAATAGCTTATGATCCTGAAATTGAGAGTACTCTTAGAGCTATTAGATTAGGGAAACGTAGGAGACCAGCTCAGTTGAAAATTTTAATTAATTCATCATCTGATGAAGAAGACTATTCTACAACGACTGGAGTTTCAACAATACAAACTAATCAATTAGTTGCTCAGTTCAATAGGCTAAACATGGCAGCAAATAATGAAAATAATCAGGGTAATAATGGAGGTAACGGTGGTGATTTGGAACATGATGATCAAGCTGAAATGACCATTAAGGAACATTTACAAGGAACTATTGGAAATCTGCTCAATAGAACTCCAAGGCAGATGTTGATGTTTTAAGCTTTACTCTTCAGCCTGCACTAATCACAATGGTCCAAGCTAATCAATATAATGGAGCACCTACTAATGATGCTGTAGAACACATAAGAAATTTCTTGGATTATTGTGACACAGTGAAGATTAATGTTGTTACTAGTGACGAGATTAAGTTAAGATTGTTCTCATTTTCACTTAGGGATAAAGCTAAAACTTGGTATAACTCACTTCAATTAAGGGATTTTACTACTTGGGATAAAATGTTAGAAGCTTTCTTAGAACAGTTCTTCCCACCTTCCAAGGTTTTAGAATTGCAAGAAAAGATCAAAGAATTTGTGCAAGATGAGGGTGAAACTTTACTTGAAGCATGAGATAGATATAACACCTTATTGGCTAGATGTCCAAATCATGGTTTTGAAGATTGGCAGCAGATGCATTTCTTCTATAATGGATTGATTGATCACTGGAGGAACTTGTTGGATGCAGCAGCTGGAGATTCTTTTCTATCTATATGACCTTCTAGAGCTAAGGAAATCATAGAGAAAAAGATTTCTAACATGAAAAAATTTCCTGATAAGAAAAATGCTAGAAACAAATCAAAAGGAGGGTTATATGAGGTAGAAAGACAGTTGCTATAGATTCTAAGTTAGATGCTTTGATGAGGGAGGTTTCTTCACTTAAAAAAGGTCAAGCTAAAGTTGTGAGATGCGGTATTTGTCATGGACCTCATGAGTCATCAGCTTGTCACCTGCTCGATCAAGGACTTCAAGAGACTATGCAGTGTGAGGGGACTGAGGACCAAGTGGAAGATGTGAATTACATGGGAAATAGGCAGCAAAACTACAACCAAAACCGTCCTCAAAACCAAAAATTCTATCCAAACCAAAATTCTCAATTTCAACAAAACACCTACAAACAAAACAACCGTCCACCTTACCCACAAAACCAAAATCAAAATTACCCAAATTAAAATCAAAATCAAAACTTTCAAAACCAAAATCAGAATCAGAACCAAAACTTTAACCAAAACAGAAATCAAAATCAATCCTTTTACCCTAACCAACAGTCTAGGAACTTCCAACCTCAACAACAGCTGCAACAAAACCAAGGAGGAGATGAGGTTAATTTAAAAGAATTAATGAATACAATTGTATCTCAACAACAAACAATTCAGCAAATGCAAGCCTCAATGAGAAATCTAGAAGTTCAAGTTGGTCAAATTGCTAGGGATACTTCAAATACACAGCAAGGAACACTACCAAGTATGCCCGATCCTAATCCAAAAGAGCAGTGTAAAGCCATCACTTAAAGGAATAAAAAGGAATTGCCTAATCCTTACCCTACTTTAGATGATTCAGAGGTTTTAGCTGATGCTGTAGATGATCAAAGTGAGGATACAGAGGAAGAAGGTCAACAGAAAAAGACTGATGAGCCTAAGGAGAGTGAGAAACTTAGAGTTGACAAGGATAAGGATAAGGGAAAGTCTGTTGTCCCAGTCAAGCCATATCAGCCACCTATTCCATATCCACAGCGTCTTAAAAAGGCAAAAGATGATAAAGATTTTGCTAAATTCTTAGAAGTGTTTAAAAATCTGAGAATTGACATTCCTTTTTCTAATACTATAGCACAAATGCCTATTTATGCTAAATTTTTAAAAGAAATCCTATCAAAGAAGAGGAGTGTTGATGATGAAGAGAAAGTGACACTGATAGGTGAATGTAGTGCAATCCTACAAATAATGCAACTGTAATACCCGGGGTTTTTACAACGCCCAAAGAAACGAAATAAAATTTATTTCCGAGAAGAAAATAATTTATTACAATAAATTATTGCTGGAAATGGCGTGACCGATAAATTCAAAGAATTCGAACCCAAATTTTGGTCAAGTCGAAATGGGATGAAAGAGGGAAAGGAAGCCCGAAGATATTCCATGGATTAATCCCAAAAGAATTGGAATTAAATTCAAGAAGGAAAAGAATTTTAATTCCAAGAATCCGTGAAGTCGGAAATAAATTAATTAGATAAATTATTGCACGGGAACCACATGACGACGAATTCAAGCCGACGGATTCGAACTCGACGAATTCTTGATTTCAAATATGAAATTCATTGGAGTCAAAATAAAATTTAGAAAGAAATCGTAACCCCAGAAATGACCCGAAAAGTCGAACAAAAAACGTAGGGGATAGAAACCCGATCGAGAAAAGAAGAAAAGACCCGACGGACCACGCGGACCGCCGAACCGGCCGGTCCGGCCGGCCCGCGCTCTCCGCGCGCCGCCGCGCGGCCACCGCGCGGACGGAGGAGTTGCGACTCCAGGGCAGACCACGCGTGCTCCGCGCGGACAAAGGCCTATGTGCGCGTCACCAGCGCGCCAGAGGTGCAGGAGGTGTAAACTTTCCATCCATGGTGATTTTCTTGCCAAAAATCCTTCCTCTATCAAGGGGAAGCGGATCAAGGCAATGGGGGAAGGTTATAGAGGCTGTGTGGCCGCCCCTCCCCCATAATTTCCAGAAAACAAACCCTAGCCACCTCCAATATCCCTCTCCAAGTCGAAACCTCTCCGAACTCACTTTCCGGCAAGTATTCCGGCGACGGCAAGGCGAAAGGAACCAAGCCCTGTCCTCTAGACTCTTGGTAAGCTATTGTACAAAGTTTTAATTCGTCCATATATCTCAGAAACTCCCATTCTAACCCTTTTTCCTCACTACGATTTCCCGTCGGAAAACGAACAAAAAGCGATCGGAGAAGTTGGCCGTTCGTCGCGACCCTAGGACATCCGGAAACCCAATCCAGCAACCCTATCCTCATTCTAAGTAAGTTAAAACCTTACTCACAAATTTTCGTGGTTGTTTGTTGTTTAAATCTCGAGATATAGGCTTGTAACAAAAATCGGTTTTCAAAAACCCTAATTTCGTCCAATTTTAAAGACTCGCCAAAAACTCGACCTTCGTGAATCCAAACCGAAAACTTTTCAACATAAAAGTTGTTCCTAACACCTTTATCTATCTTGTGTCCAAATTTCAGCCGTTGACATTAAGTTTTGCTATCCCAATTTTCGCCGTGAACTTTCTGTATCGAACCGAACAACTTAATTCTGTGACAGATTCCTTCCTTCAACTTGATGCATGTTTTTCACCCATTTTTCGAATGATTTAACTTTGCATTCCTAAACAAAAGTTGTAGATAATTGTGTCTAGATTATGCATATAAAATTTCACGGATTTTGGTTTTCATTTGATATGTCAAACGGCCGAGTTTTTAAAACTATTTTGAAATCGTTTTAAGGGCCATGAGTATGCAGTGAGTTGCACTCGATGTTTGAGTACCAAGAATTCATTATTTCCAAATTCTTAAAACATGAAAGTTGTTCCTTAATGTGTTGTGTAGTTACTGTAAAAATTTCACGTCGATTGGTTTTGAAATGAATTTTTAATCGGCGTTGCACGAACCTGTGACGAAAACAGTTTTTAAGACATAAATTATTCTTTGCAATAAACTCGAATTTCAACTCACTTCGGAACCTTATTTCCCAAAACTTAAAACATGAAAGTTGTTCGTGTGTGTGTTTTTGAATTACTGTAAAAATTTCAGAATTTTTGGAGAAAAGACGAATTCTTAATTAAGAAAGGCGTAAACTGCCTCGAATAGGATTTTTCGAACTTGAGAACTCGAACTATGAAAACGCGATATCGACCATTTGTTAACTTTGAAATACGAACTTTCGAAAAATCCCGTTCACTAGGCTGAGCCGATCTTCATACTACCATTATCTTTGAGACTGCCTCGTTAGTGGTCTCCTTACTATCTGAGACTGCCTCGTTAGTGGTCTCCCTTTATTTGGACTGCCTCGTTAGTGGTCCTACGATTATTGAGACTGCCTCGTTAGTGGTCTCCTTACTATGCCAAAACGGCAGTTGTGCACATGGCCTGCCAAATCGGCAGTGGGAAATACACGGCCTGCCCGAGTGGTAGTGAAACCGTTTGAAAGGCCTGTCAAACGACAGTTGATATACATGCCTGTCAAATTGACGGTAGATACACATGGCTAGCCAAAACGGCAGTCAATACTGATATGGCTGCGGCCGCCGGTTCACCGGCTAACTGATTATGATTTTTGAGATTGCCTCGTTAGTGATCTCCCTTGTGTGGTGTCCTCTTCTTAGTTTACGGGAAGAAATATAAAAGACTTGTGTGAGTGTTTATTTACGCTTAAATCGTATTTACTATGTTTTTAAATTATGTATTCAAATTAAGCGTCTGAAATTATGCTTTAAATTATGCTTTTAAATTAAGTCCTTAAATTATGTATTCTCGTCTTGAATAAATTAATCATGCTTTTCCGCTGCAAGTAAACTATGAATTTTAAATTAATTTCGTAACGCATGAAAAGTGTAATTTCAATTAAACACATGTAACCCCTTAAATTGTTAGTTAGGGATTAACTTACTCAGTATTTTATATACTGATAAAACCCGTTGTTCATTTTTCCATTACAGAGTACGGAGCATGATCATGCATCGGGGGATTACTTTGGGCATCTAATTATTTGTTTTACCTAACGTGCATACGGGCTTGTTAACCCGAGTCTTGGCCATGTCGGCCCTGTATTTTAATTTCCGCTGCAACTTATTACTTTTATCATGTATGGATGATATTACATTATTATTTTTAAGTAATTCCGGACTTGCTTTTAAAACATTTTCCAACGCTCATAGCCTTGCATCTCTTTAGCAAGCTCGGAGAAACCGTGTCTTGCTAGGGAGGTGCGGCGGTGACACCTCGGCCTGGGTTATCAAATCCGGGGTGTTACAGCAACCTATTAAACAAAAATATCCCGGGAGTTACACTATTCCGTGCATTATTGGCACTAAAGAATTCAACAAAGCTTTGTGTGATCTTGGGTCTAGTATTAATCTGATGCCTTTACATGTCTTTAGAGAACTTGGGGTAGGAGTTGTAAAGCCTACTAGGATGCTGCTACAGCTGGCTGATAGATCTATTAGGACTCCTTTAGGCATTGTAGAAGATGTCCCTGTTCAAGTTGAGAGCTTCATTTTCCCTGTTGACTTTGTTGTTCTTGATATGGAGAAAGACGTGGATATCCCTCTGATTTAGGTAGACCATTTCTGCAAACTGGTTGGGCTATGGTTGATATGGATGATGGTAAAATTACACTTAAAGTAGGTAATGAACAAGTGTCGTTTGACATTTCTAAGACAACTAAAACACAACACGCTAGTTCTGATACCTACCCGTGTAATAGAGTGACAGCTATCTATCAGGAGGATGAGGTGATTGAGAGAGAGTTCTTTGCTAGACATGATCCCTATAGGAAATTTGAGCAGTTAGTGGAGAGTTGTGAGGACTTGGCTGATAGTAAGTGTGAGGGAAGATTACCTGTGCAAGTAGCATGTGCGATAGAAGAGTCCAAGCTAGTCCCATCTGTTGAAAAGCCACCTACATTGACTTTGAAAGAGCTACCATCACACTTGAGGTATGTTTTTCTTGGTGAGAATGATACTTTACATATTATTGCAAGTAATAAATTAAATGATGATCAATTAAATGCATTAACCCAAGTGTTGAGTAAGCATGTGAGAGCAATAGGTTGGACGATAGCTGATATCAAGGGACTGAGTCCAGCATTGTGTACACACCGGATTTACATGGAGGAGGATGACAAGCCAGTGAGACATCCCCAAAGGAGACTGAATCTACATCTACAAGAAGCTGTAAGGGCAGAGGTGATTAAACTACTCGATGCAGGTATTATCTATCCTATCTCTGATAGTCAGTGGGTGAGTCCAGTTCAAGTAGTGCCTAAAAAGGGAGGTATGACTGTTGTTAGAAATGAAAATGGGGAATTAGTACCTACTAGACCTACTACTGGATGGCGTATATGCATTGATTATAGGAGATTGAATGGTATGACTAGGAAAGATCATTTTCCATTGCCTTTTATTGATCAAATGTTAGAATGATTAGCTGGTCATGAATTTTATTGCTTCTTAGATGGTTATTCTGGATATAATCAAGTTCCAATTGCACCTGAGGATCAAGATAAAACTACATTTATATGTCCTTATGGTACATTTGCATATAGGAGAATGCCATTTGGTTTGTGTAATGCACCAGCTACATTTCAGAGATGCATGATGTCTATATTTTCTGATTTAATTGAGACATGCATTGAGGTATTTATGGATGATTTTTCTGTGTTTGGGTCTGACTTCGAAAAATGTTTAATTAATCTTAAAAAAGTTCTGATTAGATGTGGGGAGTCAAATTTAGTTCTCAATTGGGAAAAATGTCATTTTATGGTTAATGAAGGCATTGTTTTAGGACATAGAATTTCTAAAAATGGCATTGAAGTTGATAGGGCTGAAGTAGAAGTAATTGCTAAAATTCCACCTCCTAATAATTTAAAAACTTTGAGAAGTTTTCTGGGACATGCTGGATTCTATAGAAGGTTCATAAAGGATTTTTCTAAAATTGCATTGCCTCTATTTAAACTGCTCTGTAAAGATGTTGAATTTGATTTTACTGATGAGCGTGTTGAGGCGTTCGATAGGATCAAGGAAGCATTGATAACTGCACCAGTTATTCAGCCACCTGACTGGAGTTTACCATTTGAAATCATGAGTGACGCTAGTGACTTCGCTGTTGGAGCCGTGTTGGGTCAACGAAAGGATAAGAAGCTTCATGTTATTTATTATGCTAGTCAGGCTTTAAATTCTGCAAAACGAAATTATGCTACCACTGAAAAAGAATTATTATCTGTTGTGTATGCATGTGAAAAATTTAGACCCTATTTGATTGGCTCTAAGACTGTTGTTTACACTGATCATGCTGCTATTAAATATTTATTTGCAAAGAAGGATGCTAAACCACGGTTAATTAGATGGGTATTATTGTTACAGGAATTTGATTTGGAGATTAAAGATAGAAAAGGCGATGAAAATCCTGTAGCTGATCATCTATCTAGATTGGAACATGAAAAAGGGGAAGAAAAATTAATTAATGATGCATTTCCTAATGAAAATTTGTATTTAATAAATAATATTTCCTCTGATCCATGGTTTGCTGATTTTGTGAATTATTTAGCATGTGGTGTGATTCCTGATCATTTAAAATGGCATAGTCAAAAGCAAAAATTTAAAACTGATGCTAAATATTTTATTTGGGATGAACCTTATTTATTTAGACTGTGTGCAGATCAAATCATAAGGAGATGCATCCCGGATGAGGACTTTGAAAAGGTTTTGAAAGCTTGTCATGAAGGACTTGGAGGAGGACATGTTGGACCCAATAGGACAGCTCATAAGGTACTTGAAGGTGGTTTATATTGGCTTAATATTTATCGTGATGCTAGATCATTTGTGCAAAAATGTGATGTATGTCAAAGGGCCGGTAATATCACTAAAAGAGATGAAATGCCTTTAAAAAGAATTATGCCTGTTGAGTTGTTTGATCTATGGGGAATTGATTTTATGGGTCCATTTCTACCATCTAATGGTAAATTGTATATTCTAGTTGTTGTAGAATATGTATCAAAATGGGTAGAAGCTGAAGCATGTGCTTTGAATGATTCTAAACAAGTGATTAAATTCTTGAAAAAGCAAGTTTTTACTCGTTTTGGTGTGCCTAAAGCAATCATTAGTGATGATGGGTCTCATTTTGTCAATAGGGTTGTTAATCAATTGCTATCTAGATTTCATGTTCATCATAGGATAACAACACCCTATCATCCCCAAGCCAATGGTCAAGTAGAAGTCACTAATCATGAAATCAAAAAGATTTTGGAAGCAACTGTAGGAAAATCTAGAAAAGATTGGGCTTTTAAGTTAGATGAAGCATTGTGGGCTTATAGGACAGCATTTAAAACACCTATAGGTATGACCCATTTTAAATTGGTTTATGGTAAAGCTTGTCATTTACCTTTTGAATTTGAGTTTTAATCACTTTGGGCTATGAAAAAGTTGAATTTTGAATTTAAGGAAGCTCAAGAAAAAAGGAAGGTAGATCTTACTGAATTAGAAGAAATTAGACGTCAGGCTTATGACAATGCTCTTATTTATAAAGAAAGGACAAAGCTTTATCATGATAAATTGCTTAGACCTAAGGTGTTTGAGGCTGGTCAATTAGTGCTTTTATATAATTCTAGATTTAAAGTGTTTCCTGGTAAATTAAAGACAAAATGGTCAGGGCCATTCAAGATTGTAAAGGTGTTAGATAATGGTGCAGTTATCTTGAAAGCTGAAGATGAAAGGGAATTCACTGTAAATGGTCAAAGACTTAAACATTATTTTGGAGATGAAATTAAATTCATCAAACAAATTAATGTTAAGCCTTTGGTTATTTAAATCTGCTTATTAAAATATTTGCATTGCACTTTTATAATTTATAAGTTCTTAGCTTATTTATTTAAATTATGAAAAACCAACAAAAATTATAAAATGAAAGAAAAACAAAATATTTTATATTTTATTGTTTATGTGCTTTTATTTTCTTTAGTGTTTGTGTTTTAAGTTAGTTTAAATGTTGCCTTAATTTAATTATGTTATGAGAATTTCATGTTATCTTAATTTCATACGATTGAATAAATTGAGCATGAGATTGCAAATAAGTGAGAATAGTAGCAAAATATGGAGAAATGGAATTGTGTATGCTTGGTGATTGATCTTGACATATGTAAGTTGACTTGGTGAAGATGTTGAAGAGGGAAGTTCGTATGGATTGATTGTCTTAATTGAGGAGAACTATGACTCGGGAGGATTTAGGGAGGTTATATATGCTAAATCTGACTTGCTAATCTTAGGAATTGGATTAATCATCATTTTGGTTGAGTTTGAGCTGAAATTCGAGTGTCACAGACTCAGTTCAGGCGCCACACCTTGTGTGCGGCGCCCAAATGAGCATGTGAGCGCCATCCGGGCGCCAAAGGAGCTCGAAAGTGCAAACCAGGCGCCACACCTTCTTGGTGGCGCCTAAAATCATGCTGGAGCGCCACAATAAGCGCCAGGGTTAACCTTAAAAATCAACCAAGTCAGTAAAGGCGCCACACATGCTGTGTGGCACATAAAATAGTTCTTGAGCGCCACCCGAGGCGCCAGGATGGGACTTAGAAAATTTTCCGAACACTCGATGCGCCGCACAGCCTGTGCGGCGCCGAAACACCCTCCGAAGCGCCACTGGGCGTGCCGACCCGGCGGGTCAGGCCCCAGACCCGGTTCCAAATCGGGATTTTAATCCCAAAAATCTATCTCTTCTCTCATTCGAAATCGACAGAACACTCTTCTCTTTTCTTTTTTTTCCTTCACTGCCCGAGCGCCATTCTCTCCACCAAGCGACACCACGCGCCACACTCCGGTAAAATTCATCTCTGATCTTGATTTTAAACATCAAAATTCTTCCACATTGCTTAATTCTCATTCCAAAAACCCAATTTTTGCTTGTTCAATCAAATTAGGGCTCAAGAACCCTACTTCTTCCAACTTTGGGAATTCCTCTTCCAAAGTGCTCCAATCCTTCAATTTAGGTAAGAATGGCTAGGGGTGGGCATCGGGTCGGGTTTGTCGGGTTCGGGTAATTCGGGTTCGGGTTAGTCGGGTTCGGGTATGAAATTAAAATACCCGACCAAAACCCGACATTGGTGGGTACCCGACATGTCGGGTACCCGATCGGGTCGGGTACCCACTTCGGGTACCCAATTACCCCACTTCTTCTTTTTTCTTTTTTTTTTCTTTTTTTTAATTTTTTTATAAAATATATATGAAAAAATTGAATTAAATAAATAACATCGAAGGGCATTATATATACAGTCTACACAAAGCTAATCAATAACAAAGAAATCTAGAATTAAATATTTAATTCATCCATAACAAATATATATGTGATTAACTACACATTAAAAAAATTACGAACACGTATAAAGAGGTTTTTAGCAAATACTACTAAATCTAGACAAATAGAATAATTAATAAATTCTTTTATTTGAGAAAGACATAATGAAAAGTGAAGAATTTGAATAAATATTTGAAGAAATACTGAAGAATTCTCATATTTATAAACTAATTAATTATAAAATTTGATTGTGTATATATCTATTTGTATATGATAATTGTGATAGTATAGACTAAATGATAATGGCTTGGGGAATTATTAAGTGTTTTAAGCACTTTAAAAAAATTATAATATTGTGGAATGTAAAAAAAAAAACTTCGGGTTATTCGGGTCCAAACTTAGGACCCGATACCCGACCCGAACTTTGGATTCGGGTCCGGGTACCCGAACCCGACCTTTCCCATTAAAAAAAACCTGACCCCGAATACAATTTTTTTCGGGTTCGGGGTGGGTACCCGACTAACCCGAACCCGATGCCCACCCCTAAGAATGACTATCCTAATTCAATTATTAGCATATTCTAGTGATTTGGAATGCATTAGTTTTGGTATTTGAGTTGTTTCTTAAATTTTGGGTTTTGTTAGAATGTTGGATTAAATTTGATTTTAATTACCTCAATCTTAGTTTGAACTTGAACAAGATGTTGTAGAACATGGATTGAATGCATATTGTGAAATTTTTGGATTACATTTAAAATTTGGAATTTTTGAAATTTAAAATCTGGAAATTTCTTTAAAAATAAGTTAAAATGACATTTTTGATCAATTAAATGGATAGAACATCACTAAACATGTCATTTTAGTTCTATTAAAGATATAAGTTCATTTTCATGTTAAAAATGCCATGTTCTTCATAATGTGAGTCAAGTGGAGCATATTTTGATAAAAACTCTTTTACATTATATAGTTAATTAAAATAGGTTAATTTATCATCTAAATAAATTTAAATGAGTTTAAATATTAGTTTAAACCATTTATATTGGAATAGTTTATTGTTTAGGGTTATTTTTATTTTATAAATCTGGTAATTTAATAAAATAGGGAGTTTTTATTAAAAAATAAGTATGTTTTAACATGAATTTTAAGCTTTGGAACAAAATGGATGATATATTTAAACACATTTTAGGATTTATAACTCTTAAAATGCAACATTTTGGTCATTGAGTCATTTAAATCCCACATTCTAGGTTGATGTATATGTTTGCTTTATACTTATCACTTAAGTCAAACCTTTGGTTTAAACTTAAGTGTGAGGATGAGAGGCAATGCATATATGTGATACTGACCCATGATTTTTGTACAACCAGGTACTGAAATAATGTATAATCCTCCAAACGTCCCTAAGAAATCGGGTTATAGGTATATACCAATGCCCGAGGGAAGGATGGGGATTTATGATCCACAGTCACCAGATAGTATTCCTACTCCTATGCCTGATGAACATGTCTTTGAACATCACAGACTCTGTACTAAAAATCCAAGCTAAATGGATCCACCACAGGGATCAGAAGGTGCTTCTAAGTCTAAGGGACTTCTCTCTTACTTCAGAAAGAGCAAGTCCAAGAGTGCTTCTTCGAGGCACACTGCTGCTCCCACTGATGATCTGCATGAGGTTAATCAGCCCGCTCAGCCTGAGGCATCTGATCACTCTCAGGCCACCTCTAGAGCTTCTCGGGGGAAGGCACCTGCCACGAGTTCTACTTCCTCTCGGCCTAGGAGAGGGAGATCAGTTGCATTGACTATTCAGGAGCCTGTTCCTGAGGCTGTGGGTGAGGAGGAGTATAATGTTGAGGTTGAGCAGGAAGAGGAGCAGGAGGAGCAGCCAGCACGGGGGAGACGAAAGAGGCAAGATCCCAGAGCTTATGTCCCTGAGCTGCATTATGTTAAGGAGGGCATATTTGATGCCACCATATTCAGGAGTGCCAGGGCATACGATTTGTATAAGAGGTCCCACAAGAAAAGGATCATTGCAGATAGAGGATTTTCTGAGAAGGATTTACAGCACCCGCTACTGAGAGATGCTATTCGATCCAGGGGCTGGGAGAGGTTTGTACGACACACAGTTAGATCGTTTTCTTGGGAGTTGACTAGGCTATTCTTAGCCAATGCTGAGGAGGAAGATTCCTGGATATTTGGAGTCACTGTTCCCATCACTCCAGAGTACATTAATCAGATATTTGGAGTAGTTGATGTGCAATACGGCAGAGATTTCTGGGAGCCTGTGATGAGGGCGGATGACAGAGAGGACAACAAGAAGATGGTGCTTCTGTCCATGTTCGAAGGACAGGAGGATGTCCTCATTTATAATGATGACCCGAGCAGATTGGATGGGCCCCAGATGGACGCCCCTATGTACCAGCTCCTTATATTTTATAGATCTAGGTTGAGTCCTTCGACTCACACATCCTGACCATCTGCACTAGATATGTATGTGCCCTACTGCATCAAGACTGGAAGTCCAGTCAACATTGGGGAATTGATATCCTTGGAGCTGAGACAGACTCCCGGGGTTTCAAAGAGGCCAGCACTCATGTTTCCCAGTTTGATTTGGCTTCTCTGTGCCAAGTCAGGGGTTAACATGGATCAGTGTTAGAGAGATTGGGAGATGAGACCTCCGATTCCTTTTGCCAAGAACTTCAAGTTGCCTGGCATACGATGCCAACCTATGATGCTTCCCAGACAGTTACCTAGGCAGTCACCACCACCAGCTCCATCACAGGGCAACCAGGAGCATTCTGAGGCCCCATCACAGTCCACTCGAGGCACACGAGGTGGTAGAGGTAGAGGCCCTGGTAGAGCACAGTCACATCAGTCTCAGCAGGGTGCAGAGCCCGAGTGGGCTAGGACACTAATGATGAACCAACAGAATCTGCTGAACACTGTACATGAGAATGCTAGACTTGCAGCTCAGAGACACCATTTCATGACTGATCAAATGGCCAAGATGGCACGAGCTCAGGCTTACCACACTGCCCGACAAGAGTACTTTATGTCTCAGAGTTTGGGACAGAGGTATGTGAAACTTTTGACAATTTCCCATACGAGTATTTTCTAAAATGTCCCAGGTTAAATTTATTAAATGAAAAGAGTTATGATTCATGGGAAAGGGGTTTAAGGATATATTTCACTTTTTATTACTCAAATGGGGTATTCTGATTTCAAACGGCGCTGTGGACCTCCCTGGCATGAAACTTTTGGCAACTTTCACGGTGCAGCCGGGATAGATAGTTCAATCTTGACCTTCAGTCTGTCACACTGAAGGTCCCTGGCAATTTGCATCATGAAACTTATCATAATTTTATGTCATGAAGATTCGCGCCATGAAACTTTTGACACATTCCCACTGTATGAGTATTTTCTAAAAAAAATTATAATCCTGGTTTTCGATTTTATTTAATGAAACCAATTTATGATGGCGGAATTGGGGTTAGGGATATATTTATAGGTTGTCACGTTTTTATCACTCGTGTTAAGAAACTGTGGCCCGAAAGCGCACGGTGTCAAAAATTGCAGTAATTTATAGTAAGACCGGATCGTTCACTGGAGGATGTGCGATGGAAGCAGGGCCCACGTCGTTTTACTAGATTTTCCATTCGTATTGCTCCAATGGTTTGAAAAGTGATTAACATCTACTGACATGAATTTAAACTAAACTATAAAAGCGTTTAAATCTTTTCTACAAAGCAGATAAATTTATTCTAGAAAGCAGGTAAGGTTACTCTAAGAATGCGATAAATACTATCTATGAAAGCAGTGAATATTTACACTATGCCAGCTGTGAAGCTGAATCATAATGTAGACAGAAGGGACATGAAGAAAAGAATGAAAATTGGACATGATTTAGATACAGCAGTATTAAACTTCCATTTTTATACACAGATCTTTGTTTGGGATAATTCTATCAGATAGCTAATTCTCATGCTCTCAATACTGCTTTCCCTTTAACAGACAGGTACTTATAGTATGAATTTACATGTTCTTAAGACCGCAAAATTCTAAGATACCACAATTCGTAACTGCCCTGGCCTGGGTGTGTTACTTCATCTGTGGTGGACAAGCAACACCTGACAAATCATTTATTGAAATGCCAAGTACTACTATCATTCCCCCATGTCACACCCAAAGATTCTAATTAAGCCCTGAACTATCCCTTAACTATCAATCCTAGTAGCAGTTACGCAACTCTCAATACAACCGAGTGACCTCTAGAAAAAGCAGTTAAGAGAAAGCGGTAAAAGAAAGCGTTAAAGAAAGCATTTAAAACCTATCACTCGGAGGTTTTGAAGGTCTGACCCTGGTAGTAAAAGACAGCTCCCCATCAGGATGAAGGGGTATGGATCAAGAATTCCCGGCTCTTGGTGAACCACTTGTGTGTTCACTTCCTTCCGGGTGATTATGAGATACAAACTAATGAAACGAACTAATAAATTAGTTTTAGTTCGTTCCGGATGCACTCACTCAGGACTCAAAAATAGGCTTCAGCAGAAGAGGATAGCAGTTGAAAGAAAACTCAACCCTATCTTAGAAAATAACCAAAGCCTGGATGATGTTCCTCTAAGATTATTTATTACACTATATTTGAGTCCAAGTGGACCCCATCTCGGTGTAATATTTAATCTTAGGTTCCCAACAAACAGCAATTTTGGAAAATAATGGATTTGAAAATCATTCCCTAAACAGGTACTAGACTCAGTTAAAACACAGATCCTTTCAGTCTAGATGAGACCTAATTGCTGACTCTGCTTCTAATTTCCCAAAATCGACCCTTGATAGAATATGAACTAGTCATAACTGAAGAATTTATCCCTTACTTAGATCCGGATTTTATAAAGGAGTTTTTATTGGAAATTTAATATGCAATATCTGTTTAGATCTAGACTTCTATTGTCCAAGGGAAGGATCCCAAAATATTACAGACCACAATAATACATAATAATAGCATGCATAAGGTTATATGGAAGTGTAAAATTAACTGACCCAAAATATAGGGGCGGGCCTAGACAGAAGGTGAGACACAATATGAAGTGGTCAAGAGACCAAAGTAATGGCAGAATGATCGAGTGGACTGTAAACATCTACTGTCCAATGTCCCAATTATTCGGATGAAGCGAATTTAGACAGCTTAGACCCTGTAATGGCAGTGTCAATGCCAGTTGGGCCTCCACTATCTGTGAATTCGGATAAAAACCTACATGCTTCCTTTCTGCAACACTTATCAGCTAATGTTGACAGACATTAGCAGAGTTTTATTACAAATTGGAATTTGGGTTTGGAAATTAAGATAGATAAAATAAAACTGTATCTGGATAGGAGTCAGCTGAGCAGCTATTATAACCCCGGATGGGCGAACCGCCAAGGCTCCCACTGACTGCCATCTAGACCATGCAAAATAACACTTAGTAACTAATACCCAGATTACGAGCTAGTTATCCGTGAGGGAATACCCGCCAACATTAGTCTGATGTATTCTTTACTAATTGTTACACACAATACACAAAAGATAAAATGAAATAAAATAAAATAAAGAGAAGAACTTGCATGAGAGACATTGGTTTCTCATGCAAGGTAATGGAATCAATCCATAATTGATGGCTTAAAGAATCCCTCCTACCATAATTAATTACAGTCCGGATTATCTGTTTAAGACATCATGATTTTGTTTATAGAAAATTATTTTAATGGCAATTGAACAAAGGTCCTCTAATCACAACAATTAGTGATTTAATTATTGCTAATTAAAATGACCAATCATTAATGACTAGAGGGTTCAATTATTTAGTGATGAAAATGGAGAATGGAAAATCTGCATGAAGATGCTGATTACGACGCTAGACAGATGTGACGGCGCTATCCTAGGATAGCGCCGTGAGGGTAGCGTCGTTATGGATTGGTGCAAGAGAGAAAACAAATTTTGGATTAAAGGAGTAATTACGGCGCTATATACTACTACGGCGCTATACTAGTATAGCGTCGTAGGTGTAGCGTCGTAGATGGTTTAAGAAATAAGAAGTTTTTGGAAAAAGTAGGGATACTATGGCGCTAAACATTAAATGACGACACTATACTAGGATAGCGTCGTAAGGATAGTGCCGTAGGTGGGTTCTGAGAGATAGAGAAATTTTGGGGACCTACGACTCTAAACAAAAATTACGACGCTATCTGAGAATAGCGCCGTTGGTTTAGTGCCGTAGGGCAAATTTTTGTTTAAGTTCTGGGCAACTACGGCGCTATACCTCACCTACGACGCTATCCAAGGATAGCGCCGTAGGGCGGTTAGCGTCGTAGCTAGCCCAGAAGCATGTTGTTGTTCGGGTGATGCAATCTCTGCGATTGCAAACCCTATTTTCGAGTTAATGGCTCACAAATGCATGAAAAACGAAATAACAAGCTAAGACAGTGAAAGAAAAATGCAGGAAATGCAAAACAGTAAAGGAATGACATGCTATGCTACACATTCATGAACCACAAACCCAAATGAGGGTTTTCAACCATAGGAACATGCATAGAAACCCAAAAATGAAAAGAAAACATAAAACCCACATAAAACAGTAGAATAAAATGACCAAATGGTCATGAAATCAAAAGCAAAGCATATAATCCATGGACCCATGTCCATTTCATGATTTTGGGATACTTTCAAAGATTAACTTCCCATTTATAAGAAAATGGTTTGAAAATACCCATCATTTGGGTATTTCAAACCTCAATGAAAGTTTAACAAAACTGAAAACAAGGGGAAACAGTGGCTAACCTAACCAGAAACCTAAAGTAACACTAATCTATGCATTAATTAAACTAATCTATGTGCAGAAATTAAATAATACATGAAAATAAACTAACTAATCTAACTAACCTACACTACTCTCAAGGACAGCCTCTTGTCTTCAAGTTTGAGAATGTGGTGAAGTGACAAGACCAGGGAGCCAACACCTCTATTTATAGGTGAGAAACCCTAGGCCCATGGGCCCCCAGGTCTTGAAATTTGAATTCTGGCTTGGCTTACGACGTTATCGATGGCTTACGGTGCTATAGGTGTAGCGTCGTAGTCTTCCATCCCAAAGACACTCTTGCTTCTGAATGGACAGCCTACGGCGCTATCCTTCTTTTACGGCGCTATACTTGATTACGGCGCTATCCTTGCTTAGCGCCGTCCGCTCCTCTTCAGACTGCTGCTTTGGTTTCCTCCTACGGCGCTAGACCAAGCTACGGCGCTATACATGCTTAGCGCCGTAGTTGTGTCTAGCGTCGTAACATCCTGAAAAATCAACTTTTTGTGGGTTTTTCATTTCTTTTCCCATCTTTTTGCTTCCTTTTTCTTTTCTTTTCTTTTTCTCATATTTTTGGATTTTTCTAACATAAATGTGTAATAAAATTACATATTTATGCATTTTTCATACCAGCTCAATATTTTTACAATTATGCATAAATCAGTCCAATTCTACTTCTTTCTTATTTAATATAAGACCGAAATGCGATCAAATGCCCATTTCAGACACGGAAATGGATTGAAAATAATGGTCATTTCTGGCCATTATCAGTATGTTGCCCCTCAGACACCTTCTGAGGATGATGAGGACGATGATGAGGACTATGTGGGTTCAGGCGATGGTGATGAGGATAGTGGTGACGATGATGATGCAGCTGAGGATGGATCTGAGGGAGTAGGAGACAACGAGGATGATGAAGATGATGATTCCGAGTGAGTGATGAGAGATATAGATAAGCTGTGATCTTGATAGATATGATGTACTAGTAAGCCTATGTATATGTTTTTAGTGGTGGATGTCAGTTTGCTACATTCTAGCTTATTTCATTTTCTATTGTACTTGTTCGAACTCTATTCCTACTATTCTGCTATTCTAGATATGTCATTTATGTTATTCAAGTTATTTTGATCATATGAAGCAATAGATAGTTGTCTTTTAGTTTATAAGGTTTTTAGTTGCTTTTAAATTCAATAAAATAGCTCTTGCCGGTATCATGTTAGATTGTGATGTTTTGAACTGTTGAGGAGATCAATGAGGTGTATTTGGATATGATTGAGGTATATAAAAAGTAAGATTGGTGATTGTTCATTGATATGGAGATATTGGACATCATGGGGATGAACTTAGGAAAAACACATTTTGCCCGAATTTGGCACAGAATGCGCCATACACACTGTGTGGCGCCTAAATGGACATTCCAGCGCCACACTGGCGCTTGGGAACTTAGAAAATTTTTCTAAGTTTCTCCAGAATGCGACGCCTGTGCATGGTGGCGCCTAAAAGTGATCTGGAGCGCCACTTTCGGCGCCGCAAAAATAGGAATTTTTCCAAGTTGCTTCAGGATGCGCCGCATCAACTGTGTGGCGCATAAAATCCCCTTGAAGTGCCACCTTGGGCGCCGCGGATTAAATTTTTCTACAAAATGCGCCACACACTCTGTGTGGCGCCTAAATCAGCCTCGGAGCGCCACTTTATGCGCCACCGATGCGAATTTTTGAAAAATCCGCGAATCCAAAAGATTCAAATCATATCTAATCGATTTTTAGGATCCAAAACAACATTATACTGACTCCAAATCATATGTTTAATGTATATTTGGACTTAGATTGAATCAATCACTCCATATCTCAACAAAATCAAATTTTCACTCTCTTTAAGAGCAAGAACCGATCGATCTTTTCCTTATTCTACCCAATCTGTCCACCTTCTTCTCTTTCAGTCTAATTAGCTTCTTGATACCTATCCTACCTTCTAAATTTCTATACAAAGTCATTACTCATGGGACCTAAGAGAAAATCAACTCAAGGAAACAAGAGGAACAATACCGGAAAGAAGCAGAAAGCCAAGGAAGTGCCCCAAGCGCAGCCCCTTGTTATTAGGGAACCCGATCCGGAGCCGGCTGCTGTGGGTACTGAAGATATGTTCATGAATGACTTGCTGGCTACTGATTCTGTGGATGGAGAGGAAGTTCCTTTCTATTATGCTCAACAGGAAGAGAATGATCCACAGCAAGAAGAGGATGATGCTGAATCTCCGGAAGAAGTTTCTCCAGAGGGGGCTAAACGTTCATGTGGTTCTAAGGCAAAGAGAAAAAGCCATAACAGGAAGGACGATACACCTCCTCTGGAGGAGCTAACTGGAGACACTTTTAATCCAGCAATTTTCATAAATCAGACAACATATTCATATTATCAAAGAATGGTGAAAATATGGATTATCCAAGACAAAGGATTCACTGAAGATGACATGGAGCGAGTTTCGGTTCATGATGCTCTGATGAGTTGGGGATGGATGAAATTTGCTGAGCATCCGGACGGAGTTTACTCTTAAGAGCTCACTAGGCAATTCCTATGCAATTCCCGGTATGAGCACTTTATTTCATGGATTAGGGGAGTACCTGTGCCGTATGGTCCCGCAATAATCAATGAACTTTATGGCACTAAGGATGTCTCTTGTCCGGCTACAAAGAATTTTCATGAGCCTATTTATGAAGAGGAAGGAGGACCGGATTTGGAGAAAAAGATCTTAAAGGAGATGTTTGGGAAGCAAAGAAAAGTTGCCTACATAGGGGAGAATAATCAAAGAGTTGTTGCTACTTTGATGGATGCACCGCTATATCAGATCTACTTACTCTATAAGCATAAGGTTTTCCCTACTTCACACACTTCCCAGCCTAGTGCAGAGGAATTGTACTTTGTGTACTGTGTGAAGAATGGGTTGCCTATTGATATTGGAGAGATGATAGCACATGAGCTGGATAGCATGGCAGCCGATACTGCAAGGATTGTACTTGGATTCCCTGCACTAATTTGGGCACTTTGTGAGAGAGCTGGAGTGGATTTAAGCGCTTATGCTCATGATCTGAAACCAAAGCCTCCTATCTCTTTCAAGAGTTATTATACTAAGCCTGGAGTGAGATGTGCTGAGCTAGCTTACCCTACTTCACCTCGTAGGGCATCCATTCATCATGCTGATATACCTAGTACATCTGTTACTAGGGCAGAGCCTGCAGAGATTGCAATTAATAGGATGACTTATGAGATTCATCAGCTTAGAGCTGAGATGAAGAAGAAGGAGGATAGTACACAGACACAGCTTACACGACTTTCTTCCAGACTTGAGCACTTCATGTCTGAAAGTTTAGGTGATCGATATGCTCCTCCTACTGATTCAAGCTCTAAAGATGGTGGTGATGATCCTAAGGAAGATGAAGTAGCTGATTCAGATAGATCTTTAGAAATCTAGATTTTTGAATAGATAGGATTGCTCACTTTTTGATTAAATTTGTCATGATTAGATTAATTTTGGTAGTATTTTACTTATTTTAATTAGCATCTTTATGTAATAGTTGCTAGAACTTGTGGTATTTTGCTTTTAGTAAATTTATAAAATTTGATATTTTAATTAAATCTGTCCATTTTTATTTAATCAATAAAAGAGCTAATAAAAATAAAAAATCTGAAATTTAAATATTAAAATAATAAAAGCTGAATTTAAATAAATTATGGATGGAATTTAAGTATTTTAATTTATAATTTACCATGTGTTCTAATGATTATATTTTGTATGAGTGGATACCATATAAAATATATAAAGAAGCAGGATATGCCATAAAGAAGCAAGCAAAAAGGGGACATCCATGATGGTAAAGAGAAATTCTAAAGATCAACATACTCCAGGTGTGATCTTTTCATGTTTTATGTTTATTAATTTGCATGAAGTATTATGGTAAGAGCTTAGTTTATTTTTATTTTATTTTTCTATTTATTATGCTTTGAATAAAATGGCACATGCATAATAAAAACATATTAATTTTTTTAAATTTAAATTGTGTTTTCACAGTGGTGCTATTATTTTAGGATTATCACATCACTACCAATCTGGAGGAAATCCATATAAGTCTAAATGTTCTGCTTAAATCCGATTTTACAACTTAATGAGTATCAGGTTTCCTAGTTTAAAGTCCTAGACTTTGTTAAATTATTATGCAAGTTGTTCGAACTATTGGTGACAATTATATTTACCTTGCAGAAAATTAATTGATTAATTAGACTAGTTATTTATTTTGTGGAGAGTTATCATTATTTATATATAAATATGCTCGTTCCAAGTCTTTTTAAATGCTTAATTAAAATAAAGTCAGAGTAAAACCCCTACATTTGAAAAAAATAGTACTCAAATCTTGCAAAAAGAAAAAGAAAAAATGTTGAAGAATGCAAGATCAAAATAAAAAAATAAAAATTCATAAACTCTTGACTGGATGACTGGCACATATTCGGTGACATGAGTAGCTTTTGGAATTCAACCGTCTACAACTCAGCCAAAGTGTCTAGAATATAGTGAAACCGAGTCATTGATTGAGCATATTTGAAGATTGGAATAGAAAATCATATTTATATTATTCACTCTCCCATTTTAAATGCTATGTATAATTAATTTGTTTTCTGTATTGTAAGTGCTTTGGATATCTGGTTTTAATAGCTGATGCATATTAATTTACCTTGTTCTAGTACATTAAACTTTGAACCCTTCTTAACTCATTTTGTTGTTGAAATCTATGATTTGGCAGAACTATAGAGACTTTACCTTTATTATCTTGATTGGCAAGTTGATGTGTTAATTGATTTTATTGCTCAAGGGACGAGCAATATTTAAATGTGAGGATGTTGATGCACCCTGTGAAACCACATTTAAATGAGCTTATTCTGTTAAAAAATGAACCTATATTGCATGCATGTGACCCTATTTTAATGGTTTTTAGTTTATATTTCATGTGGTTTGTAAATATTAATAATTATGGTTAAATTGAGCTTATTTGAGTTCAATTTACCATGTTTTATGCTTGTTAATAAGACTTTGGCAAATCTAATACATTGCAATGATGTTTCAGGCATTAAAATGACGAAAGAAAGATGTTCGGAAGATAAAGGATGTCAAATTCGGATTTTTCAACACTGGACTGTGCCCAGGATGCGCCGCATAGGCATGGCGGCGCCGGAAAAGACCCCGGAGCGCCACATCAGGCGCCGCATCAACACTTAGAAAAATTTCGGATGGAAAAGCTTCAGAATGCGCCGCATAGGCATGGCGGCGCCGAAATCGACCTCCAGGCACCACTTTAGGCGCCGCAATCAGAAATCGTGGAAAATCGTCAGGATGCACCGACTCTTCTTGGTGGCGCCTGAAACCCCTTCTGAGCGCCACTTTATGCGCCACCATTGCGGTTGGGCAGTTTTCTAACCTCCCGAACTCGGTTTTTATCGCCGTTTCTCGTCATTTTTCAGCATTCAGACTGCAAAAACTTGACTGAAATATTCTGTAAACATATTCTAATGGGAGAAGAAGGCCAGAAACACAAAATCATGTTGGAGGGATGCCTCAAGAACGCAGTTCTGGGCGTGTTCTTCCTATTCTAGGTGTTGCCTTTCTTTTTCTTGCTTTGTAATGTTATGAATTTGCCTCTAAATGTAATCTGCTATTATGTTTCAAATTTGTAGACGGATTTCTGTAATGTTCGTGTTAGGAGTGATCTAGAACGGGAGTTCAGAATCACTTTTGAAGTATGAACCTATCTTTTATGGAAGTAATTTAATGATCGATGTTTCTGTTGAAATCTGGAATTATGAATAAATGTCGGAATATGCTTAATCTGGTTTTGCACGCCATTCTTCATAAATTGCAGAAGTGAAATTTCATATTTTGCTGTTAATCTGCTTTTGATCAATTATTCTGTATTAGGGATAATAAATCGGATATTTTTGGCATTAGACTGGATTAATCTGCTATGGTATTTGAATCTGTATTAGAATTATATGTTAGATGCCTACAAAATGATCTGACATTCTGTGTTTTGCCAAATCTGCTACTCAAATTGTTAATCTGCTAAAGCCCTGAATTAATCGATCAATCTGTATTAGCTATTTTTAGTAATCTAGCAATAATTCTAATCTATCTGCATTTTAATATTATTAATTAAATCAAAGTTTACCATGTTTTATTGTTATTTTACCATAATTGTTAGATTATTTACACTATTCTGCATAAATGAATGTTAGAATCTAATTCAGTGATTTCTGCTTTGCTAAATCGGAAGATAAAAAGTAGAATTAATATTTTAGTACCGGAATTGAGAATAAATTACATTAAAAATAGATTCTGGCATGTGCACAATGATTTGGAAAATGAAATGTGCCTTTTAATTGCTATAGGAAAATTTGTATACTTGGGAAAGACTCAAATTTAGGCCTAGAATAATGATTGCAGAATGTTAGATAATTTAATCAGCTTCCATGAAGTCCGTTTAAGCATAATTTGGATTTTAGTAGATTTCTATATTTTAATCTTTATAAAATAATTAATTTTAAGAAATTGATCTTTTTAGACATTGGAAAATGCTAAATCAATATGCAATTTCTATTTTATATAAAGGTGGCAATATTTAAAATATTACAAGCATCTTTCATTTATATTTTTATTAATTAAACTTTTAACTTGCTCTATTTTTAAATTTAAAGTCATTGTTTTTAATTTAATCATCATTACAATTAAGCAAACTCTTTTAAAATATATAATATATAATTAATGAACTTAAAAACAATTAAAATCTTCTCCGGAATGAAATAATATTCTGAAATTTCCTATGGTTCGACTCGGTTATTCACCGGTTTTTATTACTTGATGACAACCATCCGCTTGTGGTAAAATATGAGTACTGAAAATCGTTCATCAAGGCACAATGTTAGATGGAAAATATTTACACATGATGTGTGGGGCACATATCCTTAATCTTATTGTTAAGGATGGTCTGAAGGAAGTGAAGGGTTCAGTTGAGCGAATTCGTTCTGCAGTTCTTTATGTGAGGTCGTCATCGAATCGAACACAAGCATTCAAGAAGTTGATGGAGAAAGCACGCTTTAGCACAAATGCTAATGTTTCACTTGATGTTGATACAAGATGGAATTCAACTTACAATATGTTGAATTCCTCATTAAGAGTGAAGGATGCATCTGACTTGTTAGAATGTGAAGATGAGAAGAGTGGGGAAGAACTGAGGAAAAGTGGGAAGATGCCACCAACTGAAGATGACTGGACATATGTGCGTGGATTTCTCCCATTTTTGAAGTGTTTTCATGACACAACCATTAAAATTTCAGGTTCCAACTTTCTAACTCTCATTTTCATAATAGTTCTTCATTCATCTTGCTTTGGTTCACTTTTTTTTGAAGTTTTTTTTTTTTGCTGATACAATTGTTGAATTTTCAGGTTCCAAGTATGTAACAGGGAATTTATGCATGAAAGAAATTTTTCGTGTTGCATAAAACATCCAGTAAATGATTGGGCATTCAGATGTAATGGTTACATCAATGGTTTCCAAGATGTCTGAAAAGTTTTTCAAGTAATGGGGGATTAGAAAAATGTCAATGCAATGATATATTGTAACAATTCTTGATCCATGTCACAAAATGCGTTGGGTGACTTTTATGATCAATCTTGTGTATAAAGAAATTGAAGCAAAGGAGTTGTTTGAGATGATTGAGGATGTTTTAAGAATGAAGTTTGAAGAATATAATTCTACACCACAATCCAGTGCTACAATGGATCCATCTACTCAGCTTCGCTCTACTCTCACACTAGATGGCATGCAAATTGATGATTTTGAGATGAAATTGCAAAGGGAAATGGAAGAATATGAAGCATTTGAAGTTCATGGTTCATTAAAGTCTTAATTGGATAAGTATTTGGGTGATGAATGCGAAAAGGTGACTCAACCGAACTTCGATATATTGTACTGGTGGAAAACAACAGGATCGAAGTATCCAACTCTTTCTCATATGGCAAAAGATGTGTTAGCCATCCCGGTGTCCACAGTTGCATCAAAATCTGCATTTAGTACTGACGGTCATGTTGTTGATCACTTTCGTAGTTCTCTTACACCCAAATTGATTGAAGCACTTATATGCACACAAGATTGGATTCGGAAAGACAATCCCCCCCCGTGTTGAAGAAAAAGATTTTGAAGAACTTGAGAAACTAGAAAAATGTATCTTTAATTGTTTCCTTTTCATTAATTCATGTATTAAATAAATATTTCTAACATAATATTTCATTGTTTAATTTTTATAGTATGGATGGCTAATCTCTTGGATTTGGATGACTAGCCATGAAGATGATTTAAGTTGAGGTAAATGCTTATGTGTAATATTTGTTTCATTGTTTGGTTGTGTCTAGCTTGGATTTTTTGGATGGGAAAACTACTACATTTTGTTCTTAATATATTAGCTTGAGATGAGAGCAATTAGATGCGGTTTTTTGTTTTCCAAATTCAGTTGTTCTTTTTGTTGTAATAGTTAGCGAAAACGATGAATTACGCGGCATCTTTGTTTAGAACATTAAACATTAGGGATTTGATTACAACCCCTCCTGTTTATTGCTCCGCCGGCGGTGAGTATTCCCTTTTTCTATGCTTTTGGCCATTCTGTTAAATTGTTAATTGCTACATTGAAAAATAAATAAAAACCCTGGAAATGGTTGTGTTCATAAGTTCCCATGGTGTATCCATTTACTTTCAACTGTAAAAATAGGTAGCTCTCTCATTTCGATGTTATTGGATTTCTGGCAGTGTACTTGGCTCTGTTTTCTCTGGTTTGTGTTAGTTGGCAGATGGCTGTATATTTGGTGGTAACAAATAACAACTAAGAAATCTCTATTTTGTGTATATTTTTGGCATTTCAATCACATGGGCAGTGGGCTTGGAGTCAAGTCTTTTGGTCGTTTAATTATCGGTGTGGTTTTGTTTTAGAAGCAAGTTTTGCCCCATTCGTAGATTTAAAACTCATGTTTTCAACCCCTCTATGCATTCATAGTCATTCAGTTTATAACCCCCTGTTGTCTTTCGGATTTTTATTTTTTATTTTTGGGCATGGGTGTTTTGTGTTTGCTGCAGGATGAATCAAGATTCACCAAAAATCCAAATTGCTTGCGTTCCAAGAAGGTCACCGAGGTCAACAAGATTTTCGTGGAAGAAAGAAAAGCTGAAGGTCGTTGGAACTATACCAATGACTCTTGCTTTGGAGGATTGCTCCGCATCACAGGCTCTCTTGTACCCGTTATCCCAAAAATGTGGCTTTTAGTAGCGTCTTATGTGCATGCTTGTTGTTTTTTGGTTTACTTTTCTATGGCATTAGCTGAGATTTAAAACATTGTGATGGTGTGTGTTGGTCTCCCCTGAACGCGGTGTTATTTTTTTTGCATTTGACATGCTGGACATGGTTGTCCATGTGTTACCTGACTGGGGGTTGGTATTTTCTTTTTTTTTTCTTTTTTTTTTTATCAATATTAGATAATGGTTTGTCTACCTCCAATCAGTTGGGTGGAATTTTTAGGTTCCCATATCCACGTGCTGTTTTTGGCAGAATTCTGTGCTACACACCGAAGGGGTATGTGTTGATTATATAATATGGTAGTTGTAGGGTTACACATATAAGTTATAGAGTTTTCTATATGCTCTTTGTATTTGGTGGTTCTTTGCCATAAAATATATGTTGCAGGTCTTGATCCGTGGATTTTGAGATCGATTTTAGCTTTAATCCTATGCAGCCTGACGATCATAGATGCGAAATCGTCATCATGTTTTATATGATGTTTTTCTGGGTCACGTACTTATTGATTACCTAATTGAGAGAGCAAATTAAGAGTTGTCCATGCTGACTAGAGGTGTCGAAACGGGCCCGCGGGCCGAAACGGGCCGGCCCACGCGGGCCCCTGCATTTTTGCGGGCTTGAACGGGGCAGGCCTAAATGGGGCGGGCTCAAAATGCCTAGGCCCGACCCGCCCCACACGCGGGCTATGGGTTTTGCGGGCCGGCCCGCGGGCTTTTTAGAAAAATATTATTAAATTTATTTTTTAATGTAAAAAATATAAAATTGTGAATATTTTTTATTGTATAAACTAAAAACAAGATATAAAGATTTATAAATGAAATTAAAATTATAAATAGTTAAAGTGTGTATTTTTGGCATAATTATTTACTTTAATAGTACGTTTGTTGAATAATTCTTTAAAAACTGAATTTATTCTAATTTGTAATATTAAATGGGTGTATTATATTTTAAAAATATAGTATTGGACAAGACAAAAAATTTATAATTAATGACTGGGTTGATAAAAATATTGTGTCTGACGGTCGAAGTCTTTAGGAGGTTAATCTGTTTTAGCAGTGATTTTATATTTTAAAAGTAAGATAATTAACAATCAAACTATAACAATTTACAAGTATTCATAATTTTTAATAAATAAAATAAAAAGGAATTTATACTTAAAAAAACTAATATGAATAATATAAAGAAGCAGAGAAATATTAGAAGATATCGACTATTTATATAACAATTTGAAATTTACTGTCTAACCAAAATTTTGATTTATGTTTGATGACTTAATGAGTTAGTGTTAGACATTGAATAATTTACCAAATAAATTAACCAATATTCAAAATCTAGTAAAATGTAAAAAAAAAAAAAAAAAAAAATCAGGGCAAAGCCCGCGGGCCGGCCCGCCCCGCCGCGGGCCCAACCCGCAAAGCCCGCCCCACCGCGGGCTAAGCCCGTTTAGGCCCGCATCTAAACGGGCCTTAAATTCTTAAGCCCGCCCCGCATATTTTGCCTTGCGGGGCGGGCCGGCCCAACGGGCTCGGCCCACATTGACACCTCTAATGCTGACAGACCCAATATAATATGCAATACCAAGTATGCGTTGTTTAGATGTTGTCTCAACAACCTGCAGTCAACAACCAAAGACAAACACAAACAGAATGCGAAAGTAAAACAATGAACCAATAATTTGTTAACCATTTCGATCAACTGATCTACATATGGGGCCCCAACCCCAGGATTTCACTAAAATACCTGCAAACATTTTGTATGGTTCTTCAACCCATTTCACACATACCCTATTCACTAATAGACTTTCTTATCACTCCTCGTTACTAAGGAACACCGATAGCTTCAAGGTGTATCTAATCGACTGCTGTTCTCAAAAAATTCACTAGAATGTAAGGAAATGATGTTTGAGGTTTCTAGCTACTTCTATCAATCAGGACAAGGTGAGACACCACCAATGTAAGCTCAATATTTGTATTTACAAATGATTGACTAAGAAGATCATAAACACAAATAAAAACCCCAAAATAATAGAAGTCTTCTGCAGACATCAAAACGGGGGGTTGATTGGCTTCATCTTCCTCCGATCTCAATGGCAGAGTAAGGACCTTTAAGTTCTCTATTTTCTCTCTATTTGCTGTGGCTAGAATGTGTACAAGAGAATAAGGGACTGTTTGGGAATTAGTTGTTAGCTATTAACTGATTATGTGAGTAATTTGAGTAATAAATTAGTTAAAATTAGTTGTTTGACAGTTTTGAGGCAAATTTTGCCTAGAATAATTTTAAAATGCTGCTATTTGCAGCGGTTTCAAAAAGAGCTGATTGAACACTATTTTAAGTTATTTTGTCTTTTTAAATAAGCTAATTTATCTCAAATTGCCTAAAATAAACTAATTCCATTTACTTGATTTGACTAACATGGCCTAAGAGTCAAAAACATGTATTTATATGGGTTCTAGACCCATTTAAAACCCCTAAAAGCCTGATAGGATGAAGTAGCCACGTCATGTACTTTTGTACATTCCAGTTATGCTATACTAGTTTTTGATAGGTCGTTTCAACATCGTAGCGACAACGAACATCTTCACAACTCACAAGATATTTCCGTAACAGATGCATTGTGTGGCAAGTTCACCGCATTAGTAGTGATGCACCATAACAACCTGTGTGTTGACAAAGTGAAGGTGCTAGCTAGTTTGGACAATGAGAAAGACATTGAGGTGGCAGATGATGTGGTGCCCGTTGCTTTTACGGTTGCATGGCGTGCGAAATGATAGGCCCCTGGGAAGTAGGTGTTTTTTGGTGAACATCACTGTAGCTGTCATTCTTTTTGATTTTTTTTTAGTGGCTGAAATCATATTTTGTTTTGGAATGTTTGAATTTGGGTGGGAGTTGCAACTGTTTATTCATTCTGTCAGCCATGGATAATATTTTAGTGTTTCTTTTTTTTTTATTTATTTTTCCATGTGCACAGTGAACGATATATTATTGCTTTTTATCTAGTTTTGATTTCCATTTTGTTGATTTTTTTTTTCTTTGTTTTTATTTTATTATTGCGCCGAGAGCATTTATAATAATGTGATCGTATTTTCATTCACATGATTTCTTTATAGTATATGCGATGTGTTATAAGCATTTCGGACATGTAACTTATGTTTTGATTGGATTTTTCATTGTTCTAGTAAATGTGATATGGGGGCGTGCGAAGTGTAAATGTTGTGCTGCTATATTGCATCGTTCTTATTGTCACCAAGCTCTTGGAGTAATAATGTAATATGAATGAAGCCATTTCATATGCACTGCTAGAGAGCAAAGTTAACTAAAAAAATAAAATTCTTACACGACGTTTAAAAATAAACATACTCCATGACATGCAATTTATTACTTGTTCACTGCAAATCATACAGCATGCAGCAACACACATGAAACCAAAGGGTGGCACCCAAAAATGTCATACTAGCATTTTTTTTCTTTTCAGATTTATTCTTCGAGTTGTGGACCACTTCTGATATTGGTATGATGCGTCGCTTACGCTAAAATCTCATATCCTATTGATCGGGCATATTACTCCACGGTGGTGTACCTGCGTAAGAGCACATACAGTCAGCAAACATGTCACTTAAAAACATCACAAACAACAGTGACTTTAGCACCTATGACTATTGCACAAATGATACATGCATGCAAATATGAACTAAACACATTTTTTTCTTGACTTCGGAGCACACTGGAAAGAGATCACGTTGGTTCGTGGGGGTCAGCCTTCACTCCGAAGCCGGAAACATATATAGTATCTTCTTGTCTTTCCGCTGCGCTGAAAATCGGGGTGTTACAAATAGTATCAAAGCTAGACCGCATGCTAAGGTATTCAGGCGCCTAGTAGGGTAAAAGATCAACGGGATGTGGATGGATGAGGTGTCCACAGAATGTGGATAACCGAGCACAAGGTGGACATTGCGATTTTAAAGGGGGAAGAATATAAAACCCCAAAAAAGGGCTTAAATTCAGTTAAATAAGCTACTCATACCAACAATATACTTTTCTTTCTTTATAGCAATCCTATAAGAACTCCAAAATCAAGAGTTCTTGCTTTGGAGTAATTCTAGGATGGGGGACCTCCTGGGAAGTCTCTTATAGTGTGCGTGAGTGAGGCCAAAGCGTACTGGAAAGAGTTCATATTGGTTTGTGGGGTCAGCTTTCACTCTGGAGCCGGTAACATCTATAGTAACACCCTGTCTTTCCGCTGCGCCGAAAATGAGAGTGTTACAAGGAGACCCAAATTGTTCAATGGAATATGTTGGGTCATTGTGGCGTGTTTCTCCATGTTGACGGGAATTCGATTGGCAAGCCTGGGCGTGCTGGCTTTGGTTTCGTTGTCCGTAACGATGAGGGGGCATTGGCTAGGTGGATGTTGTGGTTACCTTGGGAACACTACTAACACCCATGCTGAACTTGTGGATCTTGTATTTGGATTAGAATTTGTTGCCGAGATGGGGGCTCGTGATGTGTTGCTACTCGGATTGTACCATGGCAATTCATCTGCTGGAGACCACACATTTATTCCAACCCCCTAGCTTCCCCTATTCAGCGAGTTCTTGAGTTTAACAATTCCTTTGACTCCTAGAGGATCCGCCACGTGTTGAGAGAGTGCAACCAAATTGTTGATTGCTTGGCGAAACATGGGGCTTCTTTGGAAGATTTCTATACCATTTGGGCTTTTCTCTCAAATTTTATTTTTGGGAGCCCGGTGGCGAACGCTTCCAGAGTTTGGTATCTAAGGATCTAATTTGGGCTCTTTGTTGGGAGGTTTTGTTTTTGTTTTGTGCTTTTTTGGTCGTTCTATTTTTGGTTTTTTTTTTCTTTTGTATTTTTCTCTGGCCTTTAGAATCGACAAAACAATAAAATTAGTAATTCACAATTCAAATGAAACCTCAATTCAAACTAATTAGCAGATCGAAGAAAAACTGAAACCTGATTAATGGGATGACAAAAGTGGAGAGGAGGAGCCAAATGAGGGCAGAAGATTTGGAATAAGAGAGTTTTAGGTTGCCCCAAATTCGGTGCGGAAATTCAATGTTCATCTGAATAAATTCAAAATCCATTATAGACGGATTTGGAGGGTTAAATTTATTGGGTCACTCATATAAAAGTCACAGCACATAGGTAACACTTCTCTTATTCTTTGGATTTTGATTTTGAATTGATTCCTACTTTTTAAAATCAATATTCATTATCTATCTTGCTGGGGAACAAACTAATTTTTTACTTTTCAATTAATACTAGATCTTTTCGCCCGCTGCGCACGAGCAATTTTTTCTATCTTTTTTAGTAAATAAAATCAAGAATTTTTGTGGCATTGTTATACTTAAAAGTGTTTAGGTGCCCCGTTTATAGTATATCAGAGTTCAAAAATCTTAACATACTTCTTAGATCTGGGAGAAAAAAAAGGAACAATATACTCCATATAAGATAAGGGCAGAGGAACACTGGTAGATGTAGTTCTACATGTTCAAGCAACATATTTAAATCTGATAAGGATGAGATCCAAATAAACATATATGGATATGAGCTCTTTTCGAATACCAAAATATGATTATATCTTTCATTACAATTCTGCCTAGCTCAAATATAAAAAGCTACTATGCGCAATCAACAATTATTGCACGTCAAATAATCAAAGCTAGTCCCTTTGAAGTTAAAAATAGGTATTCCTCTTAATTTCATTTTCTCACGGTCAATAAAAATATGAATGTAACAATTATAGAGCTCTGAACGGCCTCTTCAATATCACAAAGCGATATGTAACACCCCGAATTTGATAACCCAGGCCGGGATGTCACCGCCACACCTCCTTAGCAAGACACGACATTTCGAGCTCGCCAAGGAGATGCAAGGCTTATGGGTACTTAAAAGTTTTAAATACATTTTAAATATTGAGTCCGGAATAATAATAATTAATTTCAAAATATGAGATAATAATCATCCATGCATGCAATAGAGTAAATAATGCAGCGGAAAGTAATCGCGGCCAACATGGCCAAAACTCGGGTTTAACAGGCCCGATTTAAACAGTGTTAAAATGCAAGAAATGGAAGTGTTCATGAAAAGTTTCCCCCCCAATACATGAGCATGCATCACTCGACATACTCTGTAAAAGAAAAATAACAACGGGATTATCAGTATAAAAATATACCGAGTAAGTCAATTCCTAACAAAACAATTAAGGGGTTACATGTGTTTAATTAAAATTAGATCTTTCATGTATAAATGAAAATAATTTAAAATAGATTACTTGCAGCGGAAGAGCATGATCATTATACAAGACTGGAGTACGAAATTTAAAGGCATAATTTAAAAGTATAATTTAAAAGCGTGATAAATAAATACAATTTAAGTAAATACACACACGAGTCTTTTAATATTATCCCGCTAACTACGAAGAGGACACCACACCAGGGAGATCACTAACGAGGCAATCTCAAATTATAGGACCACTAACAAGGCAGTCCAATTAAATGGGAGACCACTAAAGAGACAGTCTCAATAATCGTAGGACCACTAACGAGGCAGTCCAAATAAACACAGCGCGCGAGATCACTAACGAGGCAATCTCAGATAGTAGGGAGACCACTAACGAGGCAGTCTCAAAATAATAGTATGAAGATCGGCTCAGCCTAGTGAACGGAATTTTTCGAAAGTTATGTTTCGTCGTATACAAGAGATTCGATATCGCAATTCATAGTTCGAGTTTTCTCAAGTTCGAAATATCCAATTCGTCACAGATTACGCCTTTTTAAATTAAAAATTCATTTTTTAATCAAAAATTCTGAAATTTACACAGTAGCTCAAGGACACCTATACGAACAACTTTCATGTTTCGAGTTCTTGGAAATAAGTTTCGAAGTGGGTCGAATTTTGAGTTCATTGCAAGAAAAGTTTTCTACTAGAAAGGCCAACTCCGACACAGTCTAGTCCAACACAGATAAAAAATTCAATTCAAGTCTCATTAGTCCGAAGTTTTTACAGGTTGTAGATGACACCTTAACGAAAAACTTTTGTGTTTTAAGTTTTTGGAAATAATGAGATTCAAGTGTTCAAAAATTGCTCACAAAACACTACCCACACACGATTTTAAAAATCGGTCCGGCACAGTTTCAGATTTTGTCCGTTTTAGCATATCAAATGAACTCCAAAATTTATGAAATTTTATATGCATGATCTAGACATAAATATCTACAACTTTTGTTTACAAATGTAAGTTTGATTCAGTCTAGAAATGATGAAAAACATGCATCAAGTCGAATCATAAAGACTGACAAGGTTTCGGGCGTTCGATTTTTACACAGAAACTTTACGTCACGTTTTGGGGTATCAAATCTTTATGGAAATGGCTGAAATTTTGACACAAGGTAGGTCACGGTCCTATGAACAAAATCTATGTTGAAACATTTTTTTTTTGAATTCCCGAAGATAGAGTTTTAGTCGATTTACTGAAATTGGTCGAAGAGAGGGTTTTTGAAATCCGATTTTAGTTACGAGTCTAGATCTTCTGTTTTAAACGACAAGGAACCACAAAAATTGTAGAGTAAGGACTTGACTTACCTAGTTAGAGAATATGATTGTTGTGGGGGCTTTTCGGACGTCCTAGGGTCACGACGAACGGCCAACTTCTCCGATCTCTTCTTGTTCGTCCCCGGACGTGAGTTTGTAACAAGGAAAAGAATGTTAGATTTCGAGTTCTTGAGATCTATGGACGAATTAAACACTGTAATACAACTTACCAAGGTCCTAGAGGGCAGAGGCTTCGTCCCGATCGTCCCGTCTTTGCCGGAATTCTTGCCGGAAAGTGAACTCGAAGGGATTTTGGCTTGGAGAGGAAGAATGAGGGATGAGGCTTGTGTTTTCTGAAAAGAATGCCTATGGGGGCGTCCCAATCCGACCTTAAGCCTTTCCCTAAGGCTGTGATCGGCTTGTCACTGATAGAGGTCGGATTTTTTGGCGCGGTGGTGACGCGCACATATGGCTTTGTCCACGCGAGGTACGCGCGAGCTGTCCTCGGACGAGTCTCCCTCACCTCGCGCGATGGCCGCGCGTGCGCGCGCGGCATTCGGTTCGGGCTGTTCATGTGGTCCGTCGGTTCTTTTCTTCTTTTCTCTATCGGGTCTCTATCCTCTACGTTTTCGGTTCGACTTTTCGGGTCATTTCTGGGTCGAAATTCCTATCTTAAATTTATTATGAACTCGGGTAAATGTTCGTAACACTCACGTGCAACAATTTATCTAATTAAATTGTTTCCGACTTCACGGGTTCTCGGAATTTAAATTCTCTCGTTCTCGAATTTAATTTCCATTTCTCTTAGCGAATTTCCCGGGTATTACAAAATATGCAGTGACATTATATATGAAATTGCAGTTCGGATGGTTGAAATATATAACAAATAAGTGTATGATGTGTATTGCGCGGTGAGAGTGTAGACAAAAGATATCATTCTATCTTTCATGAAGATCAAAAACCTTTAGACATGTTGCTCCTTGTTGTGGGGATAAGTTCATCCCTCCCAACTGTATAATTCACTAATGTTTAAGTGGGATATTTTCTCTATAAATATAATTTCGTAATTTTTTTTTTCCGATTCAAGTTTCATTCCATGGACTACCTAGTTTCCTTACAAATTTGTGTTCCACTTTTTTATTAAAATAAATAATATACACAATATCACACAGAAGTTTAGAAATCAAGGCACCTAAGGAGTTAGTTTAAGATCTCATATAAACAGTTCTTATGTAATAGTGCTACACTAATGCCCCAACATTTATTAGTTATTTTTATCTAGTTTTCCATGCAACCACATGCATCTAAACTTAATAATTCCTCTCATTCTCCATTTGTATTGACACATAATTTTCCAAAATTCAAGTTTATCGATTACTTTAAAACTCAAGGCCATCCAATGGCAGCAGATAAATCAATTTCTAAAAAAATTCAATGCAATTCAAACAAGAAAGCATAGCCTTAACCATTCAATTAATCTCCATCAGATAATTTCCAACAAACAAAAAAATGTATACATATTTGTAAAACATAGATTGATAAGCAAAACTCCCAATTTCCACATTACCTCTTCCAAAACAAAACCCCTTGAGAACCCTCATGACTAGGTCAAAGAACCAACCAAGATTATCCTAGAAAAAATGTGAATATTTAAGACTAAAGCATTTTACTTAGGGAAATATTTAATTCACCAGACATCCAAGTACCAGACAAAAATTAATCCCCAAACACTAAATCAAAAGAATACAACTTGTTGCCAGATATAAAGGAGGAATGAAAAATAAAAAGAGGATGGTGAACCCACAAATCATTATTAAGAACAACAATCAGTTAAAAACTGAAAACAACAGTCGTGAAATGTAGTCATACATATGATATATGTAAATAATGTGTATATAACAAAATGTTCCATATCAGTCTTAATCATATTAACATTTGAAGCTCCATTAATATCCTTCATTATTACACCCACCATGCACCCCATCGACCATCACTGTAAAATATTTTATACTATAGATTTGGCATACTTTTATCTAATCTTTTACCTAGTATTATATATGTTGATTTTTTGTGGTTAAAATTTGGGTTTACTAACTCAACTATGGAAGACACAACTACTTTAGAATTTTCAATAGACGACTAAAGTTGTTAAATTTGATTTCTCTTTTATATTTTTGTAAAATATTTATATTTATAGTATGATTATTATAATTAAGAATTTCTTAAAATGGCCCTTAATTCGGCCCAAATGTCCTGTTATGGCCAAAAACCACAATAAAAATAATTAATGGCTCAGAAACGGAAATGACTCCTTATAGTGGCCTAAAAGTATTTAACTTAATACAAAATTAAGTAGTTTATTATTGTTTTTTCCATATGTGACACAAAAGCGGCATAAATTTTTATTTCCCGACAACTCCACACATGCTAATTTTTTAAAGAAAAAATATTAACCATTAAGCGTTGCATTCTTCTATTTCTCTTACATTTGAACGAAAAATAAAAGATTCAAATATAATCCATATAATAAACCGTTACGAAAAATGCTGAGATAATACACCACAAAATAAGGCA
Organism: Hygrophila difformis; assembly: GCA_030278955.1. NCBI lineage: Eukaryota > Viridiplantae > Streptophyta > Magnoliopsida > Lamiales > Acanthaceae > Hygrophila > Hygrophila difformis. The sequence goes on from JAOANR010000004.1 coordinate 1,061,915, forward strand.
ACATGTACACAACCAGAATTTTTAAGACCATTATTATTACCCAGGTCTTATCCCATCAAATTATTATGTAATCAATCAATTAAACACTGGAAAATGGTGTCGTAAAAAATTGGCGTAAACAATCTAGACATACATTAACAATAAAACTGATTTTCTAAATATAATATCTTAAATCATAATAAGATGATATGCATCAATGTTACTAAAAGAAAATATATTCGGTATAGTACATACCATTGGATAACTTATAGTAGGGGGAGTTATGGTACTACCAATTAATAGGTAGTACATCAAGACAACTAATTCGAGCCATTCATGTGTTCTTAATTTTAATACTTGAATTAATTATAAGGGTAAGCTAGCAATTACACAAATTTAAAATATTCAATCCCCATAAAATTGATATTATTTTTTTAGCTATGACTGAGAGATATGGAAATGACAGAAGAGCAATTCAGCGACGTGTGAGGAATATTTCAGCGATATACCATGAGCAATTCAACGACAGAACCCCAATAAAATCCTATATATTTCAACTACACAACAAGGGCAATTCAAGAACAATTCAGCGATTGAAAAATTAAGCAATTGTTCATCTATACATGATTCATGTTAAAAAAAAAATTAATTTATGTTAATATTTTAGGTTCAAATTGTAATATAATTAGAATAATATTTATATAATAATGTTATAATGTTATATATATATAAAATTAAAGAATTTATAATATATAGTTTAATTAAATATTTTTTAAATATAAAATATTATAGTATAATTGAATTTGTTTTAGATTGATACCTTTTTAAAATATATAGAAAGATTTTCTCAAGATCTTTTTATATCAAAATATATTTAAAATATATTATAATTAATTCAAGATTTATTATATAGATAGATGACACGTGGCAGCATTTGGTATTTTTGAGATGATGACGTGGCGTTTATGATGTGTCATGATAAGAACCGTAACATATGTTTTATGGTGTTTTATTATGATTTACATATATAACCTTGAGTTTGTATTTTGTAATAAGATTTAAGATAAAAATATAAGATTCAATAAGAGCAATACAGTCTGCACATGCCAAAAAATATTCAGGATTTATTATATATATTTAACTGTTAAATAAATGATGTATATACAAGGCAATTTTCACATACTTGAGGAATTATACAATTAAATATGTAATATCTCATATTGGTTGGAGATGCAAATGAAGCATGTCTTATAAAGGTATATATACCTCTTCTAAAGCGGGCGAACAATATCTATAGGTGAGTGTGACTCAGACGCTACAGATGGTATTAAAGCCAGTACCTAGGTTGATGTGCTAGCGTGAAAATAGGCCTCTAGGAAGTGGATTGTAATATCTCACATCGATTGAAGAGGAGAACGAAACATGTTTTATAAAGGTATGTATATCTCTCCCTTGTAGACGTACTTAAATCCGTGCGGGGATTGATCCAAAGTAGACATGAATAACTACAAGTGGGTGTAGTTGAAATGTTACATAAAGGAACTTTTTTTCTTAGTAATCCTCAAACCTAACTTTTTTAAAATTTATTCATTCAAGTTGAAATATATAAAAACAACTAGCTACAGCAACTGCAGTAGGAAAAATCTTCATTGTCAATACTCCCTCCATCTCATTTGGGAGTCAGCGGATCCGCTAGCGGATAGCAGATTCGGAGAGAGAATTGTGAGAGAATATGCTCTTCTAATCCGCTATATGCTACACAATATGCTCACATCCAAACATACTCAATTGTCATATTCCATATTAGCTATTATTGCCATTTGCCAAGCTAAGTCCAAAGCAAAGTTGTTAATGCATCCGTTCAATACCTATCATCAAAATCAACACAAACTACCTGCATTCATTAACAAAATCAAAGCAGAGCCGACAAGAGACCTTACATTAACTTGATACACTTCCAAACCTTGAAAAAGAAAAATGAACATCATCCAAGTTTCTAGCTTATGTATTACTATTATTCATAAAAGGGGAGGGAGGGGAGGATTAATTGTGAAATAGGTCTGCACTATAGTCAAGAGGAGTACCAATACACCAACTATCCAACCCATGATGGCCCAAGGGGTGCCAAAATATATGCTAAAGAACTGAGACATCAATGTCTTTCTCCTGCTGTCATAATGCCTCTGAATTTTGTGTATCACCTCCTTGAAACTTTTTACGTCGGCCATTCCATAGGTATTCAGGTCCCTGTACAGATCGGACACCTCCTGGTCATCCCCCAATGTCGTAAACAAGATCCGACACTCCCTCAGCACCTTAACATCATCTGCACTATCGATGATTGTTTTCATAAAGTTCACATAATTCATCATAATTGGAGGGACATTGTTGTTGGGGCAGAGCTCGTATGCAATCATGTTGAGAAAAAACACCCTCGCTTGTTTGTTGACAAACCAAGTGGTAAGTTCCAATATACCATAGCAGAAATAGGAATTGAACTTTATGCTTCGAATAGAGTTACACTGGCTTGGCTTGAAATGGATCCCCTTTGCTCTCAGTTCTTTAGCCGACCGATATACCCTGAAGTGTCTCTGAACATCCGGCTCTTCTTCTTCTTCTTTGTGGTCATCATTGTTGTCGTCTTCGTCATCACCATCATCATCATGGCGTTTTTCTTGTTTGGCTTGTACTCTTTTGGTGAGATGGATGTCAGATTTTGGAGTCCAGTTGCAAACAAGGACTCTTCGAAAGGCATCGAAGAGGCTGTGTGGCTGATGATGACGAGTGTGAGCAAAGCAGCGATGACCATTGAACTTGAACCGACCCCAAATTAACTTGTGGAGGAATTTGCTCATGGCTTCTTCACCTTGTGATTTGTATCTGAGTTTGACGAGCAGGATAAGGATTTTATAAGGGATTTGATTCTCCACCAAATAAATATCCCTTTGGATCAAAGAAAGGGTCAATCTGCCGAGATGATTGTCTATGGCCAAACGCCTTTCGCGGTTCTCCTTGTCGATGCGCATGAAATATATGAGAAAGCACGCGTCCTGCAGCATCATCTCCGCAAAGCTTTCGTCGGAGAATTTGTCAGTGGAGCCCTCACAGTAGAAAGTCCTGGCATCTGGGACCGCATGAAGAAGTTTATCAGAGTAGAATTCGGGGGTTTGATTGCTGCTGTTGAGGAACATTTTGACGGTGAGATCCTTGGCTTTCTGGCAGTGTTGGAGGCCTTGTTTTCCATGGTGGTAAGGCCCAAAAGAGACGGCTCTGGGGTCGTAGGCGCCGCGGTTGCCCGGAACATGATCGGCATCCTCGCGAAGCTGATGGGGAACTTTGGGGATGAGTGTTGGCTTCTTCATTAATGGCTTTGGCATCGTCTTGTGCTGTGGGTATCATCTATTCCATTCCATCTGCTATATATGAATCTGTTACAACTGTGGAGTGGAGTCGTCGACGACCATTCCTGATTTTGTTTATTTTTTAAGATAGTTGGAGGTAATTTCGTCGACAGGGGGGACTATTGCCTAAAAAAGAAGTCTCTTCAACAAGTTGTGTTTTCTGACGACATCTTCATCATTAAAATAAAATAAAAAGTCCAGTCCAGCCCAACTTTATTAGTTTAGCCTCGCGTTTGTACGCTGTAGCTACCGCGAAGAGGCAGACAATGTAATGATAGTATTATATACTACTAGTAGTATATAATAGTCTAATCATCAATGGAGATCAAATCTAACCTAACCTTTAATTAGAAAAATTATATCTTATCAATTTGGATTGCACACCCACTAACCTTTCCTTTAATTACATGTATTTGGTTGAGGTTAAACTATGATAAAGGTAAGGGTTGCTTCTCCCAAAGCAAAATTCTGCATACACAAAGGCTCGAACCCAAAACCTTTGCTTAAGCTGCCAGAACCCCATACCACTCAGGCCAACTGCGTTTGGTTAAACTATGATAAATGTTGTTTGCCTTGAAATTATTATACATTAAAAAATTGATGAAATACACAATACCCCATCTATTTTTCTAACATACAATTTATCGTCATTGATTCATAATAAGCTGTGGTGGATAAATTGAGTAATAGGGGCTACGCAAGAACCAACATCCAAATCCATGACGTGTAATTTCTCTTGTGGCCGGCCTATGTCTTTAATTGGTGTAATAATTTATCCTCTTAATTATTTTATAGCATATGTAATACTATAGCTTAATTAGTGGATAGTTTTATGGCATGGGTGTTTTTGAGTATCTATCTGGCTAGGAGCATCAGTCACAAGAAGATCAGAGGGTGTGCTAATTAATGTTCTTGATAAGCACAATTCTAGTTAAAGTACAATATAATGGAAAACACTAGTCGTGCATATAATAGAATGGTACGTACTGGTAGCGAGTGGTACACCAACAATAATAATTTATTGAAGAAAAATAGGCAAAAACAAAAAAACAAAAACCAGCCACCACAACATTGGCAATGCATATAACTGATACACAGACTAGTAGTTAAACAACAACCAGCAGGAATTAAACAACAGGCAACGCAATAGAGAATTTATAATATGATGATCAGATTGGAGTGGAGAGGATTGCTTCTTCTAATTATTCATCACCAGGAGCAATGGACAGCTTGAATTTGATTCTCCTGTACGCATCAGCTTCTTGTTCCTGCTGCTCTTTCTTTGCCTCCTCAATTCTCCTCGCAGATGCAACTACCGACTTCGGCACACGTTTTAAACTCAATCTCTGCAACGAGTGTACCTCACTCAGCATAAATGGAATCTCCTCCAGCTTTTCACAGTTCCTCAGCACCAAACACTTTAGTCTCGGAAAGTGATTTGCCTCATCCGCTACCCAAACCCGTAAATCCGTGCGTTCAATTTGCAGCACTTCAAGATTGCTAAAATGTCCGGTTCTTGCTTCCCACCGCTCCCCCATGAAAGCATTCTCTTTTAATTTAAGCACCTCCAGAGTGTCCAGCATCCCCAGCGTAGACATATTCTCCCAATCCAAGTACGTCGCACAAAGAGTCAGGCTTCTTATCTTCGGTGGGAATCTGTAATGGTCTGGTAGCCGTCTCAGTCTACCCTCAGACGACGAACTGCTGTATAAATCATTCACCATCTTCAGTTTATCAAGGTTGTCCAATTTTTCCAACCCCTTGGCATCCTGCAGCGAGGCCAGCAGTCCGCGAATGCCAAGTTTGCGCAAGCTACGCAGTCTATCAAAGACATCCTCTGTGCAACTCTGTGGTGAAATTGAACCCAGCGTCTGAATCTTCTCGCCTAATTCCGTGGAACTTCCTTCTCTCTTGGGCAGGATGGCAGATGCATTTGTCTTCACATGCCTCAGTTGAAGCATCTGCCATATATTTGCTTTTATGCGGAGAATACGTGATGTGGTGTAAATTACCAGACTTTGCAAGTTCCAAAGCTCGGCGATGGTATCAGGGATTACCTTAAAATCGCTTGAAAGAACAACATACCTTAAATGAACCATGTTGCCCAAATCCTTGGGGAATTTGGTGAATCTTATCGGCTTGGCATCTAAAATCCTGAGCAATTTGAAAGCAGTGGGAATGGATGCAACTTTATCGAGTGGCATGCTGAATGGTTCTTCCTTAGAGGAACACACAAAGGAACGGACCCGCGGGCCAGAAAGATTTGGCAACGAAAGGAAGTCCTCAATATTGGAATGTATGCAAAGGCGACGGTACATTTCTAAATTCCTCTCAAAACCACCTTCCGGGGACTTCTTCATTTCCTGTAAAAAGTTCTCCCTCTCACTGCGTGATTCATTCTTGCAGAACTGACGAAGTGTGTCATGTACACGGCAGGTTTTGATCTTACCATCAGTGCTCATCTTGTCAACCATTACCAGGTTTCTGTTGACGAGCTCCTCCAGGTATTCTTGAGCTGTTTGCTCCAGAGTTATGCCTGTTTTCTGCTGAATGAATCCCTCAGCAATCCACAGCCTGATCAATGTCCAAACTGGGATCTCAAAGTCTTCTGGGAACATTCCAAGATACAGAAAACATGACCTTAAGTAATAAGGCAACTTATTGTAACTCAACTCAATGATACGCTCCACATCTGGATCATCCTTGAGGTAAGTAGGCACACATTCAGACACCTTTCTCCATGTATTTGTCCTGCTCATTACACCCCCCGACACAGATTTCTTGACCAGTATTCCTCCGATCACCACTATTGCAAGTGGGAGGCCACCGCATTTTTGGACAATAACTTTTCCATACTTGAAAAGTTCTGAAGGGCAGAAAGGTTTGCCAAAGACCTCCAACTGAAGCAATAGAAAGCTATCCTCTTGTTTAAGAAAATCCAGCTTGTGAGGTGCTCTAATCCGGTTGGCCTCGAGTGCAACTTCCTCATTTCGACTTGTAATCAGAATTTTTCCCATTTTATGGTTTTTGGGGAAAGCATCCTTGAGGTTCATCCAGGCCTTGGCACTCCATATATCATCCATGACAATCAGGAATCTGCCTTTCGCCAGATGGCCACGAAGTATCGTGACGATCTCTTGATCAGTCTTGCTTTTAAGGTTGTCCGTGTTGTTAACAAATTTGCTCAAAATTGCAAGAAACACATCCCGCCTTTTGAACTCCTGGGAGACATAAACCCATATGCGAGTGGGGAACTGGTACTGGATATCTAGATCACGAAAAACCATGCCAGCAAGTGTGGTTTTGCCGAGGCCCGGCAAACCAATGATGGAGATAACATCTAATTCCTCCGTCTCTTCCAATAAATAATTGATTATAGTTTTGGCCTCACCATCAAAACCTACAATGTTGTCTTCCCTCACTGTTGGAACCTAGAATGCAAAGAAGTTAACATTATCCTTCAACTGTTTTACATAAATGACAAAGTGGTCTTAATTAACAGACATCAGTAACATTTGACATCACTAAAGAGATCCATCCTTTGGGAACAAGTGCTCTATATCATCAAATAATGAAAAATATAATCTTGTGGATAGCAACTAGTAAGTAATACAACTATTAATCTTATCTATAAACCTTGAACTGAACAGCAGAACAAATAGAAAGCAGATGGATGGCAAATTAAGGAACCAATCGACTTAAAATGCATGGTTAAATAAATGTGAAGCAAGACCATGAGGGAGAGGGCCTTTAGAGTTCAATCTCAGGGAACAAGTTCTGATGAAGCCTTATACCACATAGTTCAAAAATTACAACCAGCTTCATATATATATATATATATATATATATACTTAAATAATTGCGCTTGATACACAGTTAGCTAAAACAATCCATCTTTAATTTGAGACGGATGGATTGATTACCTTGAATTGTTCGACTATTTCTGTGTCGGAGGATGAGGAGGTTATCTTGGTGGTTGCAAAGTCAATCCGGTCCTTGTTCATTATAATTTTGACCTTCTCTGTGATCTTCTCAACGGTTTTGGCGACGCTGACGAGATTGGCCGGAGCACGCAGAAAACTTGTGAAGGAAGAAGCTTTGGTCCGCTTACTATCAGCAACATTTTGTGTTACAAAAGAATCAATGACGTCTTCAATTTCGTAGACCAGTTCCCTGATCTGCCTGACGAGCTCGATGACAGTGGCATCTTTGTGACGATGCTTGGCGGAGTCTTTGAGGAAGGCTTTGAAGAGTCGCAGATCCTTCTCAAGGTTTTCGACATGAGACTTGGCATCCTTGATGAGATGCGCGTGATACAGAAGAACCTGTTTCAGGTTTCCCAGCAGGAATTCCACTGCTGCATCTGCCATCTCGATCTCTATACTTACTCTCTCTCTACTCCCTCTTTAATTTTTCATTCTTAACAGATGGATCCATCAATTGCAAATACTACTAGCTAGTAGTATTCATTTTCTTCACGGAAAATAGCTAATGCCTCACATACATATAGTTATGATCGAAGACCACCAAAAGATATCTAATAATGTGCGGATGATCAGCAGAATCATCAATCAAGTTAATTTCAAGGAAATTACTTAGAGAAAGACCTCATCAACCTCACAGTCAACTCTTCCCCTTCCTGGAAATGGTATAATGCTTTAATCAAGTTTCCAAGAAATTCTTAGAACAAGACTTAAACCATTGACTTTAAGTCACATACTTCCTCCGTTTTTTTTATAGTGCAACATTGCACTTTTTACCACTATTCATCATTTAGCTTTGACTCAAATTTTTATCATAGTTATACAAGTAAAAACATAGTCAAGTAGTATCTTGTTGGATTCGTCTTAACTTGTAGTTTTAGAATATTTAATTTTTATAATTTTTACTTCTACACAATTTGAGTTATTAATGATTAAAAATGTGCATTAAACTGCGTACAATTGATGAATGGTGCAATTTCATGGAAACGGAGGTAGTACTATATACCATAGACTCACAGTCAACTCTTCCCCTTCATGGAAATTGTATAATGTTTTTAATTTATTATAATATTATATTTTGGGACTGGATTTAGTGGCATGTTTTGCAAACTCGATTGAAGTGGTACGGTTGGTACAGGAAGATACAAGTAGTTGCCATTTCCTGTGGCCATTGATTAAGGCAGTGCGTACATTACTTGGCAACATGGAAGGATGTATGCTCCTGACATGTTTATCGTGCAGGGAACAAGGTAGCTGACATGGTCTGGCTCGAAAAACTGTGGATGATGAGGTATTCTATACCACTTGGGCCTTCCCGCCGGATGAAGTTCGGGGACTAGTAGATCAAGATGCTCGCGGAGTTTGTCATGCACGACTTATGTAATTTGTGATTCCTTTTTTTATTTTTCTCCTTTGCTCGCCTTTTCAGGCTGTTTCACCAAAAAAAAAAATAATAGCCCATAGTATTGTATTTTCCCCTACTCAAATACTAGTAATACTTCATAGTTAGTGGGACTTACTTAGGGTGGTCAAATGGGGCGGGTTAATCGGGTACCCGACCCAAACCCGAAAAATAGTGGGATCGGGTTGGGTACCCGAAACCGAAAAAACCCGAAGTCGGGTACCCGAACTCGAAGTTAGTAGATCGGGTCGGGTATCGGGTTTTACAAATAAATCCGAATTCCCCGATCGGGTACCCGGAAAAACCCAATGTCGGGTAATGGACGGGTAATTTATTTTTCTAACCGAATCCGATTAACTCGAACCCGACTAACCCGAACCCACTAAACCCGACCCGACGCCCACCCCTACCCGAGGTAAAGTCCCTAATCCCAACTTTCATAGTTTATACAGTACAGATGCAATAAATGAAAATAACTCCGTCCGTTCCATTATCACTAAAAAGAAAATGAAAATCATTTTTGCGGCGAAGTTTCTTTTTCCTTAATGGAACTAGGATTCATTGCAATAGGAAAAATGTTGCATTTTGCGAAAAGAAAATTTTAATCACAATAGCTTTTTCAATTTTGATTTTTGCAACGAAAAGTTTTATTTCAGAAATCGAATTTGTTACAATTTTTTGTCATAATAGCAAAATAGGGTCTTTTAAGGAACTTTAATATTGGTGACGGAAAAAATTTGTCCCAGAAAATTAAAAATAAAAAATTGTAGGGATTTAATTAGGTTTATTTGATTTTTTAATACTATACATTCTTCACTTTAAATTCAATTTTATTACTATTATTTTTTGTTTAACGGCCAGTCTAGGAAAATGGTGGTGACACAATTTACAAATGAATAAAAGGGAATGGATAGGGCCAGGTGATGAATCGAACCCCCAATTCAACCTATAGGTTGGAAGTCGGATGATTTGACCCCTAGAATTAATCATCATAACTAAATTCAATTTTATTATGGGCAAACTATAGATAAATTCAATTCACTAAATTCAATTTTATTAGTATGTTATAAAAAACAAATATGGTCAAATTGAATCTTGTTAGATCGTCTAATTAAGATATATTCACTTTGTCCCAACTAAAATGTCTCATTTAACTTTTGTTTACAACTAGATTTTTCGCCCGTGCTACGCGCACGGGTATGTGTTTTATTTTTATTTATTTGCTTAACAGCCAATAAAGGCTACAAATAAAAGAGAAACATCATAAAAACGAAATCAATTGGCTCGAGGGAACCAAGTGCCAGCGGAATCTGCCTTAATAAGAGGCCCCATCCGTCTGGCGGAAAGATCCACGTCGTAAACAAGTGCACGTTATCAGCTCATTTCTATTAACTAATATTAACTCGATACAAACTAATATTAACCCGATTCATTTAAAATGATAGAAGATATTATTTTAGTATATTTATGAAAAAATACTTTTTATAAAATATAATTTCTATTATTGTTTTTTTTCAAAATGATAGAAGAAACAAATTTTTAATGTTTTTTCATAATACATACCAAAGTATAAATTCAAATTTTTATGCAAATAAAACATAAATAGAAAAATTAATTTATCAAGATTACCAACGCTCCTAATTATAAAAATAATTTGTATAATTAAAATAATTAAGTATATTAAAATTTTCACATTTGTAACTCATTCTTAATCACTGGCAAAATATGTTGACTAATAAAAATATATATAAAAGATAAATTATCATACAAAAAAAGGATAAATTATCATAATATTGATTTATGTACACAAAATAATAGATTGAATTTTTTTTTTATTAAAGGGTACTTATTTTCTTGTGTATATTATTTAGTTTTCAACATTATTTTTTTTGCAATATAAAGTTAGATTTAATACTTCTAAATATTTTTAATAAAAATAGTATATATATTTATTTAAAGATTTCTATATGTATTTTCTTTACTGTTTAAACCCATAGTATATATTTTTGTAAAGATAATGAATTATTACCTAAAAAAACAATATAGACAGTATAATAAAATTATGGTTTCAGGATTTATTATATTATATTCTAATATTAGGAATAAATGATGGAGATGAATCTTTCCAAAAAAAAATGATGGAGCTGAATAGATTTGCAATCCTACCGTCATTAAATTTAATTAGAAGTGATTTTACTTTCTAAACATTTGATATGTATCTTTATGATAGATATGCATATCTTTGAAGTAAAATTACTGTTTAAACCCATAATATATAAATTTTATAAGGTGTTTAATCATAACTTAAAAGGACTATATAGTCAACATAATAAAAAAACTGTTACAGGATTTATTATAGTATAGAAGTATAGATAGATAACATATTATACCTAAAATACAGTGCCCAAAAATTTCGGAACGGTATTACCGGAACTGATGGATTATATTTTGCATTATTAAGGTTCTAAAAAAATATTGGTTTTACACCCTAATATGTTGTACATTTTGAATATTATCCCTAAAGTTTTAAAAAAATATTATTTATACTTTTTTGTTATCGTTTCATCATTTAAAACTTATATTTTATTATGTAATGTATTTTAAATTTTTGTTGTGATTAGTTTTTATGAACTAATCCATAATTTTATAAAATAAATTTTAATTTACGTTTTGATTATCTGTTAATTTTTTAAATACTATTATTTTAGTCCATAATATTTGTCCAATTTTTTCTTTTCCATATTGATTATGAAAAAATTTGGTAGTTAATATTTTCATTTAATTTTATTAAATTTTTATTATTTTTTAATTCATTATTATTATAAGCCTTAAACTCGAATTTATACCCCGATACCAAGTCTTCTAGGGGTATACTTCTTATATTCTTTTACAGTAAAAATTATTTTTTAAAAAAATTGTACAACAATTTACTCCAAATTTCATATACATATTTATTTTATACTCAAATAGATGAGGATTACTGGATTAAGGATATTATTTCGAATAATTAAACTATAATTTATTTTAGTCTTTTTTTTCCTTTTCTTTTCTTCTTTAAAAAGAAAAAAATATGTAGAATTTGTTTAGAACGGTATAAAATTTTTTAAGTTATTAGTCATTTTACATTTATCAATATTTTTAGGGTCAAGTTAATGTTTACATCATATTTTCAATGAAATATTTTTGTTTAAAATATAATTATTATATTCCTTATATTTTTTTGCGTAATATTATATTCCTTATATTGATATATGATTATATATTTTTAGACATAAATTTGTAACATAATTAAATTTATTTAATAATATTATAGTATTAATATTTTTTAAAATATTATGAATACAATCAAATAATTTATATATATATTTGTAATCAATTATAGCTTTTTAAAATATATATGAAGATTTTCTCAAGATTTTGATATATTAATAGATAGATTTATTTTCTAAATATAGATATTGATGATGTATCCGATGATGTGTAATTAGTCAACAAATTACGTGTAAACTTAAAAACCGTTGATCTATAAATGAGCATATAATGACTGATTAACCCTTTAAAATTAAGAAGGATTAATTAAATTTAATAAGGACAAAAGAGTCTGCACATGCCAAAAAGTATTCAGGATTTATTATATAGATTTAATGCACATTCAAATTATATGATTAATATCTCATAATATATACAAGTAAAAATTACTCCCTCCGTCCCAGGCAAGAGACGTCCTGTTTGACTTTTTGACACTGTTCATTGTTTACTTTGACTCAATATTATTTTAAGTATATATTTGAAAAAAATAGTCGAGTTCGGTCTTGTTAGATTCGTCTAATCATATAGTTTTAGAATATATATTTTATAAAAAAAATTACTTATATATATTTTGAGATATTAACGATTAAAAATATATATTGGATTGTGTGCAGAAGTTAAACAGGACATCTTAGTTGGTACAGAGGGAGTATAAAATAAAATATACTCCCTCCGTCCCACCTTAGATGTCATGTTTGACTTTTTGACACTATTCATTATTCAACTTTGACTCAATATTATTGTAAATATATAATTGAAAAAAATAATCTAGTTTGATCTTGTTAGATTCGGTTAATTGTATTGTTTTCGAATACTTCCTCTGTTTTTGAAAGTTTTTACGGGCCCACATATCACGCAGTTTAATGCACATTTTAAACCATAAATAACTCAAATTTGGTACAAGTGAAAATTCTGAAAGTTTAATATTTAAAAACTACACGACGAGACAAATCTAACAAGATCCCACTTGACTATATTATAACTTGTATAACTATGATAAAACTCTAAGTAAAAGTCTGTTGGTAAATAGTGACAAATAACCAAATGCAAACCACTTTCAAGAACGGAGGTAGTATATATTTTACATGATTTTTACTTTTATATATTTTGAGATATTAACGATTAAAAAATGCATTGAATTTTGTATAGAAGTCAAACAGAACATCTTAGTTGGGACAGAGGGAGTATATTCTCAAACTATAAGATTAGACGAATCAGATAAGACCGAATTCGACTATATTTTTCCAAATATATATACTTACACTAAAATTGAGTCAAAGTAGAATAATGAATAGTGTCAAATAGTCAAACAAAACGTGTGAATTGGGACGAGGGGGTATATTTTATATAATTTTTATTTGTATATATTTTAATATATTAACCGTTAAAAAGTACTATTTCCATTTTTTTTAATTGCCACAGACCCATATTTCACGCAATCGAATATATATTTTTAATCGTTAATAACTCAAATTGCATACAAGTAAAAATTATGAAAATTTGATATTTTAAATCTATGCGATTAGACGAATCCAACAAGATCCCACTTGACTATAATTTATCTTATATAATTGTATTAAAAATTTGAATCAAAGTTATTCAATGAACAGTGTCAAAACCCCATCTATGTCAATAAATAAGGAGCGGCTGAAGTATATTAAACTTTCTATTGAGAATAAGCTAACCTACTTTTATGCGACCGAAGGAATATAAACTAAAGTATTAGCATTTCTTGTGTCAGCAATTGTTCAACAATTTTTCCATAATATGCAATTTTTTTAAAAAAAAAAAAAACATTGACACTCATGTGTCAGTAAAACTATGTGAGAATCAAAGCCACACAGATTACAAAGGGAATAAAAGGTCGGGTGAGAATCGAACCCAACGATAAGGTTGGAAGTTGGTGGACATAACCATTAGACCAATTTCTCATTCCCATATGAAAAATTAAATGACTTTTGTTAGATTAAAATTTTAAATACTCCTATAAGAATTTTGTAAATGTTCAGTGTTTGGATTGTTCAAGTGTTGGGTCTTATTGTAAAATACAAGATAATTTATTGCAAGAGCATAATTCTAGATGCCAATATTACAGAAAACAAATAAAGATTACACAGCCACCAATCAATCATCTGGAAAACACAACGTAACCAAGCAGAAGCTCACAGTATTTTAAACAGAAACTGAATCTGAGAAAACAGCAATCACGAAACAATAAGGAAACACGGCTGCATAATCTTTATGGTGTTTTAATATCACCACAGCGTCCGCCAAGGATGATGTCTGCTTCTTCTTACTCATTCTGTCTGAAAACATAAGAAAATTACATAACTTATACGTATGCAAATGCAAATTATATACTTCTATATAGCTAATGTAATTAAGCAAAATCAAATAGCATTATCATTAATTAATATAGTATCAAACATCAAACCAATAAAACAAAATTTACCAGTGAGAGATTGATCATCTCATTCTCATTATCACCAGGAGCAATGTTGAGCTTGAATTTACTTCTCAGGCAACTATCGGATTCTTGTTCTGCTTCCTCTCTCTTCCGCTTTGCCCCCGCAATTTTCTGGGCAGCGGCCACTGCCCCTGCAGAGACGCGTTTTAAATCCAATATCTGAAATGATGGAACCTGACTCAGCTTATATGGAATAACCAGCAGATCTTCGCAGTTCCTTAGCACCAGACATGTTAATTTCGGAAAGTGATTTGCCTCAGCTACCCATTCACGTAAATCTGTGCGTTCAATGTGCAGCACTTCAAGACGTCGAAAATGTCCGGTGCTCACATTCCAGGTTTCTCCCATGAAAGCGTTTTCTTTTAGCTTAAGCACCTCAAGATGTTCCAGTTTTCCGAGCGTAGACATGTTGTGCCACTCCAAGTTGGTGGCGCAAAGAGTGAGGCTTTTTAGCTTCGGAGGGAATCTGTAGTGTTCTGGAAGGCGTGGCAATCTCCCTCTAGAAGATGAAGCACTGTATGAGTCATTCACCAACTTCAGCTTATCAAGGTTCTCCAGTTTATCCATCCCCTTGCAATCCAGCAATGACACTAGTTGTCCTCGCATACCAAGTTTCCGCAGGCTTCGCAGTCTTTCAAACACATTCTCGTTGCAATTTTGTGGTGATATTGCTCCCAGTGTTTGCAGCTTCGGACAGGATTGATCAGTGCTTTTCCCACACTTGGGAAGTATAGCAGATGCATCAGTTTTCACATGCCTCAGTTGAAGCATCTTCCATATGTTTGCTTTTATATCAAGACTTTGTGATGATGTTAAAACAACGAGACTCTGCAAGTTCCAAAGCTCAGTAATGATTTCAGGGATGACCTTGAAGTTGCTCGACAGAACAACATACCGCAAATGAATCAAGCGAGCCAGCTCGCGGGGGAATTTAAGGAAAATTACTGGTTTGGCATCTAAAACCCTAAGCAATTTGAATGCTGAGGGGATAGATGAAGCATTCTCAGCTGGCAAGCTAAATGGATCTTCATTGGTGGAACATACAAACGACCGGACGTGAGGAGGACCAGAAATTTGAGGGGACGCAAGAAATTCAAAAATATTTGAATGAATGCAGAGGCGTCTGCACTTTTCCAAATCCTTACCGGAAGGTTTAAGGCCTTCAGTAGTACTGTACTTGAGTTCCTGTAGAAAGTTCTCCCTCTGAGTACCTGATTCCTTCTTGCAGAACTGGCGGAGTGTGTCGTGGATACGGCAGGTTTTGATCTTACCATCAGTGCTCATCTTGTCAACCATTACCAGGTTTCTGTTTACGAGCTCCTCCAGGTTGTCCAGAGCTGTTTGCTCCAAAGTTAAGCCTGTTTTTTCCTTAATAAATCCTTCAGCAATCCACAGCCTGATCAATGTCCAAACTGGGATCTCAAAGTCCTCTGCAAATATTCCAAGATACAGGAAACATGACTTCAAGTAATATGGCAATTTATTGTAACTCAAAGCAATGATACTCTCCACATTGGCATCCTCCTCCAGGTAAGTGGGTACACATTCAGACACCTTTCTCCACGTATTTTTCCTAGTTATTGTATCTCCAAACAGAGATTTTTTCACTAGAATTCCTCCTATCACCACTATTGCAAGTGGGAGGCCACCACATTTCTGGACTATAGTTCTTCCATATGGTATAAGTTCTTCAGGGCCATGATTCTTGCCAAACACCTCCTTGCCGAATACCTCCAACTGAAGCAGCAGCAAACTTTCATCAGGAGTAAGAAATCGTAGTTTGTAAGGATCTCTACTCTTGTTAGCCTGGCGTGCAACTTCCACATTTCTACTTGTAATCAGGATTTTTCCCGTTTTATGCATTTTTGGGAAAGCATCCTTGAGGTCAGACCAAGCCTCAGCACTCCAGACATCATCCATAACAATCAGGAATCTGGCTTTTTCAAGATGGCCACGCAGTGTTTGGGCTATCTCTTGATCACTCTTGTCCTTCATTTGCTCTGTGTTGCTAATGAATTTGCTTAAAATGGCAAGAAACACGTCTCGCCTTCTGAATTCCTGAGTAACAAACACCCATATACGAGTAGGAATCTCGAATTGGATCCTTGGATCACGGAAGACCTTGCCTGCTAGTGTGGTTTTGCCAAGGCCAGGCAAACCAATAATGGAGATTACATCTAATTCATCAGTCTCTTGCATCAAGTAGTTGATTATATTGTCGGCCTCTCCATCAAAACCTACAATGTTGTCTTCCCTCACCATTTGAGCCTTCAATATAACCAAATTTGCATTTAAATACTAAACTTCCCATCAAGTTGTTTCCCATAATTAAAGACATTTTAGCAATATTACCATGAGTTGAAAATACTGTATAAACATGTACTGGTATTTAGATGAAAACCTTGAAAAGTAAATGGATGCGAGGGAAGATTTTCATTTCTATCTAGTACTTTCAAATAAGGTACCTAATATGAAAGCTTAGTGTATCTTGTTTAAGTTGTGATGTGAACAAATAAAGCAATGAATTGCCTTGTGTAGTAAATCCTCTTTCATTTCCTAGAGCAACAAAAATTGTTCCAATTCAATCAAGGTGGTATTATGAAAATTGAGAACTTGGAATGAAAGTTATGCCCAAGGAGCATAATAGCAGCAGATATAGCACATCATTGAGAAAGATTTCCTTACGGCGCCAAAAAACATGTAAGTCTATCAATAGACAATAGGAATGAAAAGGTTTGTAGGTTTGCAGTTGGAAGATGAGTGTAGCCTTAGCATTACACATTAGACAACTAGTAGTTAAAAGAGCAAGGCATTTAAGGCGGAATGGAAGAATTAAATGTAAAAGAAATGTTAACTAAAACGAAAAGAATGTAAATTAACCTTGCGGAGTTCCTGAATTTGGTCATTTTTGGGGTCGCGGTCCGTGTCCCTGACGGAGGAGCCATCAGGGTCCCTGTCCAATATCCTTTTCACCTTTCGGGTGATTTTTTCGACTTTTTTGGCCTCGTTAATAAGATTGAGTGGACTGAGAAGCTTCTTGAAGTAGCTGGTTCTGGACTTGCTATGTTCAGTAGCGTGTGAGATGTAAGAATCGATGACATCTTCAATTTCATGAACAATGTCTCGGATCTCCCCGACCAGAACTTGGACGGTGTTATCTTTTCTCTGGTTTTTGGAGGAGTCCATGAGGAAGGCTCTGAACAGCTGAAGATCATTCTCCAAGTCTTCGACTTGAGACTTTGCATCGGAGATGAGATGGGCGTGATGCAGCAGAACCTGTTTCAGGTTCTCCAGCAGGAATTCCACTGCTGCTTCAGCCATCTCTCCTCTCGATCATGGAATGAACAATGGAACTTCCGCTGGAACAAAAACACTCTAATAATTACAGTTACACACACACACACACACAACGACCAAGACTTGGTTGGCCTCTGCCCAATGCCCACTTGCAACTCGTAAAGACCCAAGACATTTAAAATAAATAAATACCACTACTATTGTAAAGAAAATACCCAAGGGCCAAGACTTTATATGTCCCTTTGCCCAATTGCCATTCACCATGGTGAAGTCGTCGCTTTTGTCATCTCTCTCGCTTTGTCAATAAATGTTTTAAATGAACAACCTCTATGGAGCAAGTAAACTACTATAATCTTTCCAGTTAAGGATACAGTAGGTGGAGAACAGTCTTCTGTAGCATTTATGCCAATTAGCTTTGACAGATTTATATATGCAAAGCAATCTTTGTCCAAATTTTCTTTTCTTTTTTTTTTCTCTTTTTTTTTAAAAAAAAATTGACCAAAGTGAATAAGGAAGTATCATCAACAGCTGATTCAACTCTTGTTGATATAACACCAAAAATATTGTTAAACTCATATTCACAAACTGAAGACCAAGAAAACAAACATGTGGTGGTGATGAGTAATGATATATACTCTTGAATTTACAATGTCCATAACCAGAATGAAGGGTCAAATGAGAGTTATGTCCTCAATGGCAATAGATGAAATATTGTCAATCACATCTTCACATCATAAGCAGGCGCTATTTTCATTTAAGAACTGCAGCATTATGTTCAGATTTTTAAACTGTAAACATGAAGCTCAACATCATTTCAGAAACAAAAGGTTAGAGAGTAAGAATAATTGGTAGTCAACTTTGAATCCACTGCTAATATTAGAGATAAAATTATTATTCTCACATCCATCAAAGCAATGCCCATTAGGACTCATCTGAAACCACCACTGTCCTTATTTC
Source organism: Hygrophila difformis (assembly GCA_030278955.1). NCBI lineage: Eukaryota > Viridiplantae > Streptophyta > Magnoliopsida > Lamiales > Acanthaceae > Hygrophila > Hygrophila difformis. Next base: position 1,080,710 of record JAOANR010000004.1, read on the forward strand.
AAGACAACTCTTCATCAATGTTGGGACTATCTCTAGATAACTCTTGTTCTTCATCGGTGTTTGGGCTATCTCTAGATCACTTTGTTGAAACAATTGGAAGGATGAAACACAGAAATAGTGTTAATATATAATGACACCTACTGTGTTCTATAAACACAACAACAGGAACAGAAGAAAGCAGTTGAGGAGGTGAGGACGACGGTATTTTTTATCCTTTTTTTTCCCTCATCTCTAGCTACTTCTATATATAGAGAGAGGGAAGGAATTTACATTGCCAGCTGGCCAGGTACATTGAATCAAATCTACACCAATCTCCTCAAGATCTGCATGCAGTAAGAGCCCAAATTTACTAAATAAGGATAAGGATTATATGGAGCACAAGTAAGACCAAGTCTTTACAATACTAAAAATGGCATTTTCTCCTACAATCCCCACATAATGAAAAGGCTTGCAACTGTTCTCATGGAACATAATGCATCGAACTAGTGTGCATAAGCACTATGAACTAGTTCTAGATTGAATGAGATTTGTCACACGGAATAATTCGTGAAGTATATAACTTCTATGAACCAATGATTCTTGTTGTGTAACATTGACCTCATTTATCACATTGTGCCCCACATTTCACTATTTAACGCCGATTTGCGCCAATAGCATGCTTGTTACGGCGCCTTGTTGTGGCGCGGCGCCAATAGACCGCCATACTGCCATGGCGTTATGGCGCCCGCCATGGCGACAATATGGCGGTAAATAAATTTATAGGCACAAAATATAAAATCATATCTATAATACATTATGTAATTCTATAAATAAATTTCATAAATTAATAAATAGATGAATAGAAATGAGAACAACTAATCTCGCATAAAAAGTTTAAACTCCATTGACCATGCGTAGTGGAGTAGTAATTATAGCTAGTACCTACTCGGCAGTCTGCCGCAGACGGTAAAAGATGATTTACTAGGAAAGTGGGAACATTAAAATATTAGAATGACAGTACTGTAAGACTGTAACATATAGTATTATTATATAATACTAATAGTTAGAAACAAAGCACCGTGGAAGACTAAAAAACATACTCACTGTTAAAAGATAGACCTAATTCCACTGAACATATAAAATAATATTAAAAACACCACAGAAGAGCTATAAAAAACCACCATCTGTAAAATAGAACACCAACGACCAGAGCTTTAAAAACATCTCGAAAAGAAGAAAACATATGTTCGATGTTGAGTCTTGCGAACAAGGAGGAAAAGCAGAACCGGCTCGCCGACCACAAGTCCACAACGGCGAGCAGCAACCACAGTGAGCAGGGTAATGGGAAATGTCAGGGGAGGCAGCGTGAGGGGAGGAAAAAAGTCGGGATATTTGGACCAACCCAGTCCCAAACCTCTCTCGCCTGGCGTCGCCATGTCGTCCATGGCGTGCTTTTCACAGTTTGGCGCCACCGCAGCGACGCCACAACGCCATATGGCGAGTCGGTCTGTTCTGGCGAGAACCCTTCACCGCCATGCCGCCGTGTCGTCGCCAAGGCGACGCCGTGGCGACGCCGTGACAAGCATGGCCAATAGGCCATGCGCGTGCCTGTAATTCATGAGTGCTCTAGAGAATTAGCCAAATTCTCAAAGGAGCAGCCCCACTCCACACTCATATAGATAGTATCATCAAGGGTATTGTGCATACAATACACCACCCTGTAAAGGCAATGAAACTATTAAGAGTATAACTCAACCGTCGTTTAAATATGCAGTAAAAAGCACAACACAAATCATACGAAATGACTTAGGTAGATAGTGCTTCAGATAATTATGATGACTTGTTGTTACCCATATGAACTTACTTCATGGAATCTCCAATCACATAAATTGGGTAACCATCATCAACAATTATTCAAAGTGGCTTTAGTCACAATCCCATCGATGTTTCAAATATTTCCCCTCTACCCAAGGGTTTAGTCAGAGGAATGGCCAAATTCACATATGAGTATATGACCTTTCATAATCTAATGTTATCCATGGCGGATGGCGGGTCATGACGGATTGCCAAAATACCGCCATAGGGTTATGGCGGATAGCGGATTTCACAATATATTAAACTAAAATTACTTTTAATGTTAAAAAACAATTAGAAACAATAAACAATAAAGAAAAGTTAATAAAAACATTCAAATAAAATTCATGAAGTACTTAAAAGTTAGAAACACAAATAAAATCTTAAACAAACATATAACACCCTTAAATAAAAAAAATCTACTCATCATCCTCATCATCAAGCCCAACATAATCATCCTCATGATGATCTAAATGAGCATAACCCTCTTCTTCTTCTGGATTGAGATATTTCATCCAATGTTGTCAAATGGCGGCCTTGGTGGGTGGCGGGATTTCAGCCCACCGCCACGCTTTACGAGGATCTGCCACGGCATATGCCGTGGCGGGGATGGCGGCCGCCATGGCCCATGGCGGTGGCCATGGCGGAATGGATGGGGCTTCTTAAAATTCCAGAAAACATGCCTAGATCTGAAGATCTTTTGGAGATTTGTTGTTATTTTAGAATGATTTAGGATAGATCCAGCCCGGATATGGGTTTAAAAGTGAAATTAGGGTTAGAAATTAGGGGTAGGAATCACAATTTTCGTACTATTTCTTCCCAAATCAGAACAACCACCGGCGACGACGGCAAGCAATGACGGGTCTCCGGCGAGTGACGACGAGCCGCGGCGGCGACGAAGCAGGTTCTTCTTGTTTCTCTTTCGTTCGTCGCTCTATTTCTGTTTCTGTTCTTTCTGCTCTTTGTATGTGTTCGTTCTTTTCTTAGATAGTAGTCTGTAATACTCCGGAGAATGGCTTAAATGGAGTGAAATAAGCTATTCATACCAACAAGGTACATTCTTTGTTGGTAACCATTCTATAAGAACTCCAAAGCTAAGTTAAGTGTGCTTGCCTTAGGGTAATTCTAGGATGGGTGACCTCCTGGGAAGTCTCCCAGGGTGTGCGTGAGTGAGGTCAATGCGCATTGGAAAGAGCTCATGTTGGTTTGTGGGGACAGCCTTCACTCTGGAGCCGACAACATCTAGAGTAGCACTATATCTTTCCATTGCACCGAAAAATGGGGGTGTTACATAGTCTCTGTTTCTGAAACCCTAAACTTTGGTTATGTACTCCTTTTGTTTCATGATATTCTGCTGTTAGGGGGTGTTTGGTACAGGGAATTGGGCTTAAAAAATGGGAATTGAGCTCAATTCCCTTGTTTGGTTACGTTTGAGAATTGACAATCGAGAAATAAACCCATTCCCAATCTCTACTTTGGATTCTCTAAAAAATATGGAGAATTGGCGAGAGTTGCTTCTGAATTCCAAAATCAATTCTCCCGAATCGCTCCTTTCTCTGTTCTGACAAAGTCTCTCCAGAAACCCATTGCCCCTTCCGTACAAGAGTTCCGTACAAGAGTTTCTACAGAACCCATTGCCCCCTTCCACGCGCAAGATTCTGTCCCCACCATCATTCTTCTGCGTCTCGCAGAACCCCATCTCCGTTGCGTCCACCATCCTCCGTATTTTCTTCAGGTATACCTTTGTTTCACATTCCGTAATTCCTACTTTGGAGCTAGAGGGTTTCACATTCCGTTTATGAATTTATTATATTCAAGGTGAAGCAATATTGTGTTAGTGTAAATGAGAAAAGCTCATATGAATTTTCTAATTGGTAGTGTTATGGTGCAACTTTTCCATTTAAACCTTCTCAATCTGCTTTTATTCTGTCTTCGTAGCCAACAAATTTCTCTAAAATATAAAGCAAATATGTGGGTCTCACCGTATTTTCATTAATGGCTCTTATTTTTTGTTTGGTGATTATTTGATTCCTGTCGTTTGTTAATGGGTTTGGTTCGGAGTTGTTACCGGATAACATGATTTAGTTAGCTAATTCACCATTTTAGATGACTTCATATATTAATAAATAATCATGTCGATGTTCGAGCCCCTGTGTTGTACTTGTTCTTGTGCACCTGTGACCGCACTATATTATTATTTATGTCATATGTGTACAGGTGATAATGGATTAATGCTCAAGGAACCTATAAAAAATCTTTAGAATGTAATGAATTGATGTGGTATAACGTATGATGTTATTGAGTTAATTGAAATATTATCAAGTACCAAAAAGCAAAATCAGTACTAACATATCCAACTGCAAGACCAACATCTCAATGTTATCGATGGCGGATGGCAGGTCATGGCGGAAAGCCAAAATACCGCCATAGGGTTATGGCGGATGGCGTGGCGGGTTATGGCGGCCATTTGGGTTATCTGGATTGAGAGAGAAACTCCAAAACGTTCAGGGGAAGGAGCAACTCCACTTGGTATCTCAAGAGGGAAATTCACAGACTCGGGGATGAATTGGTCAGAGCTAGAGGTCAATCAGCCCAAGGAATTCCTTCCCTCCGTTTTGTCCAGTGGAATGATAAAGGATTCACAGACACTGTCATACATGTGGATGGGAGCTTCAAGGATCAATCCGGCGTATCGGGGTTCGGCTTTGTAGTCAGGGATGCGGATGGTCAATGGCTAGGAGGAGGGTGTGGACACTTTGGAAAATCCTCTATTCTTAAGGCAGAGTTAATGGCTATGAAGAATGGTCTCCAATTTGCGGTCAACAAAGGATTCAAGAGAATTTGTTGCTATATTGATTCAATGGTCGGGCTTGATTTGACAACCACCAAGCAACACTTCCACCCTCTAGCAGCCCTACTTCTCAGAATCAGGGAGTTGAAGGAATCCTTCGATGAATGCTCGTTCCACCATATCCTTCGGGAAGGGAATCGGGTCGCGGACAAGCTTGCACGGCACGGGCGTCGGAGGAGGAGTTCTTCACGACCTGGGCCTATCCTCCAGATTTTGTTCTTAGCGACATGGCGGCCGACTCAGTCGGAGTCCTATTTCCCCGCTTCGGATAAGCTGTTTTCCTCCCCATGTTGGGGCTACTTTTTTCTGTTATCCTTGTCCACTCCTCTCTTCTGTTTTCCGAATTTTTTTGCCATTGTTATCAGGCTACGGCTTTGCAAAAAAAAAAAAATACTTCATACATATGACGCTGAGCCATATTTAAAATAGAGTAAAGCTAATAATCACCCGTGCATAAATCGCAACATACCTTTCCAGCAAAACAATTCACATACGGCGGCCCAATCGAACGAATAAATAAAACGTACCTGTACTACACCTTCTGCAATTTGCAACCCTTCTCAATTGATTTGATTTACTCTCTTTGACCGAACATCAATCAGAAACCATGCCAAATCACCATTACCCACCCACCGGCAATAGCGGCGGCAATGAGTGGAATCACGGTGGTACTAACCGGCGTTGAACTCGTCGGCCCTCATCATCCGAAGGCGTAGAGGAGACAGATATTCTACTCAAGGATGGACGGCTGCCGTCCTCCCCGTTGTCCTCCCTTTTTCCAGCGGCGATGGCGGTGTGGGCCATTGACGTCAGTTTGGCCAGTGAAGTAACTGTCTTTCGTTGGAGATCCCGAGTAGAAGAAATTAGAAAAAAGAAAAATTGGCATGCGGATGCGTGACAAAATTAGGGTTGAAGATCTGAAATCTTCTCAGCGCTGTGTCATGTCTTCTTTGGAATTGGGACATGGGGGAGTTGGTGTTGAGGCTTGGCTTTCACGGAGTGTGAAATGAGGCGTAATATGTAAAAAAGCCTAAATGAATGGGTCTGAAGAAACAAAGGAAAATACTGTAGGTGTCTTCTAGGAACTTGATTAAGCAGCAACAAGACCCAAACAGTGGAGTGGACCACTGGGAAACAAAAGGAGGAGGCATACATACATACATACATACATACATACATACATACATATTAGTACTATGAATGAGAATAATGAACCTTGCGTGTTTCATAAAATTGAAAGTTCAACGCATTTCTGGGCTATAATAATCTTTCCTGATTTTCGAAGGTCTTCCTTCGGGCAAGAAAAATGATATCACCTTGAAGTAAAACTAGTAGTATTTGAATTAGTGACACTCACTAACTAATAAAAATTTCAATTCTTTTTAATTATTACTTCCTTCTTTGTAAAGCCGACCAAATAAATAAAATATTAATTAAAACAAAATATCACACTATACAACAAGATAATTTATTGCAAAAGCATAATTCCAAATGCCAATATTACAGAAAACAAATAAAGATTCACACAACGACCAACCAACCAATCATCTGGAAAACACAACCAAAAAGGAAACGATGAGGAAACACGACTGCATAATCTTTATGGCATTATTACCACAGCCTCCGCCAAGGATATGATGTCTGCTTCTTCTTACTCATTCTCTGTCTGAAAACATAAGAATATTACATAACCTTATACGTATGCAAATGCAAATGATATACACTATATAGCTAATAAAACAATAAAACAAAATCAAATAGCATTATTATCATTAATATAGTCGTATCAAACATCAAACCAATAAAAACAAAATTTACCAGTGAGAGATAGATCGATCATCTTAGTCATCACCAGGAGCAATGTTGAGCTTGAATTTACTTCTCAGGCAGCTATCATCAGATTCTTGCTCTGCTTTCTCCATCTCCCGCTTTGCCTCCTCAATTTTCTTGGCAGCCTCAACTGCCCCTGCAGGGACGCGTTTCAAATCCAATCTCTGGAATGAAGGAACCTGACTCAGCTTATATGGGATATCCAGCAGATCTTCGCAGTTCCTTAGCACCAGACATGTTAATTCCGGAAAGTGATTTGCCTCAGCTACCCAATCACGTAAATCTGTGCGTTCAATGTGCAGCACTTCAAGACGCCGAAAGTGTCCGGTGCTCACATACCAGGTTTTTCCCATGAAAGCATTTTCTTTTAGCTTAAGCACCTCAAGATGTTCCAGTCTTCCCAGCGTAGACATGTTGTGCCAATCCAAGTAAGTGGCGCAAAGAGTGAGGCTTTTTAGCTTCGGAGGGAATCTGTAATGTTCTGGAAGGCGTGGCAATCTCCCTCTAGAAGATGGTGTGCTGTATAAATCATTCACCAACTTCAGCTTATCAAGGTTCTCCAGTTTATCCATCCCCTTGGCATCCAGCAATAACACTAGTAGTCCTCGAATGCCAAGTTTCCGCAGGCTACGCAGCCTTTCAAACACATTCTCGGTGCAACTTTGTGGTGATATTGCTCCCAGTGTTTGCAGCTTCGGACACGATTCATCAGTGCTTTTCCCAGACTTGGGAAGAATAGCAGATGCATCAGTTTTCACATGCCTTAGTTGAAGCATCTTCCATATGTTTGCTTTTATATCAAGACTTTGTGATGAGGTGAGAACAACGAGACTCTGCAAGTTCCAAAGCTCAGTAATGATTTCGGGGATGACCTTGAAGTTGCTCGACAGAACAACATACCGCAGATGAATCAAGCGAGCCAGCTCGCGGGGGAATTTAATGAAAATTACTGGTTTGGCATCTAAAACCCTAAGCAATTTGAATGCTGAGGGGATAGATGAAGCATTCTCAGCTGGCAAGCGAAATGGATCTTCATTGGTGGAACATACAAACGACCGGACACGAGGAGGACTAGAAATTTGTGGGGACGCAAGAAATTCAAAAATATTTGAATGTATGCAGAGGCGTCTGCACTTCTCCAAATCCTTAGCGGAAGGTTTAAGGCCTTCAATAGTACTGTACTTGAGTTCCTGTAGAAAGTTCTCCCTCTGAATACCAGATTCCTTCTTGCAGAACTGACGGAGTGTGTCGTGGATACGGCAGGTTTTGATCTTACCATCAGTGCTCATCTTGTCAACCATGACCAGGTTTCTGTTGACGAGCTCCTCCAAGTTGTCTACAGCTGTTTGTTCCAGAGTTAAGCCTGTTTTTTCCTTAATAAATCCTTCAGCAATCCACAGCCTGATCAATGTCCAAACTGGGATCTCAAAGTCCTCTGCAAATATTCCAAGATACAGGAAACATGACTTCAAGTAATACGGCAATTTATTGTAACTCAAAGCAATGATACTCTCCACATTGGAATCCTCCTCCAGGTAAGTGGGTACACTTTCAGACACCTTTCTCCACGTATTTCTCCTAGTTATTGTATCTCCAAACAGAGATTTTTTCACTAGAATTCCTCCTATCACCACTATTGCAAGCGGGAGGCCACCACATTTCTGGACTATAGTTCTTCCATATGGTATAAGGTCTTGAGGGCAACGAGGCTTGGCAAATACCTCCAACTGAAGCAGCAGCAAACTTTCAGTATCAGTAAGAAACCGTAGTTTGTAAGGATCTCTACGCTTGTTAGCCTGGAGTGCAACTTCCACATTTCTACTTGTAATCAGTATTTTGCCCGTTTTATGCTTTGTGGGGAAAGCATCCTTGAGGTCAGACCAAGCCTCAGCACTCCAGACATCATCCATAACAATCAGGAATCTGGCTTTATCGAGATGACCACGCAGTGTTTGGGCTATCTCTTGATCAGTCTTGTCCTTCATATGCTCCGTGTTGCTAATGAATTTGCTTAAAATGGCAAGAAACACATCTCGCCTCCTGAACTCCTGAGAGACATACACCCATATACGAGTAGGAATCTCGAATTGGATCCTTGGATCACGGAAGACCTTGCCTGCTAGTGTGGTTTTGCCAAGGCCAGGCAAACCGATAATGGAGATTACATCTAATTCATCCGTCTCTTGCATCAAGTAGTCGATTATATTGTCGGCCTCTCCATCAAAACCTACAATGTTGTCTTCCCTCACCATTGGAACCTTCAATGTAACCAAATTTGCATTAAGAATATGTTTACTTCCCATTAAGTTGTTTCCCATAATTAAAGTATAGATTTAATAGGTTAAAGGCATGTACTATTAGTTAAAGACATTTTAGCAGTATTTCTATGAATTGAAAATACTGTAAAAACAGGTACTAGTTGTTATGTGAACAAATAACGCGATAAATTGCCTTGTGTCGTAAATCCTCTTTCATTACCTAGAACAACAAATATTGTTCCAATTTCAATGAAGATGGTACTGGAGACAATTTGAATATTCTCGACTCATAAACCATAATTATGAAAAGGCTGTAGGATTGCACAAGGAAGATGAGTGTAGCGTCTTAGCATTAGTCATTAGACATTAGACGACAAGTAGTTAAAAGAGCAACAAGACATTATTAAGGAAGAATTAAATGTGAAAAGGAAGTAATTATAAGGAAGAGAATGTAAATAATTAACCTTGGGGGGTTCCTGAATTTGGTCAGTTTTGGGGTCGTGGTCCTTGTCCCTGACGGCGGCGCCATCGGGGTCCCTTTCCAATATCTTTTTCACCTTTCCGGTGATTTTTCCGACTTTCTTGGCCTCGTTAATAAGATTGAGCGGATTGAGAATCTTCTTGAAGAAGTTTCTGGACTTGTTATGTTCAGTAGCGTGTGAGATGTAAGAATCGATGACATCTTCAATTTCATGAACAATGTCTCGGATCTCCCCGACCAGAACTTGGACGGTGTTGTCTTTTCTCTGGTTTTTGGAGGAGTCCATGAGGAAGGCTCTGAACAGCTGAAGATTATTCTCCAAGTCTTCGACTTGAGACTTTGCATCGGAGATGAGATGTGCGTGATGCAGCAGAACCTGTTTCAGGTTCTCCAGCAGGAATTCCACTGCTGCTTCAGCCATCTCTCCTCTCGATCATGGAAATTCCGATCGATCTGCTGGAAGAAAGACTCTAATAATTCTTACAGTTTACACACACACACACGCAACGACCAAAGACTTTTTTGTTGGCTCTGCCCACTTGCCACTTTCTACTCAATTTCTCTGTAATGTTATGTACTTCAATAATTCATATACATCATCCATCTACGCGTAAACCATAACTACTTTTAAATACTCTCAAACACAGAGTCTGAAAGACCAAGACTTTAAATTAAATATGTATACCACTACTACTATAAATAAATAAAAAAAGACCAAGACTTTTTGTCTCTGCCAGTTGCCAATTGCCAATTCTCATTGACCATTCTCAAGTCATCGCCTTTGTCCTCTCTCTCTATATTTTTTTTTTTTTTTGATAAACGGTCACACTGATGTATACAAAAGGTGCGTGGACTCCTAATTACACAAATTACAATGGAATAAACAACCTCTATCGTAAAGCCAAAAAAAACCACCTCTACGGACGGGCACTTGAGTATGATATTCTAAACCTGAAACGAAACAACCTTAATCCTTGAAAACTTCACTTCTCTTGTAGTATTAATATGCTTATGAAAAAGGAATGCTGCAATTGCAACTCTAAACTACGACAAAAACTAATAACTAGAGGGATTGACGCGTTGTTGTTGGACAATATAATGTCATGCTGCTTTATTCCCTGCCCCCTTCTGATCTCTTTGTAAGCTTTCTACCTCTTCTCTTTACTTTCTTTCCTTGTATCTACTAGTATGTCCCAATTTCTCTTTTACTATTTCGCTTCACTGAGGATACAGTTGGTGGAGGACAGTCTTCAGTACCATTTATGCCAATTAGCTTTCACAGATTTACAGATTATCACCTTCCTATCCACCATTTTTTTAAAAAAAAAAACAAAAAAAAAAAAAAAAAAACCAAAGTCAACAAGGAAGCATCATCAGCTTTCAACTATTGTTGATATAGCACCAAAAATATTGTTAAACTCATATTCACAAAATGAAGATGAAGAAAACAAACATGTGGTGATCAGTAATGATCCATAACCAGCATGAAGGGAAGGGTCAAATGGGCGTTATGTCCTCAATGGTAATAGATGAAATATTGTCATATCACATCCATCTTCTCATCATAAACAGGCACTATTTCCATTTAAGAACTGCAGCATTATGATTATGTTTTTAAACTGTAAACTTGAAGCTCAACATGAATTCAGATATAAGGTTACAAGAGTAAGGGTAATTGGTAGTCAAATTTGAATCCACTGCTAACATTAGAAATAAAATTATTATTACTCTCACCTCCATCAAAGCAATGCCCGTTGGGAATCATTCGAAACCACCACTGTCCTTATTTCTTGACATACAAGTCCCATCAGAGTTCCTTCCGTGAATTTAAAAGAAATTTAACAAAATGTACATATGAATTCAAATGCAGCTTACACATAAACTTCTGAAAGCATATTCAGTTTCTTGGAATGGTGGTAACACAAATATGAAAAAGAACAATAGTGGAAACAACTACTAAAATAACATATTGCAAAATTCTTCAATTGGATGTAAGCAAGTCATAAGTAGAGCTATAAAACAAACAAACTGTTCGCGAACAAAGCTCGGGTCGATTCGTGTTTGTTCGTTAACTGTTCGTTTGTAAAGCTTAACGAGCCGAGCTCGTTTGCTTAACGAACGAACACGCGCTTTGTTCGCGAACAGTTCGAAAGTGTTCGTATATGTTCGTTAACAGGGTAATTTTGTAATTTTATGTTTTCGTATATGTTCGTATGAAAATTTCAATATTGTGGAAAAAACATCTAACCCTTGAGTGGATTAGTGATTCCTAATTTTTTGATAAATTTTTAATTGAGCCGAACGAGCCCAAACAAACCGAGCTGAACAAAAGACTAAGTTGGCTCATTTAAAGTAAACGAGCCGAACCAAACTCGAGCTCGAGCTCACAAACATTTTCACGAGCCGAGCTCGAACACGATTTCGAGCTCGACTTCCTTAACGAACAAGCTCAAGCCGAGCTCGAATGCTTAACAAGCCGAGCTCAAATACCCAAAGCTTGGCTCGGTTCGGCTCGTTTACAGCTCTACACGTAAGAAAGCTTTCTATCTCACATTAACGCGTAAAGCTTAAAAAGAATTCACACATGAGGAGGACTTTTCTTTCTATTTATTAAAATTTCTTTTTCTGTAAAGTTTTATATCTTTGGTAGCAGTAGAATATTGTTTCCATTATATTAGGTATTTGATATGCTTTCTTTATTCCATTGTGTTCATCCTATATAAATATGTGCTGTTATTCAATATGAGAAAAAAAAAAAAAAAAAAAAAAAAAAGCATCCAAAACATTCAATTTCAAAAAGAAATCTGATGTTATAGAATGATAGGGAATAAGCTATTCTTTAAAAAAAAAATTATTATTATTATTATACATGCCGTTTGAAGCCATTTTACTTCTAACTCAAGTTGCATGCAGAAGATGTATTCTTCAAGGTCAAAAGGACAAGCAAATACATAATACATAATGTTTATCAATGCAGTTAGAAAAGATTACTCACATGCAGTTGCAAAGGAGACGAGAAATTACTTGGTTATTTGACCTCTGCCACTGAAATCCATCATGTTCAATTACAGATCTATAGCCTGCACGATTTTGCTGTTCCTCATTAGCTGTTTTCGACACATATTCACTACCATGCATGAGATTGCACTGTCTCGGAAATGTTTTCCCTTAAATTGACAAGAAAACAACAAGATTAAGAAAACCATCATTATGTTCCACAGCCGGCTCTCCATTCTTGGAAAGATATTTGGCTCACTTTCAACAAGGACAACTTTTCTTTCAAGTCATAAAGATCCACTTGCTTATAACTCAATACAGTCAAATATCCACCTGCCACACCCTTTCTTCCTCATGCACACAGAAAAGCTAGTGAAACCAGAAGGTTGAGAAGTCTCCTTTCAGAATTCACCACACTACTTGCTAAGGATATCCCTTGCCAAAAGCCCAGAAGTGCGCCTAAATCTTCATTTATGTGCGCAACAAAAAATTTAGAAATTTTGGCTTCTTTTTATACGCACGAATGAAGAAGCGCGCCTCAAACTGCCAGATTTGAAATGAAAGGTTGCAACATTTCTTTCTATGTTCACACCCTTTCCATAAATCTCTTTACGTCTTCTTGTAGACGAGTTTGGTCATTAAAAACATACAATAAGAAATACATTTGTAGAGATCCACACCTCAAAAAGCCTTCTAAATTGTTCTTGAATTTTGTTGCCACAACTTCAAGAAATTTATATTGTTTGGATTATCCCTATATTTATTTTGTACCCTTGGCAACATATCGGGCGAAATACATTTTCAGGAAAGTGTTCCACACGATCCTTTCAAGTTATTTGTCTATAAAATTCGTCTACTATTTTGTATAGATTTGTTCATCATTGGTCCCAGCCCTTCACTCAATATCGACAGGTTAGTGAAAGCTTAGTAGTTGCTTACCAAAAGCCAACTAGTTTAATTTTTATATTGACAGGTTTCCTGCATCCAACATGCATGCTTCTCTTCTCTGCGGGGTTCTTGGTTGTTTCCATTATATACATGCAAGTATGCAACAACTACGTAGTATCTTTGATCCATCATCTAATTATTGATTCATAGTTATAGGTGAAGTTTTAGTGTGCATGATTTCAATAAGGAATTAAGGATCTGCGAGCGATTTGCTGTTATTCTAAAAGAAGAATGAGACTTTTCCAAGTTAAATATAAATATAAAGATGATATAAAATTAGATGAAAATGAAAAGGGGAACTATTATTGACCAAGCATCAGCATATTCTCAATGTCAACAGGGTAACAATTGAAGTGCAGGAAAAGCATACAGTAGCCGAATCATTAAACAGTGACCAAATACAAGTACACAAAGGCAAACACAAATACAAATACAAATACAAATGCAAATACATTAGCAATAAACGCGTCACCTGCAACAGCAATCCAAGAGTTGTATTCTTAGCATGGCATCCCATGAGCCCTCCTGCACCATATGATATGCCACCAAAAAACAAAGGCAATGAATGATGTTTCTGATATCGGTGAAAAATTGAACATATCAAAACAGAAGGTCAAAAACTCAAGTGCTCAACCAACCTGGGTGGGGTTACATCGTATGGTTGATCACTCATCACCCGGAGCAATGGTGAGCTTGAATTTAATTCTTTTGAATGTATCAGCTTCCTGTTCTTGTTTCCTTTTCTTTGATTCCTCAATTCCTCTGGCAGATTCAGCTGCATTAGGGGCGCGTTTCAAATCCAACCTCTGGAAGGATTGTACGTCACTCAGGGCAGATGGAATCTCCCCAAGTTGTTCACAGTTCTTTATCACCAGTCGTTTTAGCCTAGGAAAGTGATTAGCCTCGGCAATCCAAACACGCAGATCAGTTCGTTCAATGTGCAGCACCTCAAGATGACGAAAATGTCCAGTGCTCACCTCCCAGCAGTCACCCATGAAAGCATTTTCTTTTAACTTGAGCACCTCAAGTGTGTCCAGCACACCCAAAGTAGACATATGGACCCAGTCCAGGTAAGTGGAACATAGAGTAAGGCTCCTCAACTTGGGAGGGAATCTGTAAGGTTCTGGAAGGCGGGGCAATTTACCACCAGAAGATGGACTGTTGTATACATCATTTACTAACTTCAACTTATCAAGGTTGTCTAATTTCTCCAATCCCTTGACGTCCACCAGTGCCACTAGGAGCCCACGAATGCCAAGTTTTCGTAGGCTACGCAGTCTATCAAACACTTCCTCTGTGCAACTTTGTAGTGATATTGTTCCTAGTGTTTGAAGTTTCTCGCCCAACTCCTTGGTACTTTTCCCTCTCTTGGGCAGTGTAGCAGATGCATTAGTCTTTACGTGTCTCAGCTGCAGCATCTCCCATATATTTGCTTTTATCTCAAGAATACGCGATGAGGTGTACACGATGAGACTTTGCAAGTTCCAAAGCTCGTCAACGCCTTCAGGAATGACGTTGAAATTGCTTGACAAAACAATATACCTCAAATGAACCAGGTGAGTCAAGTCACGGGGGAATTTGGTGAAGCTTATTGGTTTGGCATCCAAGATCCTGAGCAATTTGAATGCTGTGGGGATAGATGAAGCATTTTCAAGCGGCAATGCAAGCAGATCTTCCTTGGAGGAACACACAAATGAACGCACCCGAGGACCAAAAAGTTGTGGCAAGGAAAGAAATTCCACAATATTAGAATGTATGCAAAGGCGCCGGTGGTTTTGAAAATTTGACTTGAGCTCAAAGCCTCCTTCAGCAGACTTTTTCATTTCCTGGAAGAAGTTCTCCCTCTCACGGCACGATTCATTAATGCAGAACTGGCGTAGTGTGTCATGGACGCGGCAAGTTTTTATCTTGCCATCAGTGCTCACTCTGTCAGCCATTACCAGGTTTCTGTTGACGAGATCCTCCAGATAATCTTGCGCTGTTTGCTCCAGAGTAATGCCAGATTTTTGCTGAATAAATCCTTCAGCAATCCACAGCCTGATCAATGTCCAAACTGGGATCGCAAAGTCTTCTGGGAACATTCCAAGGTACAGAAAACATGGTCTCAAGTAATAAGGCAATTTATTGTAGCTGAGAGCAATGATATCCTCCACCTTTGGATCTTCATGGAGGTAAGTAGGCACACTTTCTGACACCTTTCTCCATGTATTTCTCCTGGTCATTATATCTCCAGACAAAGACTTCTTCACCAGGATTCCTCCAATCACCACTATTGCAAGAGGGAGGCCACCGCATTTCTGGGCTATAATTTTTCCTGATTTTTGAAGGTCTTCGGGGCAAGAAAGTTTACCAAATACCTCCAAGTAAAGTAGCTGCAAGCTTTCAGCGGGAGTGAGGAAGCGCAGCTTGTAAGGATCTCTATTCCGGTTAGCTGTAAGGGCAACCTCCTCATTTCGACTTGTAATCAGGATTTTCCCGGTTTTATGTATTTTCGGGAAGGCATCCTTGAGTTCATTCCACGCATCTGCACTCCAAACATCATCCAAAACAATCAGGAACTTGCCTTTCTCCAGATAACCTCTTAGTAATTGGGCTATGTCTTGATCGGTCTTGCGCTTCAAAGTGTCTGTATTATTAATGAATTTGCTCAAGATGGCAAGGAACACATCCCGCTTTTTGAACTCCTGAGAGACATACACCCATATGCGAGTAGGAAATTGATATTGAATAATTTCATCGCGATAAACCTTGCCAGCAAGGGTGGTTTTGCCAAGGCCAGGCAAACCAATGATGGAGATAACATCTAATTGGTTCGTCTCTTTCGTCAAATATGTGATTATAGTCTTAGCCTCGTCGTCAAAACCTACAATGTTTTCTTCTCTCACCGTTGGAACCTGAAATACAAATAAATTCAATTCATGTTACTTCCTAGTATTTTCCTACAAGTTGTTTCAGATAAATGATAATAACTGCATGTATACCCAAACATTACTTCGAGATAATAGATGTTTGATAAAGTAAAATGTGAAGTAGAAATTTGTGATGATTGATTTGTCTTGTATTTCTAATGTGCCATCTTTAACTACTACTACTACTACACACACACATAGAGGACTGCAGTCACAGCACCATTGGCCTTTTAGGAACAAGTGCCGAGCACCATATCTCTACAACTGGATTCCTAATAGTAGCTAATATACAAGGGCAAGAATCATTTGACTTAGACCCAGAGTTGGGACCGTAGCAAGCTGTCCAATATGTTCAACTAAATGTAGTAGTGAATAGTAGTGATTAATAAAGGAATGAGCATGTACAAGAAACCCAAAATAAGAGTTAAAAATCAAACCTTGAGTTCTTCAACGATTTCAGTTTCACGGGAGTGCGGGGCTATGTCCGTGATGGCAAATGTCATCCTGTCCCGGTCCATTATCCCTTTGACCTTTTCTCTGATATCCTCCACAGATTTGGCAACATTAATAAGATTGGGTGGAGCACGAACAAACCTCTTGAAGTAACTTCTGGATTTGTAATCGGCAGCCTGTGTGACGGAAGAATCGATGGCGTCTTCAATTTCATAAACTATATCTCTGATATCCGACACCAGTACTTTGACCCTCTCGTCCTTGTTTCGGTTTTTGGTGGACTCTTTGAGGAAGGCTTTGAACAGCCGCAGATCCTTCTCCAGCTTTTCCACTTCAGATTTTGCATTCTGAATCAAATGTGCGTGATACACAAGAACCTGTTTCAAGTTTTCCAGCAGGAACTCTACTGCTGCATCGGCCATCCTAAAGGGGTTTTAGGAAGAAAATGGAGGTTGTTAACAGAAGACAGTCTCAAGGAAGATGCAACACCACAAGTTTAAATAGGCCTTGTCGTGGTTCAATTAAGTCAACCATTACTACTACTTTGTTGCACCCACTAAAATAGAACGAAGACAGAGAGTTTATCGGTCGGGAAAAAAATAATTTACTGCACAAATGGGATTCGGGGGAAGAAAAAAAGCAGTGGGAACCCCCGCAGTTAAATGAATCTTTATGTCCTGAGACGCATTTAAATAATGGACAGGAAGGCCAACACTTTGTGTGTCCTCTACCATTGCCAAGTCGTCATGTTTTATTCGATTGCCCCTTTCCTTGGTTGATAGTTATATATACATATACTATATATTTTGTCGGCAGAGTCTTAGGAAGTAAGTAGAGTGCGGAAGCTTAAGTTATACAAATTGAAAAGGATAATGAATTGAACACCGAATATAACACTAAAACTTAAAGACGAGATAAGGACCGTCAAGGCGTCAAGTTCTCATAAGCATAAACCAGACTAAAAAACAGACATACCAAATGAAATTGATTCTGCGTTGCATATGTATTTTCCTCACAATCACAGTTACCATATAGTGGTGAAATGATATTTGTCATAATTTAAAATTTAAGAATGAATTTTATACTTTAGTCATAAAAAATGTACCTAATGTTTGACAATTCTTGGATTAATTTTAGTGGCTCGATATATAACAAAAAAATGTACTTAATGTTTTTAAATTTAGTAGAATCCAATCTATCTTCTCAAAAGTACATATATAATAATTAAAAAAAATTATGCATTTACATATCCACAAAGTACCTACTTGGAAACAAAAAAATATCGAAAGACCAAGACTTTAAAATACCCCTAATAAATATACCACTACTACTATAAAAAGACCAAGACTTTAAAATAAATAAAAAGACCAAGACTTTACAATAAGAGATAATAAATAAATTAGGACATGAGAAGACACATATTCCAGTTTTGAGCCATTATTTGTTTATTTAGGATTTTAGGCCATTAGAAACATTGTTTTAAGTTATTTTAGGTCATCCAGACTATCAAAAAGTCAATTAACCCACCAACTTTTGTTTTATTACACTTTGACCCCAAACTTTAGATTTTTCATTTAATTTAGTCCAATGACAGCCCATTATGCTTCCGATAACAAAATTAAGCTCTAAACACCATACCTCGGGTTTGACCGCCTTGCTGCCGGGTTTCCTAAGCTCCGAGATTTTACGGACAGTTTCCAACCATGCAGCCGCAACCGATGGTTCGCCGGTTCTTAATTCCTTCAGCAACAAACAACACAGTCCTATTTCGTTTCCTACCTTAAGACGTAACAAGCTGGATAAAGAGGTTTAACTGTATTATCGGGATTTTGGGAATATTTGGAAGCCTGAATTTTATTGAAGAAATATTAAAAATATTATTCAAACATAATTTCTCATACTGGAGAAGACAGACACTTAGCTCCTAATGGAGGAAGCAAGACTCTTGGGGATGTACCCTATACTATTACAGACTTGAAAGGAAATTTGCAGAAAAGAAATGATACAAGTGTTTTGAAGAGTTGAGAGGAATTTTCGATGCTTTCCATCTGTTTCAAACCTCTCTATTTATAGGCGCCCACGGACTTCAATCCCGGATTTCAATCTTCCTTTAATTCATTGTGACGTCACTGCGTTCGTAAAGGTTTGTATGAAGTTATTACCTAACAAAATATCTGCTCCTATATCATGAAAATAAATAGGAGGTGTTTTTACCTTAAATCAAGGTGTACCAAATGCTCTTCCAATCATGATATTGGCATGTCTAATACCCTTATTGAGTACTAAGATTTTCTGGGAAAAATCTCTTCCTGCAATAATTGGTCATGATTCCATAGCTTCGCTAGGGAAAACTCCTGGTTTTTCTGTGCAAATACCTGATCCTGAATCAATATAAGCTGCAAAATATTATGACTTATATTGTTCATATATTATCCCTACTGAGATATAAATGAAAAATGGACTTGTCATTTAATTCTGATGGTATGACCTTTCAGATTAAATTCTATTCCATTATCTTTTCTTACCCATGGTTTATGACTTTCGAAAAAACTTAATCCCAAAATCATAACCCCATTGTCTTTTCTGGTGGTGCCGAAGACTGATTTCATGACCTGCAATTTCAAACGTGCCTTCATATGTTCCAATTGATGGTTTCTACAGATAATATAGGTTGACAGGTCCCCCTTTGAGAACAGAAAATGCTAAAGATGGGCAAAAACCAATACCAAACAGAGTATATTGTTTCCCAGTTGTCAAGATAATAAATCAGTGCGGAAACGATGTTTGAGCGTTATCCCAACAACCAGTCAACAACCAACAGAACAGAGTGCGAAAATAAAACTAAGAACACCAGGAATTTGGTTACCCAGTTCGATCCACCGATCTACATCTGGGGGCTCCAAGCCAGGGATTCACTAAATCTCCACCAAACCGATTGAACAAGAGTCAACCACACCTTACATACCCTTACATTCCAATGAACTCTCCTATCTACCCAAATAGACTAGAAGAACACAAGGGAGCATCAACTATCTACCCAAATGCACAAAATTCACCGGCAGGTATTAAGGTGGTGTTTGTGGAATCTAGCTAATCAACAAATTAAGCTCAATGGTGCTAAGAACACCTACAATACACCTAGATTGTGTTTACAAACAATAAACCCGGAAATGCATAAACACAATCTCAATTACCCCATGAATAATGGAAGACACAGCAACTAAAAGATATACCAGTAGCAGGACGGTTGTTGGTGCCTTCTGCAAACAACGAAGACCAGGGGTTTCTTCTTCTGCTCTCAATCCGCCATAATCACAGCTTAGGAATCCCGTTGTAGAATGGTTGTTTCTGGCTTCTGTCAACAACGAACTGGGGGATTATGGCTCCAGCTTCCCTTAGATCACCATGGCAGAGAAGGACCTTGAAGAATGCTATGTTTTCAATCCTTTGCGGCTGGAATAAGTCTTGAGAAGAATGGAGGACGAAAACAGGTATTTATAGATGTACAAGGCCCATTAGAAAACCCTAAAAGCCTGCTAAGGGAAGTGGCCACGTCACTGTACTATTCTGTGCTTTTTCCAGTGAAGAGAATAAAGCGTTGTTGGCAAGATGTTGCAACAACGGTAAATATCACGAACATCTTCACAATAAGATATCCCTAACAATCTCCCCCTTTGTGGAGATGATCGGGCCAAGTAGTCAAAACAGTGGAGGAAGCACAGAAAGACAATATCAAATCAGAGAGCATCAAAACTGTTGTACAAACTATGCCACGTCAGCGTCCCTTGTTGTCCTTTCTCCACTATCAGATTGCGTTGTTCATGAGTCGCCGTCACAACTATAGAACAACGTTGATCATCTTCACAACATAGGACTCAAGGACTTAACATAGGTCATCACATGGAAAACGGTTAATTTTTTTAGTGATGTCAAATATAACTCATATATATTTCCATCCTTCAGGGCATTTAATCTTTATGTTATCTACCCCAATGGACTGAGGAGTTAGATCTTTGATGAACTCCTTCCTTTATACGCCATAATTCTGTCTTCCGAAAAAGACATACACCTTGCATACTCAATTCTAACACTTGTTGATCCGTCTAGAACTTGGTGATCTCTTATTTGTATGTCTACTCCTCCTAACCTCGGAATCTGGGTAGGATTTGGAGTCATGACTTTAGCAAATTCCTTGAAAATTCTAGGAATTTCTATATACTCTTTCCTGAGAAATAAGTCAGAATGATGACTATTGGAAAGTAAATAAGAGATTCTATAAATTATAGAATATGATCTATTCCCCTTTCATCAGATCTTTTCTTTTGAAATCCTGGTGAAGGGTTAGCACTCTGCTAAAATCTTGGTCGGCTGAGTTATAGGAAATTCTGGGATGAATGTCAAACATTAACTTCCCTGCATATAAATTTCTTACCATAGTCCCAAGAAGACCATCTCTAAGGTTATTGATTCTTCTATAAGTGACTGATAGATGTAATTCAGAATCAATACCTTCTTTAAAGGTTTCCTTAATTACATTGTAATGGCAATCTCGTCCTTCATTCTGCTTAATTCCTCAAGAATTTCTTCTTTAGAGATTAATTGCATATCCTTAACATTACAAGTAAGTTCCATAGGAATTGCAAACTCACCTGCACTTACCTTGTATATGATGTTATGTCTTCTCTGTTTGAGTCCCATCTGATTAAGAACTCGTCCAATCCCGCCAATTCCGAATCCGTCATATGGGCTGAGGTTGGAATCTTGTCTCATTATTCTTTTCATGGTTCGATTCGAGATCGTCATTCTTGAAAAGAATCCACATAGGTTTTCAGTCGTCTAAATCCTGTCTTCTTGGGTCAGACTTGGTTGAAGATTCATCTGAATATGAGTCTAAGTCGCTTCTTAATTCTTCCTCGTAGATGCTGTCATCCGAGGGGATGTCTTTAAACTGATAGACTAGTACCAGCTTTGCATAGTAGACCCGCTTCCACGATATCTTCTGTGGCTTCGTACATTCGTATCTCACGATTCTGGGGGTAATTGGGTGAGATATGACCTCTGGCTCCACACTTCCAACAGTTGCAGTCTTTGAAACTTTCGTTGGCTCGGGTATGGGCTCGTCTAAATGTTCTTTTTGACGTCGTTCTCCCCGTGCTCCTTGCTGATGAGCTAGTTGAGCCTTGGGATGAAATCTTTGGCGTTCCCGTTCTTTGTCCTATTTTGTATGTTCTGGGCTTGCTCTTGGACCACCATGCTCTTCTTCTTCGGAATGAAGGTCTTCTGAAACTCTTACTGTATGAGCCTCGACTCTTCTTCTTTCTTCTCTTTTCTTCTGATTCTCCTATAATTGATGGAAAATCATTATTTTCACAGCAAAGAGGGGTTCATTTTATTTTACCTCTTAGTCTCTTGTTGTTCTTTTGGGTTGCTGCCTGTTGACACCATTCTCTGAGCTTATCCTTTAGAAAGGACATTCTTCGAGCTATTGAGTCCACCGTACCTGGGGGTACTGAGTATGATTGGATCATCTTTTCCCTCCATGGACTGCTTGCAAAGAACATGGGGATAGACCTGGGGGTACTTCGGACGTCATCTTACTCCGAAAGAAATATTTACTGAACCAGTAGATATATTCATCTACTGCGCAAATACTCTTTAACTCTAGTTCCAAGAGCGCTTGGGAATAGACCTTGGCTTTTTCTGCTTCATGTTTTTCAAAATAACCATCTCATATGAAATGGATTTTGAATAGGATGCAAAATCACTCGCAGATTGTGCTTTTGGATTCTCCCTCGAGGATTTGTTCCTTCAGCGCTGCTGTGGAATTCTTCCAGCCAAGCTTTGTAGATCCTTCGAGACTCAGCTCTATTAATCTGACAAAGCTTTCTTTGTCGAGGTCTAAGGTAGTTGCTGCAATTTTCATTGAAGCTACCCAATCGTCAGTCAGCTCCTCGATGTTTCGGAAGTCGATAACATCGAGGTTCAATGTTATACCATATGGATTTAATGGTTGGAGCACCGTCTTAGCCCAGGGTGAGGAATCTGGTGCCCTGCTCGAGTTCCATACTAGGTTACGTCTGGGATTGATCATCACCTCCGGGTACCTGTTCGTACGGAAGTCTGTACTTTCTCTCATTGAGACATCAGGCGGTCCATCGTGGGCCACCTTAGATCATTATCCTTCCGCATAACACAATTGAAGAACTTCATTGGGTTTAACATCAACTAGATCCATAATCCCAAGCTGGGAAAATGATTCTGCTAGTTCTTGTAGATCTGATAAATCTGCCCTGGAAACACTCATTCGACTGTTTTAAGGAGATCAATCATCAGTTTTTTCTTGTGATTTCGGCTTTGGGACCATGGTTGCTTTACCTTTTTGGTGTAAAGCTTGTACCGGTCCAAATGCATCTCTAATATTGGCTTGGTTTTCTTGAAAGATCCAGGAATATTTTTCTGCCTTTTCTTGATATCCGAAATATCAAATTTCAAATTCAAAATCTCTTTCTTTAGATCTTGAAATAATTTCAAGATCTCCTCTGTTGACTGATTCAAAATATTAATTTTTCAAGGTATAATTATTACCCGATTACCATCTTGAATCGTCTTTTGGATTTCTCTTAAGTCCTGTGAAAGCTTAGAGCTATCCGGATCAATTTCTTTTCAGTCAATTCCTCTAATGAATGAAATTAATTTTAATAATATCTTGTCTTATGGATAAGTTCACGAATTTCCTTTGGAAATTTCTATTTTTTATTTCCAAATTTTGGAAATAACTTGTAGGTTCGTATTGTTTGAATCCATAGAATAATTCTTCACCATTAAGAGATAAAATATTATAAAGAATATAATTAATATGTTCTTCAATAAAACCTAGGCTCTGATACTAATTTTTAAACGCATTTGATGTCATTTGTATATTAAAAATTTAAGTATATTGAGAAATGAGTAAAATAAATAAAAGTAATCCTTCATGGGGTTTAAATGAAAGAAAGGAAAAGAAATTGGAATTATTTAAAATTTCAAATTAGTAATTTGGCCTAAATTCGTCCAAACAGTGTTTCTAATGGCCTCTTTTCAAAAATCAAAAAATAAGGGCCTAAAAGTGGAACGAGCTCCTTCTAGTGGCTCTTTTTAAACATTAACCCTTAAAATAAATATACCAACACCACATTCCCACTCCTACTATAAATTAAAGACGAAGACTAAACCACTACTAGGGGTGGGTCGGTACGGTATACCGAAAATTTCTCGTCGTACCATATATCGTATTGAAACTTACGGTATGAAAAATTTCATACCGTTGCCGTACCGAACTTTCGGTATACCGAAGATCGGTATACGAAGGTTTCGGTATGAAAATATTAACTAGAGGCAATGGCGCGTCGTTGTTGGACAATGTGATGCTTTATTTTCTCCTTGTAAGCTCTGTACCTCTTTAGTTTTTGTACCTATTCCTCCCCTTTAGTCCCTTTACAATTTGTTTGGCATGATTTCTATCACCCCTTTGTAATCCACCAAAACAAAATATTTGGATATAGTATTTAGGAAAGTACATACTATAATTTTTTAACACCTCCAATATAAAGAAGACTCAAAGAGGCAGGGCTGTCCGACTGCCTCCCTATTCATCCATGAACCATTGAACCCCAACAACTACCATTTAGGTATGCATCCCTCTTTCTACCATTCTCCTCTCCCTCTTTATGACACTTTCCTTTCATTTCTGTGGCCAGCGTTGTCGCCTTGGTCCGTGGCACCACTGCCACTGAGATTTACCATGGCACATCACCAGGAGGCCTAAGACAACACCATGATAAAACTCATGCCACATGTATATATTTGAAACATAATCGAATTTTATAGAAGAAAAATATATATATATATCTATTTATATAAGTGTGACCTTCTGAATTGAATTACTTTTTTGCCCTTAGGGTTTTAAAAATTTACTTTCCGTCTTTACCCTCATTTTGTCTCTTTCTTCCCTCATTCGATTGGAAATCATGGCAAATTTTCCTATTTCTGGATCTGCCGATTTTGACGCCCTTTCTAGCATCAGCCTTCTACATCTCTTCGATCAGTCGCTTATTCCCACATTCCCAAAGCCCTCCTCGCGCTGCTACCTCGATCCCTTAGGTTACCCAGTGAAATGTCGTTGCGATTCTGTCTGTCACACTCTCAGAAATTGCTCCTCTGCTCCGCTTCGTCGGCGGCTCCTCTGGCCAGTGTGACATGTTCGCATCGCGTCTGGCCTCACACCACTGGTACGGTGGAATCGCTCTGCACCGTGCCTTCCTTCTAGGCTGAATTCATTGTGAACCTTCCGCTACGGGTCTGGTTCAGGTATGAAAGAGAATAGGTTTCTTTTTCATTTCGAATCGATTATGAATTTGATTCGTAGGGTTAAATTGTTTCGTACAGTTTAATTGTATTTTTTAAAGGGATTTCATTGTTAGGGGTAGGCGACGTAATGGGGTCGGCACCCCGCTGTGAATGGGACGGCGTTGGCCACCGCCGGGCCGCTTCACAGCGCTAGTGACCACAAACGCTGCTCGCCGGCACTGGGCGATTGGGTTAAGGATTTGATTCGTAGGGTTAGATTGTATTCGTACACTTTAATTGTATTTTTGAAAGGGATTTCATTGTTAGGGGTACAATCTTCCATTTTAGATCTTTTTTGTGCCAACGATTGGGGAAAAGCTTTTGTCCTTGTCGGCCGTATCTGCCTTTGATTGACTCATCCTGATGGATTTCTTGTATAAAAGCTTTTGTCTCGATGATTTTGTGGCTTTAACGCCTTGCTCATTTTGGTGTCTTAGATGATTGTTGGGCTGAACTAGAATGAAATATCTGCGGTACAGATGAATTTTTGCTGCACTGTGATTTTACCCGCTTTCACTGCTACGTGTTGAGGTCTTGAGGACAATAAGAAGAAACTTTTCCTTCTGGAATCAAAGCAATTGCAGATTATTATGTACATGAAAAAGGACCGAAGCTAGGAATTTATTCAGATGCCTGGTAAATTAAATATTTCGTTCCAATATTTGTTTACACATGAAAAAGGACTGAAGCTAAGGGAAGGTACTCGAGGTAGAAATCTGAAGACGAATAAAGGAGTGGGGATAATTTAATAGAATAAGATAATGATCAAGTAAGCGAGTCAATAGGCATATGATAGGCAGGAGAACTTACTATAAAGGGATAAAAACGATTATAAATTAATGAGGTAATAACTAAAATAGGCCACCAGAAGGAGTCATTTCCACTTTTAGGTCACCATATTTTGATTTAGGGAAATAGGTCATTAGAAGGATTTTGGGCTTGAATTTAGGCCATTGGGCTGGAATTCGGGCCGCGATGGCCTAAAAGTGGAAATGACTTCTTCCGGTGGCCTATTTTAGTTTTTTTGGAATTATTTTTTTATTTTATGTAATTAAAATAAATAATACTCATTATGTGACATTATTTATGTCCTACTTCCTTTTGTTTCTTGTTCCAACATTTTTTTTATTTCATTTCTATTTTAAAAATAATTAAATATTAATTGCCAAAAATACCCATGCCCGAAAAATTTCTTGCATTTAATACTAATTATTCCTACATAAAATATCATGTCCGAAAATTTTGGGATACTTATAATAAAATATGTTTATTTTTACTTTATAATTTATTTGAATATGTATTTGTTTTACTTATTTTATAATATATTTGAATTAATATTTATTTTATTTCTTATATTACTTCCTCCGTCCTATTAATAGTGTTAAAAAAGGTAACTTAAAAATTTATATAATATGATTGTAATGAGTTACAATTTTTTTTTTTGAGGAGCCATTGGAGGGTTGGAACGGGTGGTGGGAGCCCAAGTCACACAATTACAAAGTGAACAAATGGGAGGGATAGGTGGCCGGGGGGGATTCGAACTCCCAGCCTGGGGGACTTACCACCGGAGTAAGTCCCCAACCCCACAATTTTTATTTATTTATTTATTTGTGATTTACTCATATGTGTCTGTAGGGTGGACTGAAATTATTACTGGTAGTGGGTAATTTGAAAGTTTAATTTAGTATATTTATTTATTAGTGTGAGGTGATTGGTAGGTTTGACGATTAATATTTAATTAAATAAAATAAAACAATCATTGAAAAAAACTAAAATAGGCCACCAGAAGGAATCATTTCCACTTTTAGGTCATCGCAGCCCGAATTCCAGTCCAATGGCCTAAATTCAGGCCCGAAATCCTTCTAATGGCCTATTTTCCTAAATCAAAATATCATGGCCCAAAAGTGGAAATGACTCCTTTTGATGGTCTATTTTAGTTATTACCTCTAAATTTATTATAGTATACTACTATATTGTATTTTGAATATTTGTTGGCAATTCTATAAACATGTATAAATTTCAACTTCCTGAAAACTTCTTTGGTGGCTTTTTGTTTGTTTGGATTCTTCGGCAATACATCTGATTCAATGTAACATAATTCGCTCATACCCCTAGCGAATTGTGATTCCATTCGCTAGAACCCATTCGGGGTTCCATAGCGATTTGAATCGCTTGAATTCGCGATTCACATCGCTAAGATGAGCGAATTAAAACAAACATAATAGCTACCACAGCGAGCTATAGAAGGGAGTGACGGACCAGGGCAGCGAAGTGGGGGGGAGGGGAATGGGTCGCGACTCGCGAAACCACGCAGGGCAGCGTTGGGTCGCGAAACCAACCGGGGCGACAGGGAGAGGCGCGGTGGGGAAGAGAGGGAGAGGCGCAGAACAGAAATCAGAAATGGGGCACTGCCGAGAGGGAGAGGGTGAGGGGGGAGAAGATGAACAGTGAGAGGGAGTATTTACTACGTATTGTTTTACTATTAGATTTCAACTTTATCTTCTCCCCATAACATTTACTACCTACCAGTCTATGCCTATTCCTATTCCTTTATCTGTTTTCAAGTAATTAATAATTACTTGTTCTTAGCCTCCCAGACAATTATTTCTTCTTTTTCTTTATATATATTTTTTTCATTCTTTCTTATTTTATTCTTCTTTTTTCATTCATTCTTCCCTATTTATTCTTGTTTATTATAAAAGGGTATGTAGATTAAAGAAAAAAATAAATATTAATCGAATTATAATTCGAAAAAACGAATTGAAGCAGTATATCCCTGGCGAATCAAAATTTTTCTAACTAACGAATTACGAATCGAACTTCGTCCCCGTACAGGAGCGAATTGCGAATTATGTGACACTGATCTGATTACTGGGTTATAGATTTTATAGCATTATGAATTTATTGATGCAAACCTATTCCACTCGACCAAATATTTGGATTTATTTACTTAGAATCTCATGGTTTATTAGTATCATTCCCTACGGTTTCGTTATTTCCACAAAAAATGTCTTGTAATGTTACAACATTACAAACACTATATTTTTGTTGTTTACATTCTAATTATTTATCATTAATACTTCCAACTTCTTGCAGACAATTCCATTGGAATTCTGGACACACCACTCTCTAAATTCTTATCAATTCATTTGCTTGAGATTAGCACAAAGACACAACCAATTGTGGCAGGCGGATACCCTGCTATCGCATTTTGAATGGCATGAAGACTTATTTGCTCAAATCCATGTAAATAGTGTACCCTCTTCAAGGGGATTTTATCTGAAAATGCAAAACCCAACAACTAGCCAACGGAAGGATGAAAAAAATGGTGGAGAAAAGGATGATTCGAGAAACAATTGGACAAAGGTAGAGAAGTAATGATGAAAACAATGATATTGGCCTAGAGGTTGCATCAATCAGAGAGCTTCAGTTTTATGATGCAATTGGTTTAGATGGAGACAACAAACATGTTTATGAATCTGATGAGCAGATAATTGAATCCATGAGAGAGGTCAGTTGAATCCAAAAAAAGCAGATAGAATCAACATGAGAGAGAGATCAGTAATGATGCAGGTAGAACAATAGTAATGAATATGATGCTGGATATTTTCCATGATAATAAGCAAGCTAGGTGGATTTTCTTTTGTAGGTTTTGTTTTGATTTTA
The DNA here is from genome assembly GCA_030278955.1 of Hygrophila difformis. Taxonomy (NCBI): domain Eukaryota; kingdom Viridiplantae; phylum Streptophyta; class Magnoliopsida; order Lamiales; family Acanthaceae; genus Hygrophila; species Hygrophila difformis. The sequence goes on from JAOANR010000004.1 coordinate 1,109,321, forward strand.
GACTTTGGTTATGTTTTCTTTCTGGTGTTTATGTTTATGGTGAATGATTTTCTTCTCATGGACTTGTTTTCCGCTTTACTTTAATGTTCTTGTTTATAGTAATAAGTTTTGTGATATGTGGAGAACATCTGTTTGCTTTGCTAGATTGGGATTACTTGCGTGTCCTTGTTTATATGGTTTTGATATTTTTTCAACACGGATTTGCAGCTGAAAATAGAGATTGAAAATGAAAAAAGGAATTCATTTATCGCTTGCCCGTAGATTTTGACTTTTCAATATATAAAATCTTAATTCTTATTTTAATAATTGTGATTGTAGTTGTGTAGGACGAGGAGCTTAAGAAAAGGGGAGCATATCATATTAAGAGCATCCCAAGCAAAACATCAAAGTGGTTTGGTAGCCGATGCTGTCCTGTGTTGCAGAGCTATCTTTGAAGGCATCAAAAGGGAATAAAGATGAATATTAACATGGTTGTAGCCCGCGCTAAACGAGCACTAGTATATATATACACTACTGATTACAGCCATGCAGTCGTACCGACTGGATTTGGAATTCAAAAATTGGGTTGAGACGTTGAGTGGTATTACCCCTTGATAATGGCCAAAATTGTCTATTATTTCCAATCCATTTCCGTGTCTGAGACGGACACTTTGATCGTGTTTCCATCTTATTTTAATAAGAAAGCAGTTGAATTTAACAGATTAATGCTAGTTTGTAAAAACATCGAGCAGGTAATAAAAAGACACAAAATATGCAATTTTAAATTGTATTTGTGTTAGAAAAATCCATAAACATGAAAAAAGGAAAAAGAAAAGAAAAAAGAATGAAAAGATGGGCAAAAGAATAATATAGCCCACAAAAATCCAAAAAGATGGGAAAAAGATTGAAAATCCCACAACTGAAATTTGGTTAAAGTGTTGAAGCACAATTCGAATTGTGCAATTCGAATTAATTCGAACTAGCACACACAATTCGAATTGCTGAAGAAAACAAAAAATGGTTAAGTGTTGGGAAGGGATGCAAAAGCCTAGTTCGAATTGTTCAATTCGAATTAATTCGAATTAGGCAATGAAGAGAAGAAACCCAAAGGCAAGAAGAAGATGCAATTCGAATTGTCCAATTCGAATTAATTCGAATTGGCACAAACAATTCGAATTGCCACAAATGCAAGGAAGCCAAGCAGAAACCCTCATCCAATTCGAGAAAAGACCAATTCAAATTATCCCAACAATTCGAATTGATAACTGAAGGCCAAAATCCCAGCTCAAGGAAGAGATCTCACAATTCGAATTAATTCGAATTGGTTGAGATAATTCGAACTACACTCAAAAATTCATCAAAAGCTGTGGAGCATGAGCACAATATTGGTGGGCCTAGGGCTTCGAAGTTTGTCTATAAAAGCTGACCTCTCTCAACACAAGAAATATCCTTAGATCAAGAATTTTGCCAAAAAGCAGTTGGGACAAAAAGAACAGCAGGAGGTTCCACACCCCTTAAGGGTTAGGTAGGTAGTTTAGTTTAGTTTAGTTTATTTTTTTCCTTGCAAGTAGTTTAATTTTTACATGCTTTGATCTTAGTATAGTGTAGAAGCAGTTTGTGTAACTCTTAGAGTAGCCATTTCCAGAATTTTTTACATGCTTTCTAGTTAGAATAAACCCTACCTTCAAGCTAATGATGGTTTTGGGTTCTTTATTTTGCTTTCAAAGTGTCAATGCAAGAAGAATTTCCAGAAATGGTGTTATTCATGTGTTTTGGCACTCTTTAATGCTTTCCTTAGAAATAAATGCTTAGCATGTTTGTTTGTTTCAACTAGGTTATATTTATTATGTTCTAGTTGACATTCAAACTCAATAAATGCATGTTTGGTGGGTTTTTGGCTTGATTTTGTGCCTTAGAGCTTCAAATAAGTGTTCTTAGGTTTTAGATGTTTTAAGGTTTGTTGGGACTTACCTTTATGTCTTATTTTTCCTGCCTTGTTTTTATTTTATGCTGCCTTAGATAACTTGAGTGTTCTTAATTTATTTATGTAGTTCTTAGATAATTAGATGTTTTAGGCTCTTTGACCTTTGAATCCTTTGTTTGTAGAAATAGGGTTTGAATCTTGCCAATACCCACTGGACATATGTTTGTTTATTTCTTGAAAACCTCACTAGGGTGGCTGTGAAGTGACATTGATGTGAGATGAGGGATTTGGTAAATCTAAACCCATCATTAACCGCACAGTGTACACCTAACCCATACTTGTGAGAACAAAAATTGTTATTGTTCGAAAATGTGTAATTCGAATTGAGGCAATTCGAATTATCTCGAATTGCCTAAGAAATTCGAATTGCACAACCAAAAATTTCCTTCATGAGGTTTCCAACCAATTCGAATTCTCTAATTCGAATTAATTCGAATTGGTTCAACAATTCGAATTGGCATGAGAAACCACATTGTATTGCATACCACCCATTCATGCCTTAGTTTATTTCCCATCTCTTACCAATTCGAATTGCTGGACAATTCGAATTCACCTTCCCCTTGAGGTAAATGCCTTAGTCAATTTGAGCAAGAAAATGACTTCACCAATTCGAGTTGTTCAATTCGAATTAATTCGAATTGGTCAATAATTCGAATTAGATGATGTTCCAATTTCTGGCAATGATCAATTGGGTAAAGTATTACGTCATCCTTCATGCATTCTCAATTCGAATTACCCCAATAATTCGAATTGAACTATCCCTTCTATTTTGAAAATTCCAAAAATATTTTTCTTCCATGATTTGTGTAAGTTGCATGGATGTATTGGGCCTTGGCCCAGTTCATCTGATTTCTATCCATTACACATTTCATCCCAGTAGTGTCCACTTATTGTGTGCTTAACACCCACACAATACCAAAAATATTTTCTTACTTTTATATTTTCTCTTTCATTGTGTGTATGAACGGATACTGAGAAACGCACAGATTAATGTTGGTGAAAGGTCCCTTCACAGGGATATCGACTAACCCGTCTTCTGTGTGTCAATCATTATCTGTTATTTTGCATGATCTGGTTAGTGGTTGGTGGAAGCTTCGGCGAGCGTTCTCTTCACTAAGAGTTTCGATTAGTCACTCAGCCAATTCCTAATCAGATACAGTTTTACTTTTCCTTATCTTAATTTCCAACCTGAATTCAAGTTGTAATAGTATCAACTGATGTCGACCAACATCAGTTGAGAAATATTACAGCAAGAAATATGTGGGTTTTTCTTCCACTCACAGACAAAAGAAAACTAAATGACAGCGGTCACCGTTGTTTGGGATTCTTTCTGTCTACAATCATTCATCTGGGAAAATTGGGAACCGGATAGCAGATGTTTGCAGTCCGGAAAACCTCAATTATCTCTGGCACCCTTTTAGCCAATTTCTTCTCATCTCAGGCTAATCCACCTTTGTGTATCGCATTCTGTCTAACCCCACCATATATTTTGGGGGACCTTATTTTCCTTTTCATATACTTGTATGCATGATACTATTATGTAGATGTTCTGATCTTATTGCTATTTTGGGGATCCTTCTCCTTGGACACAGAAGTCTTGATTTAAATCTGATGTTGCATAATAAATTTCCAACAAAAATTCCTTTATAAAATCCGGATCTGAGTAAGGGATAAATTCAACAGTTATGACTAATTCATATTCCACTGAGGGTTGATTTTGAGAGCTTAGAAGCAGAGTCAGCAATTAGGTCTCATCTAGACTGAAAGGATCTGTGTTTTAATTGAGAGTTTAGTACCTGTCTAGGGAATGATTTTCAAATATTCAATTGCTCTCGAAATTGCTGTGTGTTGGAAATCTGATATTAGATATCGCATCAAGTCAATATCCACTTGGGTGTAGATGAGATGTGATAAATAATACTAGAGGAACAACATATAGGCCTTGGTGAATTTCTAAGGTAGGGTTGAGTATTCCTTCGACTACTATCTTCTTCTGCCAAAGTCTAGAATTGAGTCTTGAATGAGTACATCCGGAACAGATTCAATTATGGATTTGTTTCATTTAGTTTGTATCTCATAACCCACCCAGATGTTGTAAGCCCTGTGGCTTATTGATATCTCAGGGGTTCTTGATCTGCATCTGGTCACCAAGACCAGGGGCTCTTTTATACTAACGGAAAGAGACGTTTTTAACGATTCCGAGTGATAGATTTAAATGCTTTCTTTACAGCTTTCTTTACTGCTTTCCTTTAAAATGCTTTCATAGAGGTCACTCGGAAGAATTAGGGGCTATCCATTTGTTAAAAGGTTTGAGAGTTATGGAATGGTTTGGGGCTTGATTTGAAACTTTGGGTGTGACATGGGGGAATGATAGGAGTACTTGGCATGTCAACTAATGATGTGTTAGGTGTTGCTTATCCACCACAGATAAGTAATGTAACTTCACAAGGCCTGTGGAGGGAGTTATAAGTCTGTGGTATCTTAGAAATTGTTGTCTTAGGAGCATGTAAATTCTCACCATAAGTACATGTCTGTTAAAGGGAACATGGTGCAGAAAGCATGAGAGTTAGCTAACTTGAGGATTATCCCAAGCTAAGATCTGTGTATTAAAAATGGAAGTTTAATTGTGTTTCATCTGAATCTTGTCCAATCTTTGTTATTTCCTCCCTGTCCCTTCTGTCACATTTAAACCTGCTTTCTAGATAGTGTAGCATAATTTTATATTGCTTTCGTAGTATAGCTTTAATTGCTTTTCTCGATCTAGTTTACCATGCTTTGTAGAATAATTTTTACTGCTTTCATGATCTGGATTTAAATTATGTCAAGTAGTTGTTAGAAAACCTTGCAAAACTTGAAACGAGTAACCGAGTGGAAAATCTTAGTAAACGACGTGGGCCCTGCTTCCATCGCACATCCTCCAGTGAACGATCCGGTACTTACTATAAATTACTGCAATTTTTGACTCCGTGCGCTTTCGGGATGCACAGTTTCTTGACACGAGTAAATAAAAACACAACATTTTAGAAAATACTCATGTAGTGGGAAGATGTTCAAAAGTTTCATGGCGCCATTGCCATGAAATTGGGAATTATATTTAGACAGTTCTTCACCACCCCGGCAGCGCAGTGAAACTCGTTAAAAGTTTCATGGCACCGTTGCCGGGGAGGATGCAGCGCAGTTGTAATAAATAATACTTTATTAAGTATTAAACACTGGTGTCTGGTAAGATTGAATTGTTTACCCCGGCAGGTACCTTCTTGACATGAAATTAAGAGAAGCATCATGGTGCAGATACCAGGGACTTTCAGGGTGACAGACTGAAGGTCAATCCCGGTTGCACCGTGATATTTGTCAAAAGTTTCATGACGGGAAGGACCACAGCGCCGTTTGAAATCAAAAGACCCCACATGAGTAATAAAAAGCGGGAATCATAACATATCCTTAAACCCCTTTCCTACATCATAACTCTTATCATTTAATAAATCCACACCTGATATTTCAGAAAATTACTCGTGTTCATCAAACTCGTCAAAAGTTTCATGGCGCCGTTGCCGGGGAGGATGTAGCGCCGTTTACTAGGAGAATTACACTCCTGATTTACTCATAGATAGTTTCTGTATTTACTATCAAACCATCACTAACGTGGGGATTGTACAGGTACTGTCAAAATCTTGATACCAACTGCTTATGCAACGGAGGAGGAGCACATTGCCGGAGTTACCGATCGATCTAGAGATAGAAAGGACCGCTCGCCAACTGAGGGTAGAAGCCAAAAGACGGAAAGAGCAGGAGCGTTGGACCCGCACTTCACCTGAAACATCGAGCAGCGATCTATCAGATATGGCAGATAACCAGAACATTCCCGGATCTTACCCATAGACCAACCACCAAATAACCCTGGTAATGGAGCTGACGGAGGAATGGTAGAACATCCTAATCGTGCCAACGAAGAGGAGAATCTACCAAATCCCAATCAGCAACAGTACCAGCAATTCCACCAACAACCACCACCACCCTTAAACCAATTTCACCAAAACCAAAACATACCAAACCAACAATACCAAAACCAAGCTTTCAATCCAGCTCAGTTTCAGAACAACCCACAAGATCCACATAACTTCCAGCAATTTCCCAATTACCACCAACAGTACCAGAACCAAGCTGAACAAGGAAATCAACAACAGCAGCAAGCAGCAGCAGACTTCATGCAACCAATAGTAGAGCCCTATCTGGATGGACCTGGGAGAGCACACTTTCCTGCACGCAATTTCGAGCTCAAACCAGCACTCATCAATTTGGTGCAAAACAATCAGTTCTGCGGTGCAAATCATGAGGACCCTCATGATCATCTCCAGACCTTCCTGGAGCTCTGCGACACGATCAAAAATCAGGGAGTCTCTCCTGATGCTATAAGGCTAATGTTGTTTCCATTTTCTTTATATAGTGGTGCCAGGGACTGGTATAAGTCATTGCCTATCAATCAGAGAAGCACTTGGGCAGACTTGGTGAGGAGTTTTTTGCTGAAGTATTTTCCAGAATCAAAGATTGAGGAAGGACGGGCTAAGATTGGAGATTTTAAAATGAAGCCAGACGAATCATTATATGATGCGAAAGAAAGATTCTTGGGCCTTATCAGGCGATGCCCCCAACACGGGTACGCAGCATGGGAGCAATTGATGAAATTCTACGGAGGACTCACCCATCCATGGAGAACAATGTTAGACGTTGCTGGCGGACGACATTTACTCCACCTGCCTATGGACCAAGCTTGGGAGAAGATTGAGACAATGTCTGTCAACATATCCATCCTAAAAACAGATGATAGGAAGGAGGATCCCCCTAGAAAAGTCTTTGCTGTAAGTGAAGGGAAAACAGATTTTGAAAAATTGCAAGAACAGGTAGCTGCGATACAGCTGAGCCAGGATAAGGGGAAGGGAATAGACGCTTCTCAGGCAGGAACCTCATCAGACCAAGTTCAAACACAGCAACTGGGAGTTGTCTGTGGACTGTGTCAGGGACCTCATCTGACTGATACATGCCAACAGATAGCTACCGAGAGTTGTAATTATGCCGGGAACTACCAAAACCGCCATCCCAACCTCTCTTATTCCAACAACAATGCACTTAATGCGCATTTGTTGCAGCCAAACCTGCCCAACCAGTTCGCAAATCAAAACCCACAGCAAAACTTCAGACATCAGAATCAAGGATTCCTCCAGCAAAGAGTGCAGAATTTTCAAAATCAGAATCAGAATTTCCAACCTCAGATCCAACAGAGGCCTAATCAGAACCAAGGCCAGAATTCCCAGAATTTCCAATCCCAACCTGATCAAAATCAACAATATAACCAAAGGCCACCATCTCGTCTGGAGAACTTGATGACTGAGTTTATAGCCAACCAGAATGATATAAACCAACAACTGCAGTCATCAATCAAGAATGTGGAGACGCAAGTCACCCAATTGGCCAAGGAACTGCAGAACAGGGGGAAAGGAACACTTCCAAGCAGTACTGAAGCTAACCCGCAGTGTAAAGCAATCACATTGCGGGGAGGCAAGACTCTAAAAGGAATTGTTGGACATGGAAAAGAGACGGCCGAGGAGGAAAAGGATCCAGGGGAGGTTGAAAAAGAAAATGAAAGGATTGAAGGAGGAGACGGTATTGGACTGGTCGAGGACAAATCAGAAACAGCTATTCCGCAGGCTGAAGCTGCAAAGGGAGCTGAAAAGGGTAGGGTTGAAGGTACAACTTCCTTCTCTTTACCACAAAAAACAAACAATAATAAGTACATGCCAAGGGTGCCATACCCAGCACGTCTTAAAAATAAGGAACATGACCTTAAATTCAAGAAATTTCTAGAACGGTTAAGGTCTGTAGAGATAACCATTCCTCTTGTGGAAATGATTTCAGAAATGCCCACCTATGCTAAGTTCTTGAAAGAATTGATTTCAGGGAAAAGGCAGGTAGAGCAGGAGGAAGTGATTGTTCTCAACAGCACATGCAGTGCCATAGTTCAGAAGAAACTGCCCGAAAAGAAGGAAGACCCTGGATGTTGCACGCTACCAGTACAGATTGGGAAGGCTAAAGTGAGCATGGGGTTATGTGATCTAGGATCCAGCATCAATGTGATGCCCTTAGCCATGGCAATTCGCCTAAGGCTCGGGGAAATTGAACCAGTCAAGATGAAGCTGCAGCTTGCAGACAGATCAATCACAAAGCCTGTAGGAATCCTCAAGGATGTGGTAGTCAGAACCGGTCAAGTTCTTTTCCCGGTTGACTTCATCATCCTCGACATCGAAGAGGACTCTGAAATGCCACTTATCCTGGGACGCCCGTTTCTGGCCACTGGCGGTGCACTGATCGATGCCAAATCTGGAAGAGTCATATTGAGGGTCGATGACAAAGAAATCACCTTTGACATGGAACAGCTGCAGAAGTTTCCGAATGAGGGATCTTGTTCCATATTTGATGTAATAGAAAGTAGGAGTGAGGATGAGAGCATAAACTCTGTGGCTGATGAGCCAAACAAAGTTTCAAAACAGGTACTGAAGCCTGAAGGTGCGGAGCAACCAGGGAGCTGCAACGCTGTCCACTTCGAGGACCCTATCTCTGGGGACCTTGAAGAATTCGATGGATTTGAGTTCATCCCGGAGGAAGAGGAAAGCACCGCTGAGGAGGAAGTGGATCCTGTACTGACACAGGATCCCGAAGGTAAATCTGATCTCTCTCTCCCATCCATTTCTCGCAAACTACTACCTTCCGTTGAATGCCCACCAGAGCTTGAACTTAAAATACTTCCGGATCATCTTAAGTACGTCTTTCTCGCTGAACATAAAAGATTACCGGTAATTGTGTCTGCCATGCTGACACAAGAACAAGAAAAAGCTCTGGTAGACATTCTAAAGAAATATGTACATGCAATCGGATGGACCATTTCTGATATAAAAGGAATAAGCCCCTCTGTTTGCATGCACAGAATTTTAATGGAAGAGGAGTACAAGCCCTCAAGGCAACCACAAAGGCGTCTGAACCCCCATATGCAGGAAGTGGTAAGGAAAGAAGTTATCAAGCTCTTAGATGCGGGTATCATCTATCCTATCTCTGATAGCAAATGGGTTAGCCCAGTGCAGGTCGTACCGAAACGAGGGGGGATCTGTGTAACGACTAATGAGCAAGGAGAAGAAGTGGCGACGCGTCCAGTGACCGGTTGGAGAGTTTGCATCGACTACCGGAAGCTCAATACCGCTACCAGGAAGGACCATTTCCCCTTGCCATTCATTGATCAGATGCTAGAGCGGTTGGCCGGAAGGGAGTTCTATTGCTTTTTGGATGGGTACTCTGGCTATAATCAGATTGTAATAGCTAGCGAGGATCACGACAAGACCACATTTACGTGCCCATATGGAACTTTTGCGTACAGGCGCATGCCTTTTGGACTTTGTAATGCGCTTGCCACATTTCAAAGATGCATGATGTCAATTTTCTCAGAATTTATCGAAAAATGCATTGAAGTTTTCATGGATGACTTCTCTGTGTATGGAGATACTTTTGATGAATGTTTGACTAATCTTGCACAAATTTTGAAAAGATGTGAGGACACCAACCTAGTTTTGAACTGGGAGAAATGCCATTTCATGGTCACCGAAGGAATAGTGTTAGGTCACCGCATCTCGCGCGCAGGCATCGAAGTCGACAGGGCTAAGGTCTCAGTCATCTCAAACCTACCATTGCCTAATTCAATAAAAGCAGTTAGGAGTTTCTTAGGGCATGCCGGTTTCTACCGGAGATTCATTAAAGACTTTTCTAAAATTGCCAAGCCGCTCACTAACTTGCTTTGTAAAGAAAATCCTTTCGTAATAAATGAAGCGTGTGTTCAAGCCTTTGACACGCTCAAAAAGATGTTGATTTATGCTCCAATAGTACAACCACCCGATTGGTCAATGCCTTTCGAGGTAATGTGTGATGCAAGTGATCTCGCCGTGGGTGCAGTTCTTGGGCAACATAAGGAAGGGAAGCATTGTGTAATTAATTACGCAAGTCATGCCCTGAATGAGGCCCAAATTAACTACACCACCACGGAGAAGGAGATGTATGCTGTGGTTTTTGCGTTTGATAAATTCAGACAATATCTTATTGGTACGACAACCACAGTGTACACAGATCACTCTGCACTGAGATACTTGTTTAGCAAACAAGACGCCAAACCTCGATTAATCAGGTGGGTACTTTTGTTGCAAGAATTCAACATTATAATAAAAGATAGAAAAGGCAGAGACAATGGTGCGGCTGACCATTTGTCTCGACTAGAAAATGATAAAAATGAGCTAGCCGTAAATGAGAATTTTCCGGACGAGCAACTGTTTGCCTTGCATCTTCATGATCAAGCTTGTCCATGGTTTTCCGATATTGCTAACTTTTTAGCATGCGGAATAATTCCACCATTTCAAAGCAGGGGCCACAAAGCGAGGTTCAACCGAGATGTAGTTAACTACTTCTGGGAAGATCCTTATCTCTTCAAGCATTGTGCAGATTCGATTATTAGACGATGTGTAACTGAGCACGAGGCTTATCAAATCGCTAAGAAATGTCATGAGTCGGAATATGGAGGTCACCATGGCCCCACTCGAACAGCTCATAAAGTGCTCGAGTGCGGTTTTTATTGGCCTACCATTTACGAGGATTGCAAAGCGTTTGTTAAAGCTTGCAACAGATGCCAAAGACTAGGGAATATCTCCAAGAGGGATGAGATGCCTCAACAAGGAATTCTCACTCTCGAGATTTTCGATGTGTGGGGTATTGACTTCATGGGACCATTCCCGACATCTGATGGGAACCATTACATCTTGGTAGCTGTCGATTACGTTTCCAAGTGGGTTGAGGCCGTTGCACTGCCAACCAATGATGGCAACCAGGTCGTCAAATTTTTGAAAAATAACATTTTCAGTAGATTTGGTGTACCCAGGGTGATCATATCAGATGGAGGAACCCATTTTGTTAATAAAGCATTTGCAAATCTTATGAGCAAAAATGGGATTCTCCACAAGATCGGCACGCCTTACCATCCCCAAACCAGTGGTCAAGTCGAGGTCTCAAACCGCGAAATCAAACACATACTTGAGGCCACTGTGGGGACAACTCGCAAAGATTGGTCACGTAAGCTCAATGATGCTTTATGGGCATACCGCACTGCATTCAAGACTCCCATTGGGATGTCTCCATACAGACTCGTCTTCGGAAAGGCCTGTCATTTGCCCGTAGAACTAGAGCATAAGGCTTACTGGGCTGTACGAACGCTCAATTTTGACTCACGAGTTGCTCAGAGTAAGCGCAAGTTGGACCTCAATGAAATTGAGGAAATACGTGCGCAAGCTTATGAAAGCTCGAGGATTTATAAAGAGCGGACCCAGAAGTTACACGATCGTCGTATTAAGTCCAAACACTTCTATGTTGGCCAGAATGTCTTGTTATTCAATTCTAGGTTGAAGTTGTTCCCCGGAAAGCTTAAATCCAGATGGGAAGGGCCATACGAAGTGGTGCACGTGTTTGAAAGTGGAGCTGTCAGGATCCGAACTGACAAAGGAGAGCTGGTAGTGAATGGACACAGATTGAAGGAGTATCTTGGGCAGTTCGACCCCGAAAAAGAAGCTCAAATGACAACAGAACCGGCTTATGCTCAATAAATATTATACATATATTTACTTACTTATTTATTACTTGCTCCACTTATTTTTATTGGGATGAAGTATCCAAAAATCAATTGAACATTTAGAGTACTAAGACTCTAAATGTGAGGATGTTGATATTTGGAGAAAACCTAATGCTTTCTTATAATTGTTTTGCAGGAATTCGAGGAACCAACAAAAAGAAAGATAAAGCTTCCAAAAACCAGGTTCCCGGTTGGGTTAATAATTATATTTAATGGAGGTTAATTTTGGAATTTAGAGAAATCTAAAATCCAGAATAAATTCATAAAATGAAATTGTTAACCCAACCTAATTTATGCAAGCAATATGTTTTAGATTCTATTTCTGTGTATAAATGTTTGCTATTGAGTTCATCTTGATGAACATAAATTTTTGAAAACCTAGAAATTTTTCCTAAGTCTTGAATGTGGTTTATTTCTCATTTCAAGAAAATTCGAAATAATTCGAATTGCTTGGAACAAACCACATAAGATATTTTGCCTTGGAAATTTTCACTCTCGGATTAGTTAATTCGAATTATGCAGGCAATTCGAATTAATTCGAATTGACATGCAAATTCGAATTGGCACCCAAGGCAGAACTTTCGGATGTTTTATTTGGCCAAGTATTGCAATTCGAATTATAAGGCAATTCGAATTAATTCGAATTTCCTGACTAATTCGAATTGGCATACAAAAGGCATTCTCCTTAGCAAGTGAGCAATTCGAGTTATTCAAGCAATTCGAATTAATTCGAATTGGCCACAATAATTCGAATTAGCTCACTTAGGCATCTTGTGTAGTTTTTGCTCGCAACCTCTAGTTCGAATTGTGAGTCAGTTCGAATTAATTCGAATTGATGTCAAAAATTCGAACTTGCTTTGTTTCTTTGTTTTTCAAGCCAATTCGAATTAATTCGAACTGGCCTGAATAACTCGCATCTCTCACAGAAACCATCAATTCGAATTAATTCGAATTGATGAAATAATTCGAACCTTCCTTCCCAAATTCTTTATATATCCTTGTTTTTCCCCCTCTCTTCCATCACTTTCACTTCTCACTCTCCCGAAAACCATCCGTTCTCTCTCGCGAAAAACAGTCTTCCTCGCGAAACCAGTCACTCGTCTCGACCTTTCCTCCGTTCTAACTCGTCGGAAATGGCATATTCGTCATCAAATCCGAGTGGGAGCTGGGGGTAAGTGTTTCTTTTTCATTTTCGCACTCGGTTTCCACAGTTTTCAGTTGTGCCCCTTCGTATTCCTTGTGAAATCGGGGTTGGGGAGGGAATGTGTTTCGTTTTTCATGTTGGGAAGGGTCGGAATGTGGTCGGAGTAGGTTAGGCATGTTCGGAGATGGGTTTAAACTGAGTAGGCAGAACCTAGAGTTTTAGGACTTTTGGTCATAACTGCCATTTTTGGTGGGTTCGAGTTTTCTGTGCTGAGAGGGCTTCTTATTTTGAAAATAGGGGTTGCAAAACCCTCGAAATTATGTTTTTGTCGTTGTTGAGTAGTATTTTGTTGTTTTATTCCTATTTTGTGTTATTATGTGAATATAGGGTTAACACTGTGGTCATGCTTTCTTTAGCCACTGTGTTGTTTTTCAGTAGATAATTGTTGATGATGACTGAAAATGCATATTGATGATATCTGCAAAATTTATGTTTTTAAAACATGAGTTTTGTTGGTAACATTAGTACATTACAGTAGTATAGATGGATCAATTGTTCTCGTTTCTTTTGGTGTTTGCATGTATTATATTATATGAGTATTTTAGTAATAAATGCTTTTGTCGGGTACATGTTGCCCACACTTTGCAAACGCAACTCTAGAAGTTGATTTTTGCACATACGGGACACATGGTACAGACGAAACCATGCCAAAATTTTTCCAACACTTTTGGCAAATCATTTATGTCTAAAAAGACAAAATGATAGAATGTTCTTGGCATTAAAAGTGTGTGATCTTTATCACTTTGGAACAAGTGGGGAATATTCATGAGGAATGTTTTGTTCTATTCCTTAAAAACCCACTTTCCAAAACAAAATCCAAATGGGGGACCACTTACACTCCCAATTTCATTAAATAAACAAGTCAACATTTTTCCATAAAAATCCAAAAAAACCACCTTTTGTATGTATGCATGTCTACTTTTACTTTCATTTTTATTCTTATTTTTAGTCATGGTCCATTGTTACACACTAGTAATTGCATAATTTGTCGCTTGCATTTGCTTTACATCATTAATCTTTTATCTCCCCTATCTCACCTGATTTAAATCACTTGTTAAGTGATGAAAAAATCAAAATCCTTTCGTAGGCTCAACAACCTACGAAATATTCTCTCTTTGGTCCTTCGACCACCCAAAAACATCTTAGACTATTTATAGTCCAAGAAATTTTTTTTTTAAGGATCCAAGATCTTTATCTCTCTCTTGCTTTCCTTATTTCTGCTGCAATAAGAGTTAGATTTAACAATCCAGCTCTATGTTTTTCTTTCTATAAATTCGAGTATAAACCAATTAACTCACATTTAGAGCTTAGCTCAAAATGTGAGGATGTTGACTTTCAACTCGGATCCACTTATCAAAAATTTGTTAAAAATAGTTCCAACTCTTTTTCTCTCCAGGGATCAATTCATTATAGATTCCCTGATGGGTCTTCCAAAGACAACTCCAGATCGTGCTTTCTTGGAAATTGAGAGACCGAAGAAAGAGGCAGAGGAAAATAGGGTGGCCATAAGGAATGAGCATAACCTGCCTATGGACCACCAGATTGAATGGAGGTTCGAAATGAAGGACCATTGTTGGAATGCGATTCCAGAGGAAGAAAGAAATGATAGAGCAACGGGCCTCGAAAGAGACTTTTGCCAACATGTATGTAACTTCTGGAACCAAGAATTCGATGAGGCAAGGTACGATCAACGGTTTGACGACCCGAGAGTTCACTATGAGCGGATGGTTTGGAGGATGAAACGACAGAAGGCTTATTGGAACAGAATGCTTGAAATCCACTTCGGAGATAGGAGAGCCTCAGCCTTTGATCCAGTCCTCATCCAACCACCCATTACAAGGGAAGTAAAAATGCAATATGCTCCCAAGATGCCTCCACCGTACCTAGTTGCGTCAACTGGAGTACTCTCCATGACAGAGGCCTTTCCATTTACGTACAAAAAGGAACTATTCGACAATGGGACCATTTGCGGACCGGAGGAGCAGCTATGGCTGACATTGCGTGCAAAAGAGCGTCATACTGAAATGACATTCAACTTCCGGGACTCTCTCCAGGCAGTACTGAATTACGGACAAGCCCACCACACTCCAATGCTGGATTCGATTATTGAGAAAACAAAAGCAGTCAGGAAACTGTGGGGGGAATACATGATTGCATGGGGGAAATGGGAAAAGGACATCAGGAAGTCTGTACTAAGACCGGGATTAGTAATACCTCCGGGAAATGTGGAGATTATGCCAGTCTTCTTACCACAAAGGATTCCGGCAGTTGAGCCCCGAGAGACTACAATGAAGGGGATGCCCAATTTCGAGCTGATGAGAGCTGAATGCATCGCGATGATTCGAAACAGATCATGGGACAGAATGGGACGCAAGCGGAAACAGATCTCAGTCATGGGCAAAAACAAGTGTTTGGAGTATCTCAACATTCCACCAGTCCGAGACCTAGGACATCTAAAGGAAAAAGAGGCGGACATCATGGACACCTTGTACACGGAGATGAAAAAGAGGTTCTTCGACCTGCTACGAGAAATGGATGCAGAAGGTCTAAGGCACTGTCAAGAACACCGACCTCGTTTGCAGTATAACACGGGATTCCAAGGTGTCCTAGGCAGATATTTCACATTAAAGTGGACTGCGCAACTCACAGCCATGTCTGAGCCTAAATTCATCCAAAAATTTCTGAAGATCAAAGGACCGGAACTTGGATTGAATATTGAGGATGAAGAACAGATCATTGACGATTATGTTGATCCGACCTCCGAGCAATCTGAACCTGCCGAACATGAACCCTCTCAAACTGAATCCGAGTCAGAGCCACCCAAGAAGAAGAGAAAACTAATAAGGTTGGCAGATAAAGAAAAGTCTGAAAAGTCTGCTGAGCCTCAGATCAAAATCCAAGAACCCCCGAGTCAGCCAAGGATCATTCCCCATGTGCCCAAATTCTATGGTGAGCCTCCCAAGCAAAAAGATAAAGGCAAGAATCAAGCCATTGAGTTATCCAAGAAAGAACAACCGCGTAAGGCTCAAGTGCAAGCCGATGATGAATTGGCAAAGAAGGCTCAGGAAGAAGCCGATGCAAAAGCAGCAAGGATAGCTCAAGAGGAAGCTGAGATGGATAGGATTGAGGCACAGAGGAAAGCCGAGTACGAGGCCCGACAAGCTGAAAGAGCAAGAAGGGAGAAGGAGGAGGCTGAGATCGAAATGGCAAAAGAGACGGAGGAGTGGAAGCAGCAAATGGAAGCTACAAGGGCCGAGAAAATCGACTTTGGAAAGAACAAATGGCCAAGGCAGCCGAGGAGGAGGCCAAGAAAGCAGAAGAAGATGCCAGGAAGGCAGAAATGGAGGAAAATATTAGAAAAGCCCGAGAGGAAGAGGAGAATAGAAAAGCTGCTGAAAAATTGCAGGCTGAGCTAGAGAAGAAGAAGAAAGCTGACACTGAAATACAGGTTAAGGTCGGGGACGATGATTGTCAGATAATCCGCGGAACCGACATTACTCCTGTCAAGGTGAAAGCTGAGCCAGCCGAATGGGCCAAGGACAAGCAAGAAAAAGTGAAAGAATTCACTGCTCGCAAAAATGACACAAGGGCAGATGTTGAAAAAGCAATGGAAGGAATGAAGCCTACAGAGGAAATAGAGGAAATGGTGCACGAGAACAGGGAAAGACTTGAAGAGTCAAAGAAGAAGTTCGCCGAGCTTGCGAGTGATTTGAATGAAATAGCGGCACAAACTCTGGCGGCAGCCACTACTCAACCGCAACCCACAGTGCAAGAAACAGCGAGAACTGAAAGCAGTAGTGGTGACAAGCGAACGGACTTGGAAACCATAGAAAATTACTTTAAGGACAAGTCGTTTCAGCAAATACTCCAATACGATCTCAATATTCCTGTGGAACAAGGAGATGATATGGGGGAGGAATTCGAAGATTTGACCCTCAGGAGGGAAGTCGAGGCATCACAAGAGGAATATCAACATGTGGTTGATCCTTATCTGCATGAGGATTTCCTAAACTCCGTATTCCCCGAAGATCCTTGTAATTTGCACGAGCATGGAGCAACTCAACGAGGTGAAGAAACTGAGTTGGAACAAACTGAGGAAGAGCCACAACCGAATACACAAGTTGAATCAGAACAGCACGAGCAAACTGAACAGAGGGAACAGCCAAGGGAGAATTCTGACTCTGATGGAGAACAAGCAGGAACTGAAGGAACCCAAGAATCAACCGGATCAGTGCGATCGGCTGATTATTGGGCTAACTCAACTTCAAGGGGCAGACTGGGTGTATCCACTAAGAAATTCAGAAAATTCCGCATCAGGGATGATGCTGATATAATGAGGAGGTTCAACGGGAATGAGCAGAATGCGGGACGATACATGGCACTAAGTGGAGTATTTGTCCCTGATAAAGGGTTCAGTCCAGAATTGATTGATCATCCAATGCTACTCACATTGAAAGAAAACCACGGATGGACTGAGTTCTTCAAGCATCACGCTGAACCCGGGATAGCAGAATTTGGTTCGGGAATTCTATTGCAACATCAATGCCACACGAAAGACAAGTTGGGTGCGAGGAGTTGACGTAAACATCTCTGGAGAATACTTGAACAACTTCCTTGGCACACCCAACTGGAGGTCAGAAATCCCGACATCTGAGCATTTCGAGAAGGGAGCAAGCAGGGCAGCTGACAGGCAATATCACGATAACATCACTAGGTCCCTTACTGCTGAGAGCTACACTGGTGAAATCCCCTTCAAAGCAAAGCACCTGAAGCTGGAGTTTCAACCCTCCTATGACTTCTACATGTCGAAGATTAGGCCAAACCCCCACGCACATGAAACATCTGGTCGAATGTTGAAGGGTTTTGCCAAGATTTGGCATGGACAGAAGATTAACGTGGGGGAACAGATTTTCCATGTCATGACCACAAAAGTCACAGGCACCAGAGCTGCTGTTTTATGCTATCCCAACCTCATTAGGAGAATTTGTGAAGCCCAAGGAGTAGATCTAACAGCTTTTGCAGAGAGCGATCTTATTGATATGAGCCGGCCGATCCCAGTCCCAAAGACAAGGATAACTAAACCAGTTACATACATTATGCCGGAAGAATCAGACGCTCAATCCAGATACACTCCTAGGACACCAACAGCCGGACGCAAAGGACGCAAGAAGAAGGACCGTACTGAAGCGGTACCTTCAACAGAAGAAGCTGCAGTCACGCCAACAGAACCTGCTCTCACTCCCACTCATCCTGGAACTGATGTTTCCACTCCAAGCTTATCACAAAGACATCCAGTCCGACCTTCTCGCAGAAGCCCGACTGTGTCTCAGTATCCAGCTGATTCTCAAACTCTAGAAGAAGTGAGCAGAATGGGAGAGTCAATGATGCAGAGTGTCAGATCTTTGGCCGATGTCATTGTTTCGACTCACGAGAAACAAATGCAGAAAGAGGAAGAGTTTAGGCTGAGAATGCTTGAGAGAGAGGAGGAGTTCAGAAAGGAAGCAGCAAGGCAGCATCAAGAAAGGACTGAGAATGAGGAAAAGAATAGAAAAATGTTCGAAGTAGTGTTAGCCAGTCAGGCCAGAATGTTCGACAATCAAGCCGAAATGATGAAGACCATCCTCAACAAGTTCCCATCACATCCAGGAGATGCTACCGGATCCTCCACACAGCCCACGGAGAAGAAGGACTAAGCTCAGTGATCACATTCATGCGAGCTCCATTGTAAACATCATGCATTAGATCTTCCATTCATTCAGTGCACTTTCAATCCTCACCATGGAAATCTACTGTAACTGATGTACATTTACTGCTTTCCAAAAGAGAATTTCGTCTTGAGTTCTCTATTATTTGAAAATAAAAAAAAAAGATGTGTGGCAGTCCAAGATGAATAAGTGACTGTCACACCAAAAACAAGCTGTGACATGCTTGCATGTTCACAATGTCTTTTTACTGCTTTCAATTAAACAAACCGGCATAAAACAAGCATAAATCTGTCACCTAAATTCACATGTTGAATTTAGGCTGATGATGAAATTTTCAGACTATTACATTGGGATAAAACAATTAAAAATATGCATGACATGAATTCTCGAAGTTTTGAGCTATAAAAATCCAATGATATGATCACTTGAAAGACTGACAAACTTTCATGTTGAGAATTTGATTGAATAAGTTGCAAGAAATTTTTCAAAGGCTAAATTTGAGAATAAATGTATGACATGATCAAACCGTCCATGTGAGATCTGAGCCGAGTCATTTTTACTCAATATTTCTTTGATTGTGTGAATCAATTCGATCAAAGGACACTAGAACTTGCAATTGGGACCGATTCAAGACCATGCCATATTCCCGAAATTGAGCATATGATCGAGGCCCCTAGAAAACCCAAAATTTTGGCTTTCGTTTGAATTCCAAACCCAAAAATATTTTCCCTTTAGGATTAACCAACTTGAGCCTTTAAGCCTAATTTTTCTTTGAAACCACTATATTATTCCCAGCCTTACAAGAAGACCAAGAAAATCAAACCCAAGTATACATGAGCCATCCCATCAAGGCATTGTGATTTTTGATCATCAAAAATGTCAAATCGGTATGCTATAAACCGATTCAAAAAAAAAAAAGTTGAGATCTATTCAACAAGAATAAATTGCAAATGACAAAGCAAATTAGACAAGGTCTAATGTCATGCAATAGAAAAGAAAAGAAAAACAAAAGAAAGAAATAACGATGATCATAAATTTTAAAAATGCCAAGTTAAGATGGAATGGTGTCGTGTCACTTTTTAGCCCAATATTTTCCTTTCCTACCAAATGTTACAACTGTATGCGCCGTTATAACCTTGAATAAGACCTCGGGATCTCGATTTGAGGAAATGAGTAGGTGGCGAGTTGGTCCAACTGCAAGCTTATGGGAGAATTTAATAGAATTTGATTTTGAGCGTTGATGATAAAAGTCAATCTTGAGAGTAAGTGAACTTTCCGATTCTACTATAAGTGAGGCTCTGTTTCTATTAATCAATGATCATGTCATGCTTGAATTCAAGGATTAAGCCAATGAGACTTTCTAAACACATATTCAAGAAGAATTAACAACAATGATTGGTTTGTATGTTCACTCAAGTGAGAAGTATCATTCCATTAAACACTGCAACCAAGAGAGTTTAATACTTGTAATTTTGATTGTCTTATCCCAATATAAGAAGAATGAAATTTCTGAGGCCACGCAAATGGATTGAATATGCAGAGTCCAAGCTCCCAGGAGCGCTGACTCTGACTGCTCGGGGACGATCAGTATTAAATGTGAGGATGTTGATAATGGCCAAAATTGTCCATTATTTCCAATCCATTTCCGTGTCTGAGACGGACACTTTGATCGTGTTTCCATCTTATTTTAATAAGAAAGCAGTTGAATTTAACAGATTAATGCTAGTTTGTAAAAACATCGAGCCGGTAATAAAAAGACACAAAATATGCACTTTTAAATTGTATTTGTGTTAGAAAAATCCATAAACATGAAAAAAGGAAAAAGAAAAGAAAAAAGGAATGAAAAGATGGGCAAAAGAATAATATAGCCCACAAAAATCCAAAAAGATGGGAAAAAGATTGAAAATCCCACAACTGAAATTTGGTTAAAGTGTTGAAGCACAATTCGAATTGTGCAATTCGAATTAATTCGAACTAGCACACACAATTCGAATTGCTGAAGATAACAAAAAATGGTTAAGTGTTGGGAAGGGATGCAAAAGCCTAGTTCGAATTGTTCAATTCGAATTAATTCGAATTAGGCAATGAAGAGAAGAAACCCAAAGGCAAGAAGAAGATGCAATTCGAATTGTCCAATTCGAATTAATTCGAATTGGCACAAACAATTCGAATTGCCACAAATGCAAGGAAGCCAAGCAGAAACCCTCATCCAATTCGAGAAAAGACCAATTCGAATTATCCCAACAATTCGAATTGATAACTGAAGGCCAAAATCCCAGCTCAAGGAAGAGATCTCACAATTCGAATTAATTCGAATTGGTTGAGATAATTCGAACTACACTCAAAAATTCATCAAAATCTGTGGAGCATGAGCACAATATTGGTGGGCCTAGGGCTTCGAAGTTTGTCTATAAAAGCTGACCTCTCTCAACACAAGAAATATCCTTAGATCAAGAATTTTGCCAAAAAGCAGTTGGGACAAAAAGAACAGCAGGAGGTTCCACACCCCTTAAGGGTTAGGTAGGTAGTTTAGTTTATTTTTTTCCTTGCAAGTAGTTTAATTTTTACATGCTTTGATCTTAGTATAGTGTAGAAGCAGTTTGTGTAACCCTTAGAGTAGCCATTTCCAGAATTTTTTACATGCTTTCTAGTTAGAATAAACCCTACCTTCAAGCTAATGATGGTTTTGGGTTCTTTATTTTGCTTTCAAAGTGTCAATGCAAGAAGAATTTCCAGAAATGGTGTTATTCATGTGTTTTGGCACTCTTTAATGCTTTCCTTAGAAATAAATGCTTAGCATGTTTGTTTGTTTCAACTAGGTTACATTTATTATGTTCTAGTTGACATTCAAACTCAATAAATGCATGTTTGGTGGGTTTTTGGCTTGATTTTGTGCCTTAGAGCTTCAAATAAGTGTTTTTAGGTTTTAGATGTTTTAAGGTTTGTTGGGACTTACCTTTATGTCTTATTTTTCCTGCCTTGTTTTTATTTTATGCTGCCTTAGATAACTTGAGTGTTCTTAGTTTATTTATGTAGTTCTTAGATAATTAGATGTTTTAGGCTCTTTGACCTTTGAATCCTTTGTTTGTAGAAATAGGGTTTGAATCTTGCCAATACCCACTGGACATGTGTTTGTTTATTTCTTGAAAACCTCACTAGGGTGGCTGTGAAGTGACATTGATGTGAGATGAGGGATTTGGTAAATCTAAACCCATCATTAACCGCACAGTGTACACCTAACCCATACTTGTGAGAACAAAAATTGTTATTGTTCGAAAATGTGTAATTCGAATTGTGGCAATTCGAATTGTGCAATTCGAATTAATTCGAATTGCTGGACAATTCGAATTCACCTTCCCCTTGAGGTAAATGTCTTAGTCAATTTGAGCAAGAAAATGACTTCACCAATTCGAGTTGTTCAATTCGAATTAATTCGAATTGGTCAATAATTCGAATTAGATGATGTTCCAATTTCTGGCAATGATCAATTGGGTAAAGTATTACGTCATCCTTCATGCATTCTCAATTCGAATTACCCCAATAATTCGAATTGAACTATCCCTTCTATTTTGAAAATTTCAAAAATATTTTTCTTCCATGATTTGTGTAAGTTGCATGGATGTATTGGGCCTTGGCCCAGTTCATCTGATTTCTATCCATTACACATTCCATCCCAATAGTGTCCACTTATTGTGTGCTTAACACCCACACAATACCAAAAATATTTTCTTACTTTTATATTTTCTCTTTCATTGTGTGTATGAACGGATACTGAGAAACGCACAGATTAATGTTGGTGAAAGGTCCCTTCACAGGGATATCGACTAACCCGTCTTCTGTGTGTCAATCATTATCTATTATTTTGCATGAACTGGTTAGTGGTTGGTGGAAGCTTCGGCGAGCATTCTCTTCACTAAGAGTTTCGATTAGTCACTCAGCCAATTTCTAATCAGATACAGTTTTACTTTTCCTTATCTTAATTTCCAACCTGAATTCAAGTTGTAATAGTATCAACTGATGTCGACCAACATCAGTTGAGAAATATTACAGCAAGAAATATGTGGGTTTTTCTTCCACTCACAGACAAAAGAAAACTAAATGACGGCGGTCACCGTTGTTTGGGATTCTTTCTGTCTACAATCATTCATCTGGGAAAATTGGGAACCGGACAGCAGATGTTTGCAGTCCGGAAAACCTCAATTATCTCTGGCACCCTTTTAGCCAATTTCTTCTCATCTCAGGCTAATCCACCTTTGTGTATCGCATTCTGTCTAACCCACCATATATTTTGGGGGACCTTATTTTCCTTTTCATATACTTGTATGCATGATACTATTATGTAGATGTTCTGATCTTATTGCTATTTTGGGGATCCTTCTCTTTGGACACAGAAGTCTTGATTTAAATCTGATGTTGCATAATAAATTTCCAACAAAAATTCCTTTATAAAATCCGGATCTGAGTAAGGGATAAATTCAACAGTTATGACTAATTCATATTCCACTGAGGGTTGATTTTGAGAGTTTAGAAGCAGAGTCAGCAATTAGGTCTCATCTAGACTGAAAGGATCTGTGTTTTAATTGAGAGTTTAGTACCTGTCTAGGGAATGATTTTCAAATATTCAATTGCTCTCGAAATTGCTGTGTGTTGGAAATCTGATATTAGATATCGCATCAAGTCAATATCCACTTGGGTGTAGATGAGATGTGATAAATAATACTAGAGGAACAACATATAGGCCTTGGTGAATTTCTAAGGTAGGGTTGAGTATTCCTTCGACTACTATCTTCTTCTGCCAAAGTCTAGAATTGAGTCTTGAATGAGTACATCCGGAACAGATTCAATTATGGATTTGTTTCATTTAGTTTGTATCTCATAACCCACCCAGATGTTGTAAGCCCTGTGGCTTATTGATATCTCGGGGGTTCTTAATCTGCATCTGGTCACCAAGACCAGGGGCTCTTTTATACTAACGGAAATAGACGTTTTTAACGATTCCGAGTGATAGATTTAAATGCTTTCTTTACAGCTTTCTTTACTGCTTTCCTTTAAAATGCTTTCATAGAGGTCACTCGGAAGAATTAGGGGCTATCCATCTGTTAAAAGGTTTGAGAGTTATGGAATGGTTTGGGGCTTGATTTGAAACTTTGGGTGTGACATGGGGGAATGATAGGAGTACTTGGCATGTCAACTAATGATGTGTTAGGTGTTGCTTATCCACCACAGATAAGTAATGTAACTTCACAAGGCCTGTGGAGGGAGTTATAAGTCTGTGGTATCTTAGAAATTGCTGTCTTATGAGCATGTAAATTCTCACCATAAGTACCTGTCTGTTAAAGGGAACATGGTGCAGAAAGCATGAGAGTTAGCTAACTAGAGGATTATCCCAAGCTAAGATCTGTGTATTAAAATGGAAGTTTAATTGTGTTTCATCTGAATCTTGTCCAATCTTTGTTATTTCCTCCCTGTCCCTTCTGTCACATTTAAACCTGCTTTCTAGATAGTGTAGCATAATTTTATATTGCTTTCGTAGTATAGGTTTAATTGCTTTTCTCGATCTAGTTTACCATGCTTTGTAGAATAATTTTTACTGCTTTCATGATCTGGATTTAAATTATGTCAAGTAGTTGTTAGAAAACCTTGCAAAACTTGAAACGAGTAACCGAGTGGAAAATCTTAGTAAACGACGTGGGCCCTGCTTCCATCGCACATCCTCCAGTGAACGATCCGGTACTTACTATAAATTACTGCAATTTTTGACTCCGTGCGCTTTCGGGATGCACAGTTTCTTGACACGAGTAAATAAAAACACAACATTTTAGAAAATACTCATGTAGTGGGAAGATGTTCAAAAGTTTCATGGCGCCATTGCCATGAAATTGGGAATTATATTTAGACAGTTCTTCACCACCCCGGCAGCGCAGTGAAACTCGTTAAAAGTTTCATGGCACCGTTGCCGGGGAGGATGCAGCGCAGTTGTAATAAATATTAAGTATTAAACACTGGTGTCTGGTAAGATTGAATTGTTTACCCCGGCAGGTACCTTCTTGACATGAAATTAAGAGAAGCATCATGGTGCAGATACCAGGGACTTTCAGGGTGACAGACTGAAGGTCAATCCCGGTTGCACCGTGATATTTGTCAAAAGTTTCATGACGGGAAGGACCACAGCGCCGTTTGAAATCAAAAGACCCCACATGAGTAATAAAAAGCGGGAATCGTAACATATCCTTAAACCCCTTTCCTACATCATAACTCTTATCATTTAATAAATCCACACCTGATATTTCAGAAAATTACTCGTGTTCATCAAACTCGTCAAAAGTTTCACCCCTCATGGTCATGGGTTAGCACATCAGGAGTCACCATATACTTCTATTATTTTATTACTAGTAAATGTAGTTGTGCGATGCACAGCGTATTTAGAGCGTACAACTGCCCATGGAGAAAATGAACTGCCGAATAAGGTTACCTCCAATGAAAAGAAAATGAGATACATAAGAGCGGCCATCAACAGTCAGCCAAAATACAAGTCTTGAAATCTAAATTTATAAGCTAAAGATAGTACCTCAAGTTTGAATGCACCTTTTTTTTTTCAGTAATTAACACTTTAAGCAAATTAACTGGAATCAGGTAACCGAAGAAATAACAGCCGGATCAAACTTGAGGGGTCCTCTGTCTTCCTCAATGCCCAGTATTATTGAAACTTCATAAATAAAGAGCTCCTCAGTTAACAAAGACAAATATGGAATAGTAAACCAGAAAAGCCATATTTGATATGGGGAAGTATAGACACACCTACACCAAGCGGTTTCATATAAGCGTACCCTGTGTAAAGCTATGATTTGGCTGCAATCCTGTAACATCAGAAAACTCAAATATAAGGATACACAATCTGTTGTTGATTCTTGAAAAAATAATCATGTTTGGAAAAAACATTAATCTCCCTGATTCTGAACAGGAAAAATCATCCATAAGAACAACCCAGTCGTGCATCCAGTCAAGTGCCACGTTAGTAACAAATTGTTTGAAATAAAGATTAGATCTCTAATTAGTTGCACAAAAAATGATATAATAGTATTTTCAAGTCTATCATTGTCTCATACTACAACCTGAATGAATTGTATCAAGAATTTAGAGTTGTTAGTCCCCAAAAATATGCTTTTCAATCAACAGAAGAAAACTAAGAAGAGTGAGTTTTTAGTAAGGTACTTCAGAACATAAAATAAAATATTAGCAAGGAAAAGATACCAGATTGATTCAAGCAAATCTTTCCCGGTCCCATGCTTCCCAGTCCGCATCACTTAGATCAATTCTTCCAAGTCACATTTTATGGCCAAATCCAATTTTTTGTAGAACTCACACTTCTTCATTCAAGCACAAGAATAATATGGGAAAATCTCCTGCTAGCTATCATCACCAACCAAACTTGCCTGCAAAAAGGGCAAGGAAAATGTGATAAAAGCCAAATGTCGATAAACTACAAATGAAAAGCATCGTTACTACATTCAAGCAGAAGTCTCTGAGGTCATCCTCATCCCGAAACTCACACAAACAAACAATACAATTAAATAGATCCCCCACCCCATTAATGGCCTTGTAGTTAAACACATGAAATGTTCTAAACAATGAAAAGAAACAAACGATAGACAAATGAGCAATATAACTTGAGAATTATTGCTTAAAAACTAACGATGTAACAGATAAATTAAACAAATTAATTATTGAACTTGAATACATTGGCTAACAGATCAACAATATAGAGCTTTGTGACCTCATCGCAATCTGGAAGTTACTAAATAACCAATCCCAACTTTCCCCGATATAGAGCGAAAATCAATTGGCTAGAAGATCAACACTCCGATAAAATTTTAGTTCAGGATAGGGAAAAAAATACACACGGGCCACAGCTAAGTTAAACAAACAAATAGGAACATGGATAAGATCATGATATTGAATTTAAGGGCATGCCATGATAAAGTTGAAATTCAATGTTGGAGCATCTTAAACAAACAGTCAGTATGCATGTAGGAAAATATAGTACTTGTCATAAATATAACAATGTTGGAGCATCTTAAGCTTGAGTTCATTAGGATTATCAAGGCTAGGGAAACTCAAAATCTGCAGGCTCAAATTGATGACGTAAATAAGTAATGAGATAGGACCTCATCGGATGTCTTCCCCAACTTTTCTTCTATTTTGTAGCGTCTGGAGATCACTATACTTCTTTGCAAGAACACAATCAATAACATAAACCTGCAAAATTTCCGTAAAAGTACTAAATAAATACAAAACGTTAGTTTAGCACAAACTAAATGAATGAAAAATACATTGCTGTGCTCAACGAAATTTTAATTATGAAATTCAATTCTAAGGTTTAGCAAAATAGAAAAAGTTAACCAATCAGCAAGCAATCCAAGCAAACTCTTATAAAAGTGACAGCGTTCCTGGATGATCAAACTCTTATTGAAAAGATAATCACAAATTCTCAACACCTATATTCAGAACATACACACGCAATTTAACTTTCATGGAGAGAAATTATGGATGGACTTGAAGATAGACAACAGAGTTGCTGCATAATTATTATCTTCAAGTCCAAACCATACATTGTGTTCTATTCTTAAAATTGTGAAATTCTGCTCTGCTTGCTCAATCTTCAATGTCTCTTTTATCTCATCATTCTGTAAATTCATAAAAACTAAAGTAATTAATTGCATGTTCAAGTATCTATGTAAAATCCATATAGTTGAAAACATCCTATGAATTTATACAATGAGCACGGGAGGCTTTACCTTCTGCCAAAGTATTTGAGCAGCTTCCGTTGATTGTGTGTGAAGAATGTGCGCTCATGAATAGTAGTAGCAACATTCCCCTAACAGATTCCCTTAATTTTTTGGGAAGTAAAGCTACCGACGGCAGTATAAATATGTAGGCAAGGAAAAAATCCCGAACCAGAGTTTCCAATTGATGTTGAGGCAAATTCATTTCATGTTTTCTATTCATTCATCTACATCTCATCAAGAAACAATGCATCTAAAATGAGCAATGTTTAAATTGAATATTTTACTATGCAAATGTTAAAATTATTAGATTACGACGGGATTATATAATAAATTTTAAGTACAATATTTTTTACCAGAGCTCCATCTCTACAAGCAGAAATAACTGAAAAAATGAGAGACAACAATAACCATAAACAGTCCAAGGTATATAAATCATGCATCAAGTTTGAAAATAAAAAAGCATGCTATTGCAAGTAATATCAAATTCGGGAGAATGTAATGTTAAACCTGTCAAATTTGAGAAACAATTATACAAAATTCAAGAATCGAAGTAGTACATTTTAAAATACCAAACAAGTTTCTGGAAGTGTTTTCATCCATTCTAAAATACATAATTGTGGCATCAAACGAGAAATAATAATTCCTCAGAACTACATGCAATCAACCAAAAGTCAGACACCAGAATTCTCAATGAATAGAAGAACATCAAATATACCTCATAAACAATAACAAAGTTATCCTTAATCAGATATTCATTCAATCCATCCAAATAATATGTAAGGACATCAGCTACTCTGCAAAGGAACTAAAAATAAAACTATCAAGTTTAACAAGTCTTTATGAAACAACATTATTGAGCATGAGATAACATATCAGAGAGGATCAAAAGCAAGCAAAAGAGACATGGCAAAAGAGAGTTTTTCATCTGAAATTTTTGGAGTATCAAGATCAAGACTAAGAGGAAGCTTAGACTTAGTTTGCATCTGCAATGATACCACTATTTCACAAAAGACACAAATTAGCAGTAAAAAATAGCAGCCCATCTTAAGATGCGACTATCTAATTTGTAATACTGCATCTTAGAGGCGATGGATGCAACGGATTATGGAGAGGAAACATACATATAGGGTGTTCGTTGACAGTCTTCATGAAATCGCTATAGCATAAAGATATTATCATCCTGTCAAGTAAAATTCACTTGTCACATTGCATGATTCTAGATTTGTGTTTTAGCTCAAATTAAATTCTTTAACTTTTTTCCTTCTTCCCTAGACTAATATTATAATCACAAGTTTCAAGCGAGAAACTCTATCTGGAAGACAATGCATGGTGGCAAAGTCTCAGAAGCATACAGAGCTTTCTTTTTAAATTCCTGAAATTATCTGTCTTTTAGAGGGATATTTTACAGCTGATTTCCCTCAGATTCAGCCAATATTCTGTTTGAATGTTTCATCAACATAAAGCTCATTCTCCAGGGCTAGTTGTCCAGACATTCTATTAGAAATTAAATCTATCCTTCCCTTAATAAACCTATTTGTCGTTTACATGATCTTGTATTATACACAAACAAGATACACAATCACATAGCCAGTTGAGCTTCTTAAAATTCAATGGTGCACGGCACATAGTTGGAAAGAATAGAAAAATAAATAAATAATAGTTCATGGGAATTATACAACCAGAAGACATACAGCCTGCATCAAAAACCAGTCGAATCCCACACCAGTTAAATTAAGCAAAAAACATATCTAGAAGTAAGCTAAAACCAACGCACCTCTACAGGTTCCATAGCACTAAACCTAGTTTCATTTGTAAATAATTCAATAAAACTACAGTGGATTAAATAGCTAAATTTCATCTTTTAAGACCCATGCCAACCAAAACACTGCCTGGCAAAGAAGGGTTTGCAGCGATGGATGGCGGCGACAAACGCAGCTAGGCGAATAGAAGGCCAGCAAGATCGGAGCAGGCAAGGGTTGAACGAAGGGCGGTGGGGCAGGGACTGTAAAAGGAGAAGGAAACAATGGTTGAACGAATCGATGGACGGAAAATCAATTTGGTATGTGCTCAATCCTCTGCATCTGCCTCCACTCGGCGGCCCAACCCTAAATCTTACTAATTTCCGCCTCCACAGCCGCGCTCCCTAGCCTTCGTCTATTGCCGCCCAACTGGTGGCGAATACACAGCCGCCGCTGCTGCCATCGAGTTCTCGACTCCCATCTCGCCAAACTCTCCATCTTGTCGAGCCTCCTCTTCCTCAGAAGCGCCAAACCCGAACCCTAAAACTGAATCTGCATTTTTCTCACCCCGCATCGTCGCCCTCCGGGCGCGATGCTTGTACTGAGTGCGGCGGCACCACCGCGTTGTGTAAAAAATAAATTCTAAAATTCGGGAAAACCAACAAGTAGCATCGAGAAGGCAGAAACAGCTGCTGTCATTCAACACAAATCTACTACATTCAACAGAATCCACACATCGCAGGGCTCAATTTTTGCAGGGTTACGGGTAGAAAGGTGCACATTCGGAGACACAAGTGAATAAAATTCAGATTTCTATAAACTCAGTCATAAAATCAACAATAAATGAACGGTGGAGAGTTGTTGGTGTACGAACGACTTACGGTGTTTTCGGAGAGGTGCCGGTGGACGACAGAGGATGTCCGGGCGCGAGGCAGACAAAGGAGGGAGAAGCCGCGGGATTCCTGTGGAACGGTCGGAGTGAAGCGGCAACGCGATCGGCGCTGTGACCGAGCGCGAGGTCGACAGAGGAGGGAGAAGCTGTGGGGGCCTTGTGGAACGGCCGGAATGCAGAGGCAGTGCGATCGGCGCTGTGCGACTCCGGGAGAACGGCGCCGGCTAAGCGAAGGACGCACTGGGCGACACCTTGCCGGAAGAAAAGAGGAGGGTGGCAGCTTGGCACAGGAGGGCGTGAGCCGAAGGTCGATCGATGACGAGAGTGAATGAAGAATCAGAGCAATTTGGGGAAAGGAAAATTAGGGCAATCGAGGCTTCGACAAACGAATTTGGGTGAGAGATGAATGAACGCGGTGTACCGAGTTTCCAAAAGGAGCAGCTGCAACGCGCGGCACGTCGGAAGAAGGCGGCAACGACGAGTGACTGAGAAGGGCGAAAAATTTTCTGACTTCGACGAGCAAGGTATTTTGCAGAAGAATGAATAACTCGATGAAACCCGACAAACGGACAAAAATCAATCCAGAAATCAAACGGACAAAAATCAATTGAAAAATCAAAGGCCACAATTGAAATTCAATTCTGATCAACGGTGGAGAATCAAATTCAGACATTGAAAGTTTTTTCCAAACTCTCTTATAATATAGAAGATATGTACGAAGTACTTATGCATCTACGCATCCCTAAGCCACAATCCAGTGGTGTGGTGTCATCCCCAGCTATTGAGGATGGAACCTAACCAAAATACAAGAGGGTGCTTGGGAATGGGTTGGCTAGTACTTAATCCATAAGTTTCCAATATAAAACTAACCAAAAATAAAGTGCAAAGGCACTGAATGCATGATTCAAAATTTACATGTAGGATGGAGCACTTCAGAAGTAGGAACAACCAGCTGGGAAATGGCAACACACACCACCAGGGAAAGCACATGTAACCCAATATTGCCCAACACAGTCAACACCAGAGTATATCACAGATCTATAATACATTGCATATCGACCAGTAACAGCCACACCTCAACTAATTACTTCATAATGCAGCATACATCAAAACAAAGTAACTTCAAATGCACAAATGTTTAAGTTTATTTTGATCATATAAATCAACTATCAGCAAAATCTTTCAAATATGGTGCTGTGCAAATTAAGACTCCACACTAAATATCATGACTTCATGAGTAGATATATGCATATGGGTGGAAAAATATGAAAAAACATGTGATAAAACCTAGATAACATAACAAACGCTGTGCAAAGAACTAATTATAGGCTTGTCATCCACTAAAACAGAAACGGTTATCAAAACCAAAGGAAGTAAACCACGAGAAGAAGACAGGAAACAAAACACTTTCAATTAAGGATACGGAAGAGGATACAGTTGGTGAATAAATTCCAACACCTGCATGACTGCTAGCTGCGATATTTGGTAAAGGAACAGAACCAAAGGAATCAGGCCAATTAAAAGTTAAACCTCAAGGATAGAAGGATTTAGATCTCTAAACAAAGGAAACTTACCAGTAACCAATAACCAAGTTTCCAATCACCAAGTTCCCAATCACCAATAACCAAACCAAGTTTCAGACATCATCTTTATACAAACCATTGGATTGTGCAGGATCATATCTGTCATAAAACTCCTGCAGATCAGAACGAGAGCTTCTGCTCCTCTTTGTTTTACTTCTCTTTCTGTCCCCGTCCTTTGCTATCTTCATATCTGTCTTGGAAAGCATCATTTAGATTTTCTCTCCCTCTTTCCCCGTGCTTGCTATTACCTTCTGAGCTCTCTCATTTATGCAAGCTTTTGTCACGATCCCCCGTTTCCCTTTTATGATAGTTTCTCTCAATATCCAAGTTTAACATTATTTGCACTTTCAAGTATGTGCCAAGTGCAAATGCATGGTACTAATCGGGATATGTTACTATTATTGGAGAGTGGTGGTCGAACCAAACAACGATGGTTGCATTAATTATAGTTGTTTGTGTAACGAAATTGTATAAAAGTAGAAGCTTAGTAGTTGCTTACCAAAAGCCATCTAATTTAATTTTATATCGATAGGTTTCCTAAACCCAACATGCATGCTTGTTTTCTCTGCGGGGTTGTTTCCATTATATACATGCAACAACTATTTAGTATCTTTTTGATCCATCATCTAATTACTGATTCATAGTTATAACTGAATCGTTTAGTGTGTGATTTCAATAAGGATCTGCGAGCGATTTGCTGTTATTCTAAAAGAAGAATGAGACTTTTCCACATTAAATATAAAGATAAAGATGATATAAAATTAAATGAAAATGAAAAGGGGAACTATTACTGACCGAGCAACGGCATATTCTCAATGTCAACAGGGTAACAATTGAAGTGCAGTAAAAGCATACAGTAGAGGAATCATTAAACAGCCACCAAATGCAAATACACAAAGGCAAATACAAATACAAATACAAATGCAAATACATTAGCAATAAAAGCGTCACCTGCAACAGCAATCCAAGAGTTGTATTCTTAGCATAGCGTCCCATGAGCCCTCCTGCACCATATCATATGCCACCAAAAAAACAAAGGCAATGAATGATGTTTCTGATATCGGTGAAAATTTGAAAATATCAAATCAAAGGTCAAAAACTCAAGTGCTCAACCAACCTGGGCGGGGTTACATCGAATGGTTGATCACTCATCACCCGGAGCAATGGTGAGCTTGAATTTAATTCTTTTGAATGTATCAGATTCCTGTTCTTGTTGCCTTTTCTTTGCTTTCTCAATTTCTCTGGCAGATTCTGCTGCATTAGGGGCACGTTTCAAATCCAACCTCTGGAAGGATTGAACCTCGCTCAGGGCATATGGAATCTCCCCAAGTTGTTCACAGTTCTTTATCACCAGACGTTTTAGCCTAGGAAAGTGATTAGCCTCGGCAACCCAAACACCCAGATCAGTCCGTTCAATGTGCAGCACCTCAAGATGACGAAAATGTCCAGTGCTCACCACCCAGCAGTCCCCCATGAACGCATTTTCTTTTAACTTGAGCACCTCAAGTGTGTCCAGCACGCCCAAAATAGACATATGGACCCAGTCCAGGTAAGTGGAACATAGAGTAAGGCTCCTCAACTTAGGAGGGAATCTGTAAGGTTCTGGAAGGCGGGGCAATTTACCACCAGAAGATGGACTGTTGTATACATCATTTACTAACTTCAACTTATCAAGGTTGTCTAATTTCTCCAATCCCTTGACATCCACTAGTGCCACTAGGAGTCCACGAATGCCAAGTTTTCGTAGGCTACGCAGTCTATCAAACACTTCCTCTGTGCAGCTCTGTGGTGATATTGTTCCTAGTGTTTGAAGTTTCTCGCCTAATTCCTTGGTACTTTTCCCTCTCTTGGGCAGTATAGCAGATGCGTTAGTCTTTACGTGTCTCAGCTGCAGCATCCTCCATATATTTGCTTTTATTTCAAGAATACGCGATGATGTGTAGACGATGAGACTTTGCAAGTTCCAAAGCTCAGCAACGGCTTCAGGAATGACCTTGAAATTGCTTGACAAAACAATGTACCTCAAATGAACCAGGTGAGTCAAGTCACGGGGGAATTTGGTGAAGTTTATTGGCTTGGCATCCAAGATCCTGAGCAATTTGAATGCTGTGGGGATAGATGAAGCATTTTCAAGTGGCAATGCAAGCAGTTCTTCCTTGGAGGAACACACAAATGAACGCACTCGAGGACCAAAAAGTTGTGACAACGAAAGAAATTCCACAATATTAGAATGTATGCAAAGGCGCCGGTAGTTTTCAAAATTTGCAGTGAGCTCAAAGCCTCCTTCAGCAGACTTCTTCATTTCCTGTAAGAAGTTCTCCCTCTCGCTACATGATTCATTCTTGCAGAACTGTCGTAGTGTGTCATGGACACGACAAGTTTTGATCTTACCATCAGTGCTCATCCGGTCAACCATTACCAGGTTTCTGTTGACGAGCTCCTCCAGATAATCTTGAGCTGTTTGCTCCAGAGTGATGCCAGTTTTTTGCTGAATAAATCCTTCAGCAATCCACAGCCTGATCAATGTCCAAACTGAGATCTCAAAGTCTTCTGGGAACATTCCAAGATACAGAAAACATGGCCTCAAATAAAAAGGCAATTTATTGTAGCTGAGAGCAATGATATCCTCCACCTTGGGATCATCCTTGAGGTAAGTCGGCACACTTTCCGACACCTTTCTCCATGTATTTCTCCTGGTCATTGTATCTCCAGACAAAGACTTCTTCACAAGGATTCCTCCAATAACCACTATTGCAAGAGGGAGGCCACCACATTTCCGGGCTATAAGTTTTCCTGATATTTGAAGGTCTTCGGGGCAAGAAGGCTTGCCAAATACCTCCAAGTAAAGTAGCTGCAAGCTTTCAGCGAAAGTGAGGAAGCGCAGCTTGTAAGGATCTCTATTCCGGTTAGCTGCAAGAGCAACCTCCTCATTTCGACTTGTAATCAGGATTTTCCCCGTTTTATGTATTTTTGGGAAGGCATCCTGGAGTTCACTCCACGCATCCGCACTCCAAACATCATCCAAAACAATCAGGAACCTGCCTTTATCGAGATAACCTCGTAGTAGTTGGGCTATGTCTTGATCGGTCTTGCGCTTCAAAGTGTCTGTATTGTTAATGAATTTGCTCAAGATGGCAAGGAACACATCCCGCTTTTTGAACTCCTGAGAGACATACACCCATATGCGAGTAGGAAATTGATATTGAATATTTTCATCCCGATAAATCTTGCCAGCAAGTGTGGTTTTGCCAAGGCCCGGCAAACCAATGATGGAGATAACATCTAATTGGTTCGTCTCTTTCGTCAAATATGTGATTATAGTCTTGGCCTCTTCGTCAAAACCTACAATGTTTTCTTCTCTCACCGTTGGAACCTTAAATACAAATAAATTCATGTCACTTCTATTTTCCTACAAGTTATTTCAGGTAAATGATAGTAATAACTGCTTGTATACTCAAACATTACTTCGAGATGATAGATGTTTCACAAAGCAAAATGTGAAGTAGAAATTTGTAATGATTATTTGGAATGTGCTATCTCTAACTACAGATACACACAAAGAGAACTGCAGTCACTTCACCATTGGCCGCTAGCAACAATTATGTAAACAGCTAGTGGCCGAGCACGATATCTCTACTACTGGATTTCTAATAGCTTATATTCAAGGGCAAGAATTACTTGGTTAAAAGTAGACCCACAGTTTTTTGGGACAGCACCCAACTGTCCCATATAGTATTCAACTAAAAAGCGAAGCGATTAGTAATGAAGGAGCATGTACAAGGAACCGAAAATAAGAGTTAAAAATCTAACCTTGAGGTCTTCAACTATTTCAGTTTCAGGGGCGTGGGGGGCTACGTCCCTGACGGCAAATTCAACCCTGTCCCGGTCCAATATCCCTTTGACCTTTTCTCTGATATCCTCCACAGATTTGGCCACATTAATAAGATTGGCTGGAGCACGAACAAGCCTCTTGAAGTAATTTTTGGACTTGAAATCAGCAGCCTGTGTGACGGAAGAATCGATCACGTCTTCAATTTCATAAACGATATCTCTGATATCCGACACCAGTACTTTGACCTTCTCGTCCTTGTTGCGGTTTTTGGTGGAGTCCTTAAGGAAGGCTTTGAACAGCCGCAGATCCTTCTCCAGCTTTTCCACTTCAGACTTGGCATTCTGAATCAAATGCGCGTGATACAGAAGAACCTGTTTCAAGTTTTCCAGCAGGAACTCTACTGCTGCATCGGCCATCCTAGAGGGGTTTTAGGAAGAAAATGGAAGTTGTTAACAGAAGACAGTCTCAAGGGAAGATGCAACACTAGTTAATCCAAATTTAAATAGCTCTTCTCCTGGTTCAATAAGTCAACCATCAAATTTTACTACTCCCTACTTTGTTGCACAACTAAAATACTACACGAAGACATTTTTTTTTTATTTTGTTTGTCGTAGCAAGAACGAAGACAAATTGAGTTTATCGGTCGGGGAAAGAGAAAAAAAAGGAAAAAGAAAAACAAAGGCAGTGTGGGAACTGGGAATTGAGAAAAAAAGCAGTAGCCAGTAGCCACCCCCTAACCCTGCTCGAGTTAAATGAATCTTTGTGTCCTGAGACGCATTTAAATAATTTACAGAAAGGCCAAGACTTTGTGTGTCTCTACGACTCTACCATTGTCATGTCAAGCGTCATTTTTTATTTGATTGCCCCTTTCCTTCCTTGGTTGATGGTTATTTTTATTTTTTTCCTTTGTCTGCACAGCCATAGAAAACACGTACTAAAAAAAAAAATAGGGGTTGATTCTGCGTTGCACATGTATTTTCCTCACAGTCACAGCTACATTTACATATAGTGCTGAAATGATATTGTTAAGTAAACTTTAAGAATGAATGTTATACTCTAGACATAACAAATGTACGTAATTAATTAGCCCCCCTTTTTTAGTAGAATCCAATCTATCGTCCCAAAAATACATAATAATAATAATAATAATAATAATAATAATAATAATAATAATAATAATAATAAAGCATATACTCGTTACATTATGCATCTACATACCCACAAAAGTACCTACAACTTCTACTATACTATTAAATACTTCCTCGGAAAGACCAAGATTTTAAAATAAATATAGAGGAATACCAACAGCGCATTTTCACTACTAGAATAAATAAAAGACCACGACTAAAGCACTACTACTGTAAATAAGAAGACCAAGACTTTTTATCCCTTTGCCAAATGCCATTGGCCATTGTGAAGTCGTTGCTTTTGTCCCCTCCCTCTCTCTCTTACTTAGTCAATGGAGTAAATGTTATTAAACGATAGTAGAAGTATTAATAATTATGAACATCCTGTCTGGAGTTAGTATACTACTACTAGTACTATCTTTTATGATCTTCTAAAATCCTTGAGAAATTCACTTCTCTTGTAGAGAGTATGCTTGTGACAATGCAACTGCTCAATTTTTTTTCTTTTTTTTTTTTTTTGGATTGATCAGTGTACACAAATTAGAAAAATATAGTGCTTTATTTTCTCTTTGTAAGCTTTGTACCTCTTTAGGACATCTCCAATGGTCCCCTAAAACCCAAAATGGGATGACATCTTCTCTCCAACAATACTCTAAAATCAAACATATTTTAAGTTTTTTTAGTTTTATGAATAGTAAATAATCAAATTTTAGTATTTACTATTCATAAACCTGTATCATTTTTTGCAATTAAATTAACTGCAATTTCATCCCTCCAATTATTCCAAATTGAATATTGATCTAATGTTGTATCATGCTTAATAATTTTATACTTCATAAATTTTTTTTATTAAATTTATTTTATATTTAATTAGATTAAAAATTTTAAGGTTTTTTTATAAAATAAATTTTAAACATAAAAATAACTAAATTTTTAAAATTTTGGTACAACCTTAGCAATCATTAGAAAAAAGTACATTAGCTTACGAAAATATAATTAAACATAACACATCTCAAATACTTTAAAAAAAAGGTACTAAATTAAACAACCAAATAACTACGCAAATGGAATATTAAGTTTATAGTCATCTAAATCAACATCGGATCTTCCAACATTATTGAAATACAAAGAAGTAGAGATGCACATTTTGAACTTCGTAATGCATTAGTTGAACACTTGTGGGAAAAACACACAAATTCCAATTCTTGATGTTGGATAAAAATCATTTGCTTTTAATTTAATATGTATGTTCTGCCATTTAGTATAATTCTTATTCTAATTTGTATTGAATTTATGTGGGAAATTGTATAATTTATAAAAAATGAAGGGTATGATTGAAAAGATAAATAAGTTTGTATGGGAAAAAATATATAGAAAATATTCTTTTGAATTTGAATTTAGTGTAAATGATTGGAGACGAATTACTGTTTGATGTGACATTCACTACAAGAAAAACTGGGGTTACCGACCGCAATTACCGACCACCGCTTTGCGGGTCGGATTTACCGACCGCAGCGCCGACCGCAAGCGGTGGTCGGTAAATTGTAGCCGTTGTGGGGTCCCGGCTTAAAATCCGACCAAATCACCGATCACATGCAATTTGGTCGGTGATATCGACCGCGTTACCGACCGCAATCTAGGGATTAAAAATCTCATTCGCGAACAGAATCAGTCTGCTCGCACAGCCCTCCCACCCCTTCTCTCTCGCGAAAATCCTTCTCCCTCTCGCCTCCGACCACGTTTCCGACCTCCGCCGCCAGCGCCGCCGACCCGCCGCCGCCGTCGTCCTCCCTCTTTCGTGGAACACTTTTGAGCCACCCCCGCAAGCCATTCGATTCCGGGCAGTGGAGGTTTCTTCTCGAGGGGAGCATTTTGATTACATTCGTGTAATCACCCAAGGTATTCGATTGGCTACACCTTCTCATTTTAGATATTCGATTGTTCAAAATTTTGGGCAAATTTTTGTTGTGTTCGTTTTATTAGCTTGAGTTTAATTTCACTTTATTTTTTTAAATTGATGTTGGA
Source organism: Hygrophila difformis (assembly GCA_030278955.1). NCBI lineage: Eukaryota > Viridiplantae > Streptophyta > Magnoliopsida > Lamiales > Acanthaceae > Hygrophila > Hygrophila difformis. The sequence continues at coordinate 1,147,883 of JAOANR010000004.1, forward strand.
ATCTTAGATTATTGAAAGAATTGGGTGTTGAACATTATTTTGTTTGATGTGTTTGTTAGTAAATTCGCAAAATAGGAGGAAAAAATCGAGAATGTATGTGTGGAAGTTCCGGGCAGCAACCTGTTTTCATTATTTTCCCTAGAAAATGTTTAGATTCTAGAGATTATATGCACATAATTGGAAAGCTCTCGTCGAGTAGATGAATTTGCATATATGATATGCTTAATTTGGATGTTGTATGAGAAACTTATGGCTTGTTGAACTATATATTAGTGGAAACTTTCTAACCATTGGTTTGTATAGTATGCATATTGTGCAAGTGTTTGTTTATGATATAGGATGAATTTAGTATTTAAATTAGGCTATATAGATGGATTGTATATTCGGTCGGATTGTGGAGATGTTGAATTGAAATATGTTAAGTATAGGATGAACCGAATCTAGACAATTGATTGGATTAATATGAACATGTCCACTTGTTTTTATAGATAAAATTGAGTTAATTTAAAGGTGAATATACGACGACAACATATTCAAGTAACATTCAATAAGTCTAATCCACCTTAGGGTAAATTTATATTAAATTAATTTCACGAGTTGAATTAATGCAAGGGAACAAATAATGTAACATCCACTTAGTCTATATTAACCAAAACGAGGAAAACATATTAATGTAGGTGATGGACCGGAGTTGGATGTACCGCTCCCGTCGTGAATTGGGAGTACTGACCTCAGAATTTAAGAATGGAGTTGATTTGTTCCTGCTTATGTCTCATCAAAACCCAAACGTGGATAGAGCACAGGGAAAACTAAGGTGTCCGTGTAGACAGTGTAGGAATAAGTGTTATCTACCTGATGATGACATCAAGTATCATCTACAATGCAATGGATTCGTGCTGAACTACGAAAGGTGGACGTGTCATGGAGAGTCACACCACCCCACTAGTTCAGAGGTTCTTGAAACGGCCGGCTCTTCGAGGCCTGCCGCTGAAGATGCTTATATACAGATGGTGTTCGATGGTATGGGATTTGGTATTCCGAATACGACACCGCCCGATGAAGGTGATGAAGGAGATGAGCATAGGGCCCCCGAGGAACCTAACGCACAAGAGAGTATGTTCTACCGTATGTTGGATGCAGCGGACAAGGATCTATGGCCTGGATGCAAGAAAATGACTTTATTGTCAACAATTGCTAGATTGTTAAATATTAAGGCTGAACATAATCTCTCTGAGAGGTGTTTCGACACTTTATGCCAACTCATAATAGATACACTTCCCGAGGATAATGCCATGGTAAAGAACTTTTACGAGGCGAAGAAGCTACTCGAGGGGTTGGGGCTACCTGTTCAGAAAATAGATTGTTGTCCTAAAGGTTGTATGTTGTATTGGCGCGACGATGCATCATTAGATAGATGCAAGTTCTGTGACGGGCCTCGGTTTAGGGAAACAAATTCCACTTCACGGCTCGCACGCAAGTACATGTTTTATTTCCCACTAACAAACCGACTAAAAAGGTTGTACGCTTCAGGACGACTGCAGAGCATATGACTTGGCATGTTGGACATGACCATGGGTCTTCCGGTGAGATGTGTCATCCATGCGACTCGAGGGCATGGAAGCACTTTGACACACTTCATCCAGTTTTTGCTGCTGAGGGACGGAATGTCCGTTTGGGCTTATGCACGGATGGTTTCCAACCATTTGGTCAGTCAGGTTCACAATACTCTTGTTGGCCAGTTATTATAACCCCTTACAATCTCCCGCCCGGCATGTGCATGAAAGATGAATACGTGTTCCTGACATGTATAATCCCTGGGAGATCAAGCCCAAAACAAGGGATAGATGTATACTTACAGCCATTGATAGCAGAACTATTGGATTTGTGGGAATTTGGGGTCACAACATACGACAAATATTCCAAGCAAAACTTTCAGCTCAAGGCGGCCTTGATGTGGACAATTGGGGACTTCCCAGCGTATTCTATGTTGTCTGGTTGGAGCACATATGGGAAAACGGCTTGCCCGGTATGTATGGAAGAGACCGAATCGATTAGGCTAAAGGAGGGTGGCAAACAGTCATGGTTCGATGTCCACAGGAGGTTTCTGCCTCCCGATCATCCTTTCAGAGTTGATAAGTCAAAATTCACTAAAGACCGAGAAGAACGCGGGTCGCCACCAAGGTATAAGAGTGGTGAAGAGGTGCTAGAGGACATTGAAATGCATGGAATGCGACGGGTTACAGAATTTGAAGGAGTTGAGGATAATGCAGTGCTTAGTAAGACTTGTGGATGGAAGAAAAGGAGTATTTTTTGGGATCTACCATATTGGAAGACGAATTTGGTTAGACACAATTTGGATGTCATGCACATTGAGAAAAATGTGTTCGAGAATGTTTTCAACACAGTTATGGACGTTCAGGGCAAGACAAAAGATAATGCGAAAGCACGGGAGGACCTCATGACATTGTGCAACAGGCCTGAACTACATAGGGACAATCGTACCGGTAGATATCCAAAAGCAGTCTATACAATGGACAAGGAGAGACGGGATATATTTTTGAAATGGGTTGCAGGATTAAAGTTTCCCGATGGATTTGTTTCCAACCTGGGCAGATGCATAGATATGAACAAACATAGAATGTTTGGAATGAAGAGTCATGACTGTCATATTTTTTTTACAGCGTCTCCTCCCAATAGGTTGGCGGGATCTACTCCCAAAGAGTGTGTGGGAACCCATAGCCGAGTTGAGCAACTTTTTCAGGGCCTTGACTGCGAAAACAATTAAGATTGAGGACTTAGACAAATTGGCCTTCGATATTCCAGTACTTTTATGTAAGTTGGAAGCAATTTTCCCACCATCATTCTTTGACTGCATGGAACATCTTCCCATCCACCTACCTCACGAAGCCAGGCTTGGCGGGCCCGTGCAGTTCAGATGGATGTACCCGTATGAGAGGTGAATTTTTACATCCATTTATATTTTTATGCAATGTCTGAAATGATTCTATTCAATGTGATGACCAATATTGTATTGCATTATAACTTGTAGATATCTGAATCGATTGAAGAGGACTGTGCGCAACAAAGCGCATGTTGAAGGGAGTATTTGCAACGCATATATGGTGAGAGAGGCCTCAATTTTCTGCTCTCATTACTTTGAGAAGCATGTGTTCACACGTGAGAGGAATGTGCCAAGGAATGATGACGGAGGCATTATTCAATATGATGATCGCCTACCTAGTGTATTTACGCACTCCGGACGTGCTCAAGGGAAAGCAACAAAGAGACGACTGACTGGGGAAGAGTTGAACGCCGTACATAATTACCTCCTCTTAAATTGTAAAGAGATCGAACCGTACCTCGAGTAAGTTCTAATTATAATCTTTCAATTAGTAAACTATCACTGTGTTCATTACTAAAATACTTGTCTGGCCAATAGGACATTCCAAGAGCAGCTGCTGGAAGATCAACCTGGTCTAAGTGTTACAGATATATGGGCAGCGCAGTCCGCAGACTTTTCTAAATGGTTTTTGGATTACGTGACCGAATATCCACCCGAGAATCCATGCGTTTACCACGTGGCACAGGGCCCGCTTCCAATTGGTACATCATATCCTATGTACTTTACCAATGGAATGAAATTTCACACAGAATCTCATGGTAGGCAGAAGTCGACATACAATAGTGGAGTGTGTATCACGTCGGAAGAACAGGGAGACTACTACGGTATCATCGAAGAGATTATAGTCATAGAATACCCTGCGCTGCCTATCAAGCAGACAACAGTCTTCAAATGCAGGTGGTTTGACTCCCGCGAAGGAATTGGGACACGAACTCATGCGAACTATAAGATTGTTGAAATAAACCAGTCAAAATCTTTGAACGTATATGAGCCTTTTATTTTTGCTCATCAAGCCGAGCAAGTTTGCTACGTACCGTTCCCAACAAACAGACCAGCGGCTAATCGCAATGATTGGTTGGCTGTATGTAAAGTCAAACCACGAGGTATAATTACAGTTAGGCAAGGTGAAGAGGCAGAAGCATACCAGGATGATGTCCCCGAGCATGGTCACATCAACACTGCAAATATCACGTCGACGCGAGAGCCCTTGACAGACAGTGAGGTGCAATATGTTGATCTACAACTCAACGAGGGTATTGAATCAGAATCTTCGATAGGCTCTGATTCTACTTCAGAAGAGACTGGCACCGACGATCCATCACAGGAGACTTCGGATGATGACTTCGAAATATAAAATGTGACATCTAATTAATGTAATTTAAATAAAGTATATTCTTTGCGTAATATCCTCTTGTATGGTCTAATATAATTCAATTCTTGCAGATGAGTGACCAAGGGGGTGGCTCTTCATCGGGCACACCGCGTGGGACAGGGTCCCAAAGGCGTGGTTCGGGGACCCCAGCGAGGGGGTCTAGACTGGCTTCTGCTCTTCGGGCGGCCCGGGAGGCGTGGCAGCGCCAGAGTGCAGGTATTTATGACAACATGTGTTACATTCATTTTTTTTACTATTGGTTTGTATTTACACTTACCATTTCTGGAACAATAGTGAACGAAGCTGGTTCAGAGGAACAGCCCGCGGAGGCACCTGCAGGGACGATGACTCAGGTCCCAGAGACTCCCCCACCTCACACTCCAGGTACGAGTAATTCATAATTATAATATTTCGTTATTTATTTACTACAATTAAAATGTTTTGTATATTCCTAGGTTCGTCGGGTTCTACACAGGGGGCGCCTCCAGCCACCCAGTTAGGTCGGGATAGGCTGCTCGTTGAGCCCAGGGACGATGGGGTGTAAGTGTTATGTCTTAGTTCATTGTTATCAAATTTCCATTGACATTATAACACTTTGGTTTAGATTATATTTTGAGTTTGTGGGTTTATCTTTATTGTTTTCGACAGCATAGAGTTCTCAAATGCTGTGGTGAGGAAGATCACAGACATATATCCCATGCGATCGGATATGAATGGGATAAGCTGGGGAAAGGTCTCTCGAGAGACGAAAGATTTCTACTGGAATGAGTTTATGGTATTTAATTTCATAACTGTAAACAAAACCCATTTCGGATTATACTTTGGATTTGTACTTTACTTGATTTACATAACCTGCAGAAAAGCAGCTCGTTGGGCGCCGGAGCACGCTGGAGCTGTGAGGAAGGAATGGGAGAAAAAGAATATTGCTCGGTATTTTATTGTTTTAATTAAATAAATGTTTGCATATCGAATGGCTTCACGTGTAACTTCACATGTTTCTAAATTTCAGATACAAGGACTACACGCTCGACATAAGGAGCAAGAAGAAGCCCTACCCCGTAGACGAGTTGGTGGCAGAGAACTGGAGGCGGATCTGGGATTCCCCGCAATTTAAGGAGAAGTCAAAAAGGGGAAAGCTAAACAGGCGACGGGGACAGGAGGATGCACCAGCCCTCCCAACTCACACCGCGGGATCAAAGACATTCCTAGCCACAAAAGATAAATTGGTATGTTTAGCATATTTACATTTAATATTCAATTATTTATGTGGATTTTGGCTCTTGAGTTGTAGTCCTTGAAATCTTGCAGTCTACTGATCTGGGAAGGCCCGTGCATTTGCACGAGGTGCACGAGCACACACACACACGGGGGCACGAGAAGGACAATTGGATTCGTGAAAGGTCGGCGCAGGTGAATGTAAGAAATCCTACATAATATCACATTTACCTATATCTACTAATTTGGGTCACTATATTATGTTCTTTACGAATTTCAAATGTTGAATATAGGAGGAGTTCAATGCAGTTACCCAGACATTGAGCCAGAACCCTGAGATTGGGCCTGACTTCGATCCTGACGATGTCTTCTACGACGTAGCCGGTGGTCACGATAGACGCCACGCTGTATACGACTTAGGATCGTTGGCCAAGTCGTTTAGGCCCGGAGGCAATTATTCCACCACCGCTCCCCCATCTGGTTCCAGTTATGTGACACAGGAGCAGTTTCAGCAGCTCACAGAGACTATTCAGCGAGTGTCACAGAGACAAGAGACTATGGCCGATCAGGTGGAGAGATTGCTAGGAGTCAGAGCCCCTCGATCCCCTGGACACGGAGATGGAGATGACTTTGGAGGCGGCCTGGGTGGAGGTGGTTTGGGTGCTCATTGAGAGTTGAGGGACATGACTTGGTTAGTGTCTTTTTTTTATTTATTTATGAGACGTATAGATGTGTCTACTTTGTAGAGAGTTCTCAAGAATATGTTAATGTTTTCCGTTTCATACTTTGACATTTCAAATTGCATTTTTGGGATTGTCATTATCGTTTTCAACATCCATTGAATTTGGAATGTCAAATGCGTTGTAGATTTGTGATTGTACATGCAATGGATTGCCATATTGTTGATGTTTATGAAATGGATTGCCATATTGTGCTGAAGGTGTTGGAAAACATATTGTGGATTATTTGTTTGTATTGATGCAGCAGGGATGGCTGTGAAAACAGCCATTTCTGGTGCACCCTACAGTTGGGTACCGACCGCACCCCAGACCGCATCCTGGTCGGTAATTTACCGACCGCAGTCCCGACCGCAGGTGCGGTCGGTAAGGGGTGGACCACGAGGTCCCTTGAGTTGGGTACCGACCAAAGAAAACTGGTCGGTAATTTGGTCGGGAAAAATGCCGACCAATCTGCGGTCGGCATTTTGGTCGGTACGATTACCGACCCCCGTGTTTTTGGTCGGCCGAGAATCACCTACCAAGGGATTCCCGACCGACATTGCGGTCGGGCGTGCGGTCGGGAACCTCGCGGACGACCCGCTTTTCTTGGTTACCGACCGCATATTGCGGTCGGTAAACACTGTTTTTCTTGTAGTGATTTACTGTATAATGGAGTAGGCTTGATTTAGTGTTGGCTATTGGAGGTGCCCTTAGTTTCTTTTGTTATATCTATATCCGATTCTCATTCCCCACCCCCACGTGGCCTCTATATTTACCCCTTTATTTCTTTATAATTTGTAGTATGGGTTGGGCTGCTACCACTTCTTTCCCCAACACACCAAAGAAAAATAATAATAATAACAAAAATAAAATTATTTGGAGATTTTTTTATGGATAAGCCAAAGCCAGAGAAGAAAGATAAAAATTAGAACCAAAACAGGGAGGTCCAAACCATATATATATATATATATATATATATATATATATAGGAAAGCAAAAAAAAAAAAAAAAAAAAAACATAACGACTAGGGAGCTACACGCCTAGCACATTCACACTCAATTCCTCTCGAACAAGATCCGAAGGAAAAGCCCATGTAGTAAAAAAATCCTTCAGAAATGCCCTATGATTAGCAAACCTGTCTTCAATCAGCATACTTTGACGAGGCCCGACACGCCCAACTACTTCAATCAAAAGCTCTCTAAGAATAAGCCCTGCAACACCCCCCCCCCCCACCCCCCACCCCCACATTCCAAGATAACACCTTGCAACCCTTGTCCTTTTCCCAACAATCCCCCCAATGAAACGGATGGTAAGCAGTCGATTCTTGATGTCAACCACCTGAATTTTAGCGTTAATACCAATTTTTTGAGGTGCCCAAACCCCACCAGACCTCCCCACGACTTCTTGGATACAAATTGTACTGTAGTTAGCTTTGTACAGGAAATCTTGAGATTGCAAAAAAAAGAGATTGCGGTTCAAACAGAAGTAAGATCTCAGGACAATACTGTCTTAGATTTTTCAGAAGTATCCTTCGAGTACTACCATTGCAAATCCCTCCCACATTCCACACCATAAATTTATAGGTTGTAAAATCCATAAAAAAATAACTTAAAAAGGAGGTTAGAATGTACACCAATTGGATGTCAATTGGAGAAGACCGCCTTAGCTTTCGGGTTCCCTGCCTGGGGCTCCCCGCCTCTGCTGCCCCATTGCGGTACTTTTGGTCCTCCGAGGGACCTCCACTACTCTCCCCTTTCTTGTCTATAGAAGGTCGAGCTCGCTTAGCCTGAAGAGAATTGCCATCCCGGGGAATCGACTTTCATCCCTATTTGTCCGGCCTCTCCTATATGAGACTTTCCTCCCCTCGAAATTCTTACTGCCTTTGGAAGAATGCGTGTTGAAGATCGCCTGTAGAGGGCGGCCGCCTCCCTTCAGGGCCTTGGGCTTGGTAACAGGCCCCTCCTTTTTTTGGGCGGAGTTAGGTGTAGTGGGCTTGCTGCTGTGCACCTGAAGTTTTTTCGGACCCAAGGATTTCTTGCGAGTGACTTGATCCACTCCCCACTAAGGGGTTAGCTTGGGAAATCATCTGTAGGCACTAGGACCAAAGAATTTGATTCACTATTTTTGTCCTCATCCTTGTCTGCCCTTTTAGCGGAAACAACCGTCTCAAACTCCATGCTTACATCCTCTTGGCTTCCTAATTTAGTGTTACATGTAAAGTCAACCCTTGCAATTTTTTTTCTTTTGCAGCCTGCAAGGAAGTGTAGCCCTCCACAGGCTTTTCGGGCACCCCCAGAACCACAGTTCCCGTGCTCACAATGGGATAGCAAACTGTCTTCTCGCCGGAGTCATGTTGCCGGAGATCCTCATCAGTGTTCAGAGTGTTTAAATTCCTCTACTTCAGGGCATTTGTTTGCACCATGGTCATATCTTTGGCAGTTGGGACAGAGCAAATGAAGCCCTTCGTATTGCACTTTTTGCCAATGGTCGTCGATCAAGATGCTATTGACGACTGGCTCCCGGAGGTCGACCTCCACACACACCATATTTGCCTCTGTGGACCTTCTTCGTGATATCGTCTACCTTGATAGGATTCCCGAGGGCTAGTTGCAGCTTGCGCAGCAAATGTTCATTATACAATTCTAGGCAAAGACCTGGAAGTCTTGCCCACACTATGGTCTTGCATGGGGTCTTGTCCGACGTCGAGAAGAAAGCCTTCCAAGGCGTGATGGTAAGGTCTGCAAGCTTCCACACCCGGGAGATCCTTTCCTTCATTGCAATGTAGCCAATCTTCTTTCCAAGTACAGATACTATGAGGGCGTCCTCCCATGGAGAGCATAGCTTTTTCCTGGTCTACGGGCCAAGAGTGATTCCATGTTTGAGCCTATCCCCATTAATAAACTCTAGCTTCACTCCTTCATCCACCTCCATTTGATCTAGCAGATAGGTCGGTGGTGCTCGTTTGCCTTCTAGGACCATATCCCTAAAACAGGGTTTGATGTCCTGTCCTGAGGAAAAATATGTCGACGAGTCGGCATCCGGAGGATCTCCGTTCACTAGTGTGGCCGGAAGGGACATGAAGAGAGGGTATTCGAGAGAAAGCCGAGACTAGAGAGAAAACTCAGTGAAAAAATTCAAGTACGTGAAGGCCAATTATTTGGAGATATTTGGGAAGTACGTATAACTTTTGGAAAAAAAGGCCAAATATATCCGTTTTGTTTTAAAAAAAGCCAAATATATCATTTTTTTATTTTATTACCGAATTTATCCTCTACATATGCTAATTATATCCGGAAATATCCTAAATTCACTAATCGTGGAATGCCTGCTGACGTGGCAATAAATTAACATAACCCCTACACGCTGGATCAAATTTGAAGTGTGTCTAAATTAGGGCTGAGGAAAAATATCAAATATACTGCATACCGCACATACCGTATCGAAAAAATACCGAAAATATCGAATTTTTAGGTATACCGTAATTTTCGGTATAGTATCATACCGTACCGTAAGATTTCGGTACGGTAACGGTATAAATTTTTTGATACCGTGGTATACCGCTACCGTACCGAACTTTGGTATATACCACGGTATTGGTATATACCGCGATACCGTTATACACCGTAATATCGGTATGTTAGTATATAGCGAAAGTTCGGTATGTCGGTATATACCGCAATACCGGTATGTCGGTATGTAGTGAATGTTCGGTACGTCGGTATACACCGCGATACGATATGTCGATATGGACTGAATGTTCGGTATAGCGGTATATACCAAACTTACCGGAATGTCGGTATGGAAACGGTATGGAAATATTTCATACTGAAACTTTCGGTATACCGAAGATCGGTATACCGAAATGTTCGATATGGCAACGATATGAAATTTTTCATACCGTAAAATTCGGTAAGGTATACGGTACGGAGAATTTTTTTTTGGTATGATACCGTACCGAAAATTACGGTATACCAAAAATTTCGATATTTCTTTTTTCGATACAGTATGTGTGGTATGTGGTATACTCGGTATTTTTCCCCAGCCCTAATTGAGAGACACTTCAAATCCCATCCAGCGTGTAGGGTTTAAGTTAATTTATTGCCACATCAGCAGCCATTCCACGATTAGTGAATTTATGATATTTCCGGATATAATTAGCATATGTAAATGATAAATTCGGTAATAAAATAAAAAAATGATAGATTTGACTTTTTTTAAAATAAAACGGATATATTTGGCCTTTTTTCCTGTAACTTTTTAACACCTCCAGTAATATAAAGAAGACTCAAAGAGGCAGGGCAGCCTCCCTCTTCCTCCATGGACCCACCAACAACTACTACCATTCAGGTATGTGTCCCTCTTTCCACCATTCTCCCCCTCTCCCTCTTTTTGCCACTTTCCTTTCACTTCTGCTGCCAGCGCCTGTCACCTTGGTCATGGGTTAGCACATCAGGAGTCACTACATTTTCTTATTCTTCTACTATTATTTTATTATATAGGAGTACGAAGTATGTATCCCCAAGCCACAATCCAATGGTGTCATCCCCAGCTATTGAGGATGGAACCTAACCAAAATACAAGAGGGTGCCTCGGGATTGGTTTGGCTAGTACACTTAATAATCCATAAGTTCCCAATATAAACTAACCAAAAACAAAAGTGCAAAGGCACTGAATGCATGATTCAAAATTTATATGTAATATATAAACCCGTGATTAAACAAGGGCAGGAGGACCAAGCTACAAAGTACAAACTAAAAACCACCACAAAGAGGTAAGTGCTAACACTAACCTAATTTAACAAAACCCATAAGCTGCCCTCACAGTGAGTAAGGTAGTAGTCTGATGAGGCACCATTCCCTCTCCATCTCTACAAGACATGTCTTCATCGCCATTAAAACTCCCCATCTGCAAGACATGAACAGAAGGAAAGGATGGAGCACTTCAGAAGTAGGAACAACCAGCTGGAAAATGGCAGCAGAAACCACCAGGGATAGTTATGTAACCCAATCTTGCCCAACATAGTCAACACCAGAGTATATCACAGATCTATAGTACATTGATATCTACCGGTAACAGCTACACCTCGATTAATTACATCATAAGACAGCATACATCAAAACAAAGTAACTTCCAATGCACAAAGATTACGTATAATTTGATCATATGAATTAACCATCAACAAATTCTTTCAAATGTGGTGCTGTGCAAATTAAGACTCCCCTCTAGATTTCATGAGTATATATGCATATGGGTGGAAAATATGAAAAAATATGCAATAAAACCTAAAATAACATAACAAACGCTGTGCAAACCGCAAAGAACTAATTATAGGCTTGTCATCCACTAAAACAGATACGGCTATCAAAACCGGAGGAAGTAAACCACAAGAAGGAGGCAGGAAACAAAATACTTCAATTAAGGATACGGAAGAGGATACAGTTGGTGAATAAATTCCAACACCTGCATGACTGCTAGCTGCGATATTTGGTAAATAAACAGAACCAAAGGAATCAGGGCTATTAAAAGTTAAACCTCAAGGATAGAAGGATTTAGATCTCTGAACGAAGGAAACTTACCAGTAATTGACAAATGGCTGCTTAACACTTTACCACCACAATCCATAGGAGAATTGCTAACAAGTCTAAATAGATATCTATCACCAAGTTCCCAATCACCAATCACCAAACCAAGTTCAGACATCATCTTTTTAAAAACCATTGGATTGTGCAGGATCATATCTGTCATCAAACTCCTGCAGATCAGAATGAGAGCTTCTACACCTTTTTGTTTTACTTCTCTTTCTGTCCCCATGTCCTTTACTATCTTCATATCTGTCTTGGAAATCATCATCTAGATTTTTTCTCCCTTTTTCCCCGTGCTTCCTATTACCTTCTGAGCTATCTCTTTTATGAAAACTTTTGTCACGATCTTCCCTTTCCCTTTTATGATAATTTCGCTCTTGCTCATCTCTATATTTGTGATTGTTTCTCTCACGTGATTTGCTTCTTCTTCGGGTTGATCTTTTTGGAGAAACTTCTCTGGCCTCAACATATAATTGCTTTTCTCTACCATGTATATGCTCCCTTGAGTAAGTGCTACCTTGTCTAGCATCTTGATTGCCTGAATATTCATCTCCAGCATACCTATTCTGCTCCACTTTCGTCTTAAAATCTTTATGCACATGACCCCAACCAAAATCTTGTCTTGGCTGCACAATATCATCCTCAAGGCCCTCAGAATAATGACGAGAAGATAGTTCACTCCTGTAATCAGGTAATTTGTCCCTATTGTCTTCATGTATCTTAAAATTTCTCCTTGATCCAGAAACACCAGAGGAATTTAAATGTACATTTGAATCATCATATGCCAAAGGTGCAGTCTCCATGCCACCGGTTCCTCCAAATTGGTTTACTTCTTCTGTATATTCCTTTATAATATCCCTCATTACCTGAAGGTAACAGAGGAGAAATTCCATCATCTAAAGCTGGGTATTAATCAAAAAAGCTAGAAATTGAAAAGTATAACTTGATTCAGGTAACTCAAGTTAGTTGTGACTTGTGATCAGATCAACTGATCAAGGTTTCTTTAAGAAGAGGTACAGCAATAAACTATCAAAAAGGAAGAGAGAAGACCAAAAAGAGGACAGTCTTCAGTAGCATTTATACCAATTAGCTTTGAAATATTACATATACAAAGCAATTTCCACCACTGAACCCACCATTTCCGTTTTTTTTTTTTTTTTCAATAACCAAAGTGCATAAACCTGGGAAGTATTATCAGCTGCTTGAACTATTCTTGATATAGCAAATAATATCCATCCCAATTTCAAAGTCATGGAGGTGCCCCAAGTAAAGCAATAAGTGAAACAATAGTATGATATAGCTTTGAAACCTTCAATTTACAGCTTAAAGGTGCAGACGTTTTTTGAAGGCAAAGATGAAGAAAAGTGCACTTATTAAGATAAGCATTGCAGCATTCTGGAGGATCACAATAACCAAGCCAAAAAACATAAAACCAAGGAAAAAATAAAAACCGTACCTCCAAAGGATTACGTTTTAATTTCTTTCCACGATATGACATCCGCCGGCGCTTGTAATCTCTTTCCTCTGCAAGTAATTCCTCCCTGCTCTTTACTTTATTGGAGTCCTAAATTTTCAGATGATTATAACATGATTGAATAGCACCACAATTTTAATTAAACTCATATATTCACAAAATAACGAAGATCAAGAAAATAAACATGTAAAAAGCGATCAGGAATAATACACTCTTGAATTTACATTATCCGTGTGTTAAGTAAACCAGCATGATGTTTCTGATGGGATTTATGTCCTCAATGGTAATAGATGAATATTGGCAATCACATCTTTCCATCATAAGCACTAAGCAGGCACTAATTTCAATTTAAGAACTGCAGCATTATGTTTAGATTTTTAAACTGTAAACATGAAACTCAACCTCAGATACAAGGTTACAAGAGTAAGGATGATTGTTAGTGTGCAAATTTAAACCCACTACTAACATTACAGATAAATGAGTCAATCAATCCATCAAAGCAATACCAATTAGGAATCATCCAAAACCACAACTGTCCTTGATGATTGACACATAAAAAAGCAATTTCACAAAGAGCATATGAATTCAAACGCAGCTGACACATAAACATCAGAAAACACAATCAATTTCTTCAAATGGTGGAAACACAACTATGAGAAAGAACAATGGTGGAGAGAACCATTGCTGAAATGAATGTGAACATAAGAAAGCTTGTTATCTCGCATTACAGCATAAAAAGAATTTTCATATATCATATGAGGATTGAGGATTTTTTTTTCCTATTATTCAATTTCATACTTGGTAACATTTTAGAGCTTTGGTAGCAGTAAAATATTATTCCCATTTTCCCATCATATTAGGTATTTTACATGATTTCTATATTCTGTTGTATTATCCTATATAAATAGGCGATTTATCATTCAATATAAGGAGAAAAGGTATCCAAAATATTCCAATTTCAAAAGGCAATCTGACACCATAATGATAGGGAATGAGCTATTCTAAAGCAAAAATGATCCATGTCATTTGAAGCCATTTTACTTCCTACTCAAGTTGCATGCAGTAGATGTATCTTTTAATGTGAAAAGAACAAGGAAATTGTTAGAAAGACGATGCATACGAGGTTCCAACCCAAAAACAATTGGCTACTGGTGGAGTGGCCCATATCCATGTAAGCAAGGGAGAGTCCCAACATATAGATGATGTGGAACTACTTAACAGAAATCATAGATAATGTTTGTCACTACAGTTAAAAAAAAAGTTACATTATACATGCAGTTGCAAAGGATGCAAGAAATTACCTGATTATTTGACCTCTGCCACAGAAATCCATCATGTTCAATTATAGATCTATAATCTGCACGATTATGCCGTTCCTCATTGGCTATCTTCGATACATACTCATGATCCATATTGCTGTACAAAAGTAACTACCATGAGATTGCAATGTCTGAGAAAAGTTTTCCATTGAATTGACAATAAAACAACAAGATCATGCAGCACATCACAATATTTAAGAAGTGACACTGCCATAATCAATTCAAATGTATGCACATTCTCATATATGAGATTGCACTCTCTCTGAAAAAAGTTTCAATGACTTGACAAGAAAACAACTAGATTACATATTTATGAAGTGCCACAGCCATATCGAATTAAGATGTATGCTCATACTACTATATTCTATACATACAAATTGTTCCAAGGATAGTCTCACATGCATAACTGTACTAGAGGTTTGATTAATAAGGATTAAAAGAATATACCGTTGGTATGCAGTTAGTGGTAGTGAATTTCGTAAACTTTTAATCTTTTCTTCAATGAATGATCGCTCATGCAATGCTGCCACAGCGGCCGCCACTTGGCAAGTAATGATAACACTATTTCCAACGGTTTCATCGTTTATATTCGTCTTCTCATCTCTCTTGGTGTCATCAGTCAAGTCAATACTTTTCCCAGGATATTGCACGTCATCAACTCTCTCAAACTCACTATGTTCAGTGCCTTTTTTATCTAAGCGGAACAAAGAAGAAAGCAATGCAGCATCCAATATGCATTCTTTCAACACTTCAACTGAGAAGAACTTCCCATTAACATCCCCATACAATATGCCGACCTGCAAAGCAAACCACACCATGACTTTCACAAGAACAGGGCAATCATAACTCCGATTGCACAATGCTGACAAAACAGTCTCCCCCGTCTTCAATTCCCCACCAGAGCAAATTATACCTGCCAACTCAAAGGCCTCCTTAACAACCACCTTCAAACACAACTTAATTAACAAAACCATATGATCCCTCATTGCAAAATCAACAACTACACCATATCTAGGCGAATTCGAGACAATCCACTCACTCAAATGCAACAAGTTGCAATCCCTCAACCTCAGAATGGCACGCAAAACTCTCTGTGAATAAGCAGATGGTAAACCACCGCCCCATGATTCAATCTCGCTTCTAATAGCCCAAACCTCCGAAGGAAGAAACTTAATAGAATCCACAGAGAAACCCCGAACATTTTTCAAAGTAATCCCATTATCAAAGCCCGCGCATTCGACGTACAAATCTCTAGGCATATTAAGCAATGGAGGCGGATCAGTGGAAGGTGTAACAGGACCAGGACAGTTTTGATAAAAGAAGTTGTTAGCGGGGGCTTTAAATCCCACGTAGCTTTCGAGAGAGATCGATAGATCATCAGATGCGGAGGCAACGGCAGGTGGAGCAATAACGGCGGTGGTGGAGGCGGTGGAGCGGAGAGTGCGGGGGTAATGGAAATTGTGAGAAAGGGGAACCGCCGTGGGGCAATTGAGGTAGTGCGAGAAGAGGGAACACGGAGGGATGCGATGGTTAGGGTTGAAAGGGCAGGGGAGGAGGGAGGAGGAGGAGGAGGAGGTGTCCGCCGTAGGAATGGGTAGAGAGCAGAGAGCGGTGGCGGAGAGGTGGATGAGGGAACTTAGGTCGGATAGGACGTTTGAAAGTGATGGAGGGGGTGGCGGCAGATGGTTGGAGCGCTGCCGTTGTATCGGCGGCGGCGGGTTCATGGCGGAGACGAGCGCGTGATTTGGGGGAGGAGAGTTGGAAATGAAAAAGAGTAAAAGTGGGCCAGAGTGAAAGATAAATTTGGGCTTAGTGTACTCAGTGGGCTTAATGTCACCAATGAGAATTACTTGGGCCTTGCTACAAAGCATATTCAAAGTTTGGATTTATTAGAGTTGAGGACATTTTCTAGTATTTAGTTTGTACGAAGCATTTTAAAAAGTTTCCTCTAGAGACATATAGAGCGCTCTCATGGTTTTAATTATGTGGTAACCAACATGCCATAGTAATCAAAATCTAGATGTGTGGTAATCATATACCATAAATGTGGTAACTAATAAGTGTGTTTGGGAGTTAGCAAATTCGCTGAGACAATCTGCTATTTTGTGCAGGTAAATGTATTCGATGGAGTGGGAAACTCGGAATACAGTCCAATGTTTGTTGCGGGGGGGCAGCTGGTATAACAGCTTTGTAGTTGTGCAGGCGAGTGGGACATTTTAGTGCAGGTATTTGGTCATCTTAAATGATGTTAGTTTATTGACTACTCCACTATTTTGAAGTTGAAGTTGAAGTTTGTTGCAATGAATAAGTATTTTAAGGTTGACAAGTAGTACTGTATTATAAGAATTTCCATACGGCCGCAGTTAAAACTCAACTTCACCGTGTAATGTATGTAACCACCCAACAACTTTATTTATTTAGCTCAATAAAGTAGTGTATTGAGGTGGCTATCAATCTATGTACTCTCATCCCATGCATGTTAAGTTTTTTAAGTGATACTAATTCCTAGCTTAGTGTGATCATAAAACAAAAGATAAGTTCATGGACATATCATCAACTTTACTAGTTATAAAAAGAATTTTAAAAAATAAATAAATAAATAAAACTACGATAATATAGTATGGGACAACAAATTGAATAAGTAATGGGATTTTAAGTTTGGTTTTGTTATTAATCATTCTCCTTGGAAGTTCAATTTCCACTGCCTACTCTTCCCTCTCTTTTCTCCTACTGGGAGTAAGTATTTATTCATTTTGTTTCCTAAAAAAAAAAAAGTATTTATTCATTTTTATATATATACGCCGTGAGAGGAAAAAAATAATTAATGATCATGAAAATAAGTAAATAACTATAATAAAAATATTAATCCTTTTATCATTTATAATTTATGTGACTTGGCTCTCATACACATTTGCCGATATGTTTCGTACATTAATTAATTAATTAATTAATAAGCAGATAGGTGAGAATTTAACTGGTGACAATTTATTCTCACCAAAGGACTCACTAAATTAAATTAAAGCAGCTTCAAAATTCATCTGAACCATTTTATAGAAAATTTGAATTTCACGAATTTCAGACAAGTCAAACACTACTGTATATCGATGTGGTGACTGCTGAATGAAGGGTCTGGATTTAAATCCAAAGGAGTCAATAAATTAAATTTTAAATGATTAGTTCACCCCCAAAAAATCAAAAAAAAAAAAATAATAAAAAAAAAAATTAAATGATTAAATTATTCACATTCCCAATTAAATCCTAAACCCACCTTTTTCTTAAAGATCAAATAAGAAAATGTACCTACAGCTTATTACGACAATGGTTTAATATACAAACAAAGAATTTTCCTTATTAACCAAAGTACACACAATAAATGATGGAAAAGACAGAAAAATATTTATAACTTGAATTAGGAACTTATTAAAAATTAAATTTATTTTTTAAAAAATTATATAAATAACAGACATGTGATTCTTGTAAGAATTAGTAATACTTTAATAAATATCTTTCCCTGTCAATACTTTGACGTCAAAAGATGGTAAGTATATGTATCCGGATCCATTGTATTTTCAATATCAAGCAAAGTATTTATGATATAAAGTTTGTATATTTGTGTATCATATATATTCCCAATGACTTTCAAGAAGTAGAAAAAATCTTGGCCTAGAATTGAACGGAAAAAGGGAGAAATTATTCTCATAGTACCAAAAATATTTTGAAAAGTTTGGCACTTATGCGATCTATAAATTGAAATTGTGATTCTTATGCGACTTGTTAAGAAAACTTTTTGAAAAAAAAGAAAACGGAAAAAAAAAAAGATGGACATTTTTTATTTTATATGACTTGTAAAGACAAACTTTTGACAACTTTGAAACTTCCGTCACCTTCTATTAAAATTAAAAAAATAAAATAAAAATGGTAAAAAAAAAAATGACATTTATTTCAATCCAAGCAAGCATCAAAATCCCGAAAATCCACATTGACCATTTAGACACTGCATTAAATACAATTTTCACCTAAATGTTATGTCCACACTAGTAATTATCACCCAAGGGGGAAGATGTTGCATCCTCGACATGCATATAAAGAGGGCTCCAATCTCCCCACCATTTCTCAACCACATACACATACAATTCCGATCCATTTATTTTCTACACACAATTATATTTCTTTTTGGTAAATAATTTCTTGGGATGGCTTTCTTGCGAGTGGTTTTTCTTGTATTCTTAGCGATGGTAAATCTCCAAGTTCACCGTGTGGACGGTAGGGCTTTCTTCATATTTGGCGACTCTCTGGTCGACTATGGCAACAATAACTATTTGCTCACAACGGCGAGGGCTGATTCGCCACCCTATGGCATCGACTTCCCTGATCACCGTCCCACTGGCCGCTTCTCTAATGGCCTTAACATGGCGGATATCATTAGTAACTATTTTCTCGAATTTTTCTTCTCATTTTAATTATATATATATATATGTGTGTGTGTGATTTTGCTTTATTTCATCAAGAAATTGTTTCAAATTACGTAATTTTTATGATGAGGGTTGCAAATTGAAGAGATACTAATTGTCTTTGTTGGTGATTAATATCAGGTCAAAATATGGGTTGGGAATTGACATTGCCATACCTAAGTCCAGATTTAAGAGGAGACAAACTGCTTGTCGGGGCTAATTTTGCTTCAGCTGGGGTTGGAGTTCTCAATGACACTGGTATCCAATTTGTAAGTGTCTTTTTGCTTTCGTTTTCACTATATCATACCGTATGTCTTTTTCAATTCGTAAACATTTTTTTGTCTATTGTACAAAAATTATAATCCAATTATGCACTGTCCACATTAATGAAGCAAAGGATTTTGAGTAGAGTCATTAACATAGTGTATATAGATGAGTTTGACCGAACATTTGACTTTTGACTTTTTAATTCTAATATTGGTTGCAGATAAAAATGAATTAAATGTTTTTTGCCAGAAATTAGAAAAACAAAAGAAACTAATAATTATACTCCATCCGTCCCAAACTTTTCCCCATGTTATTTTAGATATAATGGATTATTGTGTTAAAGTGTAGTAATTGGCTGATTAATGTTTATTTGAATTGAGAAAAAAATAAATTAATTAGTTGGTGTTATGTTTTAATTGATGTTTATAAAGTAAAAAATTTGTAAACATAGAAATCTGACAATTGTAGTGGAACGGATGCGACGGAATTAGTGGGAAAGTGGAGTGTATGTTCTGTAAAAGAAAAATGAAAGGTTATAAACACAACAGATTTCAACAAACTCATAATGAATTCAGCTGAGAATTAATTCCCCAAAACTAAAATAACAAAAGCTTCCGTTACTACAAAACCGTTTCTGGTATGCAATAAATTGCACGCGTATTTTATTCTTGATTATTTATTTAATTAGAAATTAATCAGAATAATTAACTGTTTTGAATTTTCAGCTGAACATAATTAGGATATACGATCAACTGGACAACTTCAAACAGTATCAACAGAGACTGTCGGAACAGATCGGAAACGAGAGGGCAAAGCAGCTTGTGGCGGATTCCTTAGTTTTGATGACATTGGGAGGAAATGACTTCGTCAACAACTATTATTTGGTGCCTTATTCTTTCAGGTCTATGCAATACTCCATACAGGATTATGTGCCCTTTGTCATCTCAGAGTACAAGAAAGTCTTGAAGGTCACTCAGTTTCAACAACCCTTTTTAATTTCTCAACAACTATTACTTAATTAGGGTTTTCCATTTTCATTAAAGTTTGGTGACATTCAACTGGTGCTGGTGTTGTGCAGGCAGTGTATGATCTGGGGCCTCGTCGGATTTTGGTGACCGGAACGGGTCCGCTAGGGTGCGTCCCGGCAGAGTTGGCGCAGCACAGTGAAAATGGAGAGTGTGCACCGACGCTGCAAACCGCTGCATTGCTGTTCAACCCCCAGTTAACGATCCTAATCGATGAACTGAACAAAGAGGTCGGATCTGATGCCTTCATTTCTGCCAACACCAACCAAATGCAGTTCGATTTCTTGTCCGATCCCCAGAAATACGGATTCAAGAACACAAAGGAGGCGTGCTGTGGACAAGGGCCGTACAATGGATTGGGGCTGTGCACGCAGTTTTCGAATCTGTGCGATAGAAGGGAGGACTATGTGTTCTGGGATCCATTCCATCCCACAGAGAAGGCCAACAGGATCATCGTTCAGCATTTCTTCAATGCGTCCAAAGCTTACATGTATCCCATGAATCTTTCTACCATGATGGCACTGGATTCCATGTCTTGAAGAATTAGTACTAATTAATGATGATGATGCATAATGTGTTCTTGGGGCCATTTTTAGGGGCATGAAATTTTGATGTCATCAGTACTTTTAGTTTCGTGGCCCTAGAAATGGAATTTAAGGCCAACTAATTCATTTACCATTTGCTTTGCTGGCTGTGTAGCTTTTCTTTAAGAACCCTATTTTCATGAGCATTTTATCAATAAATTATGGATTATCATCTAATTTATATTCGAGTGATTATTAATTTTTTCGTATTTTATGTTGTGAGAAATTCGATCACACGTCCAATGAGGAAAGCATATCATATTTCAGTACCATTTATGAGTGTATATGTGTTTAACCCTCTAAGCAAATTAGGCTTCATTTTTTTTTTTTTTGAATTAGGCTTCATATTGTCTCACAGTCTCTCTCCAAATCTGCTATCTACTAGTGGATCTGCTAACTCCCAAACATCCCCATATTATTTATTACTCTCACTGTCCCAACTAAGATGTCTTGTTTGACTTCTGCACACAATCCAATACAATTTTTTAATCGTTAATAACTCAAAATATATACAAATAAAATTTATGTAAAATATATACTCCCTCCGTTTTTTTTTTAAGTTCACCATTAGCATAGTAGATACTATTCATTGAGTAACTTTAATTCAATTTTTTCATATAGTTATATAAGATAAAACATAGTCAAGTGAGATCTTGTTAGATTCGTCTAATCACGTAGTTTTGGAATATCAAATTTTTATAATTTTTACTTATATACTAGATTTTTTCGCCCGCTGCGCACGGGCGTTGAACTAATATGACGATATAAAATGTGAATATAGTTTTTTTATTATATAAGATTCAAAATCTTTTGCTTAAATAGTTTTTGAATGCATTTAACCAAAATTTAAAAGAAAAACCTACAATCAGGTGGACATAATATAAAATAAATTATTTTCACTGTTAGAAAACAAATATATAGGGTTTGCTTTCATCTATAAAATTATGAGAGCAAGTGGAAAGTAAATACCCTTTAACTATTAAAAATTAGAAAAAAAAATATATTTTTGCATTATTAAGGCTGTACGGTATTTATGTAGAATGAGGTATTTATTAAAGTATAGTAAATAGTTGATGTGATGTTTGTTCGATGGAGTAAAAATTTTCTAAATAAGGAAATGTGAAAATTAAATTTTTATTACTTTTGAATTCATTATTATTATAAGGCCTAAATTAAATTTATACTCCGATACTAAATTTGTTAGGGATATATTTTTTTAGCATATTTTTTATAATTATAAACTATTTTTTTCTATCTGGATAATGATATTTATTGGTTGAGGAATTCTAATGAAATAAAATTAGAAAAATAAAAAATCTGAGAAATAAGGAAATTGAAATAAAAATTTTCAAATAAACTAAAATAAGAATCTAAATATAATTAATAATAAATTTACTTTCTAAAATTAAAGATATTACAATGAATGTAATTTCATTTATCATTCATTATATGTTATTTTATTTTATTAAATAGTATAATCGAATTTTATTAGTTAATTATAGTTTTGTATTTAAGTTAAAAGGAAAATTAATTACTACATACATTATTTTTAAATTGTTATGCTAATGGGAAACTTTTCAAACGTGAATGGGTGGAATGAGGTTATTTTCAAATTGTTAGTACCAAAATGAGATTTCTTTTAGAATTGATGAGGTCGAATTTAATATTTTAAAAGGTAGAATGGTAGAATTTTAAAACTAAATAAAAAATTTAGGTGTTTTTTTTTTTAAAAAAATAAGGGTACAAATGACCCACCTTGTTAAGTTTAGAGTTATATTTTGGGAATAGGTAAAATAATAATTAGTTAGTACTATATATTTATGTTTAACTGTTTACTTTAAACTATTTTTTGTGAAAAATAAAATGGTAAATGATGTTTAATTGAATTCACATGTTTTGTACTATGTTTGGACATGCAACATGATCTCTTAATATTAGAGGTTTTTTTATAGAAATATTGCTACAACCCAAACTATTTATTATTACCACAAATCTTTACATATTGTTTATAGTAAAATACTTCTAATATTCTTTTACGATACTCCGGATTTTATATATATTTTTACTTTATATTGAAATAGATAGGGATTACTGGATAAATATACATTTTTCTTTTATGTTGAAATAGATAAAGATTACTGGATTAATAATATTATGTCTAATAATTAAATTATGATGTTTTTAATCTTTTTTTTTTGCTTTTCTTTCTTTTCTTCTTTAAAAAGAACAAAAAATTATATAAAATTTGATTAGAATGGTATAAAAAATTTTAGGTATTTAGTCATTTTATATTAATCAATATTTTTAGGATCAATTTAATGTTTACACCATATTTTTAATGAAATATTTTTATTTAAAATATGGTTATTATATTCCTTATATTGATAAAGAATTATATTTTTTAGACATAAATATTCAACCTAATTAAATTTATTTTACTAATATTATAATATTAATATTTTTTAAATATTATGTATTATTTATACAATCAAATAATTTATATATATAGTTGTAATCAATTATATCTTTTTAAAATACTTATGAAGATTTTTTAAAGATTTTATTATATCAACAGATAGATTTATTTTCTAAATATAGATATTGATAATGTGTCTGATGATGTGGCATTACTCAGTGATTACTTAGTAACTATCAGACAAAAAAGTCTGCACAGGCAAAAAAGTATTCAGGATTTATTATATAGATTATATATAGATTAAATAATTAGAAAAATTAAAATACTAATATTAATAATTCAACCGAAAAACAGTTTCCAAAAATATGTTAATTAATAATATCATAATTATAATTATAATCATATCTACATCTATAATTAAAAAATATTTTTTATCAATTTTTGTCTATCTATTATACAGTTAATTAAAATTTTTTTAATGATATTAAATTTTATAGTTAAACCTACTTAAAAATTATGTTTAAAAATTGATTAATCTTACTATAGCGGATTATATGTTTTTTAATTAAATATAAATTTTGATAGACTAACTAAAGTATATTAATTTATTATATTTTTTAGGTAAATATAAATTTTATTAAATATAAATCTTACTAATTTTTTTTAATTTATTATATTTTTTTAGGTAAATATTTTGGATTCAAACTTTAATATATGACTAATAAAATATATATTGGACATAATATATTAAATAAAAGAATTTATAATATATACATTTAACATAATATTTACTAATGTTCTGCTAAAAAACTAAATATTTACTAAACATTAAATATATTACAATTTGTTGAGCATTTATATCTTTTAAAATATATAGAAAGATTTTTTTGAAGATTTATTTATAATATAAAGATTTATGGTCTAAATATAGTATTAAAAGTTGATGACATGGCACAAATAGAATTAATCAACGCTGAGGTGTATCTTCATGATTAATCAGCGCTGACGTGGATTAATTAGGTTCGTTGATCTAAAAATAAGCATATAATGACTGATTAACCCCTTAAAATTAAGAAGGATAAATTAAAATTAATAAGGGCAATTGAGTCTGCACAGGCAAAAAAGTATTCAGGATTTATTATATAGATAGATAATATGAGATATTGATGATTGAAAATGTGCATTGGATTGCGTGCAGTGCAGGATGGGTGAAGTTAAAAAAAAACGGAGGGAGTATATTCCAAAACTATACGATTAGACGAATCTAACAATACCGAACTCGACTATTTTTTTCGAATATATACTTTCAATAATGTTGAGTCAAAGTTGAATAATGAACAGTGTCAAAAAATCAAACAAAAAGTCTTACCTGGGATGGAGGGAGTATATTTTAAACTGAAGAAATGATGCGCATAATATATAAGCAAGTAGAAAGAAATTGATGGGATGCTCAAGGAAAATTAGGGGTGGCAATTGGTCGGGTTCGCCAAGACCCAACTCGAGGCTTGAGTTCGGTTCAGTTCGGGTCTGATCGGTACCCATTGCCGTTTTAGGGATGCAACGGGTCGGTTGGATTCTGACCTCTAAGCTCGGGTCTTGATTCGATTTTTGATTCTGACCTGAACCCATTGTTATCCCTAAGTAAAATGGAATATAAGTGATGTTTTTATTAATAAATTATAATTAGAGTTTCATAAATTAATAACACATTATTAAGCCTTAGCTTCGAATGGGACTTAGAGGTCTTTTTAAACCCTTACTAGACCTAAGAAACTTAGAGTTTTACATTATTGTATTAAAAGAAATAAGGATAAATTTTTTACTTTATATTATAACGGATTAAGAAAGTAATTTTAAAATTTTAAACAGTATATGTAATTCTCATGTAAAATTTAATTTATTTATTATACTAAGCTAGTAGTATTTGTTAGGTGTTTGGGCCAAGGTAATAGAAGCCCAACTATTAATAAATGGAGTAGGAAGACATATTGGGCTTATTATATATGCAAAGGAGTTTCTAATCGATTTCTAGTCGCTTATTTTGAACCCAAAACCAATATTTGAGGTCTTCAACTGTTGTGTAAGCTTGCTTCGGACGTAGCTAGGCCTAGGCACACAAGTATATAACTTCATTTATCATTATCATTTCCAACCTCAACTATAAGATTGAAGTTGGGATGAGGACCTAGCCCAAGCGGTTAAGTCCCTTGACTTCCAACGGAAGGTTGGAGGTTCGATTCCCACCGGCCCCCTATCCCTCCCTTTATTTCCCCTTTGTAATTGTGTGGCATGGGCTCCCACCACCCCTTTCCAGGCCTTAAATGGCTCCTCAAAAAAAAAAAAAAAAAAAAAAAAAAAAAAAAAAAAACTATAAGATTGAAGTTGGGGCTTACCCACTAAGTGAAACTCACATTCCTATAGTATTTCTTTTTTAATTGATGTATAGTTGTTTTTTCTTTCATCTCTTTTTTTTTTTTTTTTACCATGACCTTATTTGCATGTAACTTGGGTGAAAACGGTAATATCCGACCGATCCGATGTCGTATCCGATTATATTCGAATCCGAATCCGTCTGCGGCTATCCAGCCGGATATTTCAATATTCGTATCCGAATCCGAATCCGAATTTTAATATCCGCATTCGTATTCGTATCCGAAAATATCTTACCGTATCAGAAAATATCCGACCATATCCGAAAATTGATAGGATATTATCCGAATTTTAAATATGGATATCCGAATATATTTATATATTATTATTTATTAATTAAAAATAATCAATAATTATAAAAAATATCAAATTATCCGATAATTTTTATAAAAATTATAAAATTTTCAAAAAAGATTATATAAAATTATCCGATAATCTGTATCCGTCGTATATCCATAGCGTATCCGTAATCCGGAATATCCGAAACCATATTCGTATCCGGCCCATCCGTATTCGATTCCGAATTCGACTAAAAAAATATGGATAATATCTGTATCCGACACTATCCGGCCGTATCCGTACCGTTTTCATCCCTACATGTAGAGCTCTAAACGAGCCGAATCGAACCGAGCTTCAAGTGTTTGAACTCTGTTCGTTAAGCTTAACGAACGAACACGAACCGAGCCAAAAATCTTAACGAGCCAATTTTCATGTTTGATCTCTGTTCGTTTAACCTTACGAACGAGCTAATAACGAACGAATACGAGCTTAGTCGAGTTCAGTTAACGAACCATTTATGTTATTAATAAATTTATTTATTTTAGAATTAAATTAGGTGTGAAAATGTAATGTATATTGTAATATAATTTATGAGAGAAATGTGAAATTAATAAAAATGAAAAATAGAAAGAACAACTAGATAAAATTTTTATTTTTTATAATATATATTCCATTAAAAAAGAATTCCGAACTTTCGCGAACTTAACGAACGAACACACAAACCAAATTATGTGTTTGAGCTCGGTTCGTTTAACTTACCCAACGAGCTGTTAACGAACGAACACGTGTCGAAACGAGCTCAGTTCATGAACTGTTTGTTCTATTTACAGCTGTACCTATATGTAACCATATGGCATACTATATATTTGACTAGCAGATTTAAATTACAGAGATTAATAATAGATTCAATCAACATATGTTAATAAGTTGGATATCATAACTAATATGCGAAAATTTGCAATCTGCTATTTCTTCCTCAATATGGTTCAAATATTACTCCTCAAAACTTGTCTTCCAAATATGCTCTCTAATATATTGGGGATGTTTGGATGTTGGTAGATTGAGGAGCGGATAGCGGATTGAAAGAGCATATTGTCTCACAGTTCTCTCTCCGAATCTATCTGCTAGTGGATCTGCTGACTCCCAAACATCCCCATTATTTATCAAATAAGCATATAAACCAGTCAAACTTACCAAAGTAAACAATGTATTATATGCTCCACAGTATGCTTAAATTAGTAGTTGATCTATCCCTGACATGTCTGAAAATCAAATTATTTACAACCCTAGGTTACTGATATACTTTCTCCGTTTTTTATTGTTAGCTACATTGAAAGTTTTTCTACTGTTCGCCGAACTACTTTGATTTCAATTTTTCTCATATTTATACAAGTTAAAATATAGTCAAGTGGGATCTTGTTAGATTCGTCTCGTCTTGTATTTTTAAATGGAACTTTTAGAATTTTTACTTGTATCAAACTTGAGTTATTAACGATTTAAAATGTGTATTGGATTGCGTGCAATGTGGGTCCGTAGCAAACAAATAAAAACAGAGGAAGTAGAAAAAGTGTTTAGGAGTTGGCTGGAGTAGATGGAGGCTCTAGTCTCTTAAGCAAGGTCGCGGGTTCGAGCCTTCTGTATGCAAAAAACTACTTTGGGAGAGACGCCCTTAATTGCCCTTGCAGATCCTCGAGGGATTAGTCTTGGGTCCAATGTGTCTTGGGGATACCATGGTATTCACCTAGAAAGAGTGTACAATACTATAACCGTGCAAAACATAAGAAAAAAAAAGAAAGAATAAGAAAAAAAAAACAACAAAAATTCAGTTTCATAATTTTTTTTTCGATGAAAAGGGGGAGCCGAAGCCATTTATTCAATAGTTTCATAATATTAAATTGTCATGTACTTCATATTTTTGAAAAACGAAAAAAAAAAACTAAAAAAGTAATACTAGTACATTTATCATTATATTTCGACTTTATTTGAAATAAAAATCAAAATTGAAACACTACAAGAAATTCACAGATTTCCGACAGCAATTACCGACAGAAGAAAAACGGATCGTTATTACCGACCGCATTCCCGACCAAAATGGTGGTCAGGAAAAATATATCCGTTATTGCGTAGGGTTTTTTGGCGACCAAAACGCCGACCACATTACCGACCGCAATTGCGGTGAGAAATTCTATTCCATTTAAAGAAAATTTTAATGTTTTTTTTTAAAAATAACTTTACCGACCTCAACTGTGGTCGCAAATTCTATTCCAATTTTTTTTAAAATTTTTAATACTTTTTAAAAAAAATTAATTTACCGACCGCAATTGCGGTGACTGAAGTTTTTTCTAATTATTTATTATTTATTTTATATTTTTATCACATATTTTTTTATTTTTATAATTTAATTATTTATTTATTTGAGCCAATTAATACAGTACAATTAAATACTTCCGCTGTATACGTATCATTTTTAGACACTATTCACTATTTAATTTTGATTCAAATTTTTATCATAGTTATGTAAGAAAAACATAGTCAAGTGAAATCTTGTTACATTCGTCATATCTTGTAGTTTTAGACAATCAACTTTTTATAACTTTTCATTGTACACAATTTAAGTTATTAATCGTTAAAAATGTATATCGACATACGTGTCGAAGGGGTGTGTCACAATTACAATAAGACAAAGGTAGTAACATAAAACTAATTTTCAAATATTTTTTTTTAAAAAAAAGAATCTAAAAAAAAGATAAATAAGAAAATTGATGAGCTAATTAAATAAACAAATTAGGTCCAATAATTAAAATGCATTTAATAATGGAACAAGACATTAAAGTCATTGCGCACATGAAACTGCGTGAGTCAAATTTCCAGATTTCCAGAATTGGAGAGTTAAAGAAGCTGACAGACACCCTCAAAGATCAAAATTTATTTTTATTTTCTTCCTTTCTCTCAAAAATCGAGATTCCAGAATTTAGTCCTCTAATTAATCAACACACTCTACCTATAATTTGCATGTAATTAGTAATTTTAAATTTCTTATAATTAATTATAATTGGATACTCCAATGACTATACTCCTATATCCAAACACATGGGGATGATGGTTACTATGTAGCTTGGGCCTTGGAATATGGGGATTTTTTATTTATTTAAAAATATTATCTTTTCCTCGCTAGAAAACAGAATAGAAGCCTCCTCCCCACGTACGTTTCTCTCACTTTTTTTCCCCCAAATATTTGTCTTTATCGACAATTACACATAATTAAATAATTTACTCGCTCAAAATTCATGACACATATATTGCTTCCCTAAATGCAATAAACACCTATAGTCGTCTCCATAGACCCTGTGCATCCTTAATTAATTATTTAATCATGATTTCAAAAATGTTTGGTACACTACACCACAAGAATTTCGAGGGTATGTGACAAAATGATTTTGTCGCCTAGCGCTCTAGGCGATGAAATCCGCCAGGCGATGGTTTCAATAAAATTTTATCGCCAAATTCGTCGCCTTGCCGCGAAGTTCTTGTAATGCTATTTCCTTTTTTTTTTTTTAAAAAAAAACCTCAGCTCAGGCTCTAATAAATATATTAGATATAATTATATTAATTATTATACTTACATTTTGCTCTATAATTAAGATGAGCGGGATTATTTGCTAAAATAGTGTAAATTTTCTTTTATAAATAAAAAATAGTGACAAATTAGAAGAAGGCATTTGGGAAAAGAATCGTAGTATGGATACTCGAGCATTTTCTAGCTAGCTAGGCATTTCTTGATTGATTTTCTTAGAATTATTTAATGAATTATTCCACAATAATTGTAGCAAAGGCAATATGCATGTGTAATTTCTTTTTTTCCCCCACCTTTACTTCAAAAATCAATGAATGTCTTCAAACTTTGGAATGGTCTCAAAAGTTTTTATTGTATGCTATTTTACTGTCCTGATTATAATAATGAGAGAATAAATTAAATAAAGGATGGAGTGTAGAGGTGCATGCTATAGTAAGAACAAAAAGAGATCCCACAAAATTAAATAATTTGATGAAGACTCAGAAGTTGGCATTAAAATCTTTTGCCTTGATTTTTTCGTCTGAATAATATGTACTGACTCATGGGCCATATACATATACTACTATACTTTCATTGGTTTTAAGTAACTTTAAATTAATGGTAGATTGAAATCATCAATACATCTGCCCCCACAAACTCTATAGACTATACAGACACTATTGAATCACAGAAAACTCAGTGGTATTTTCGCTGCAGAAGATGAATAAACGGTGGCCAAGTTTTTCTATCCCACCTGAATTAATTAAAAAAAAGAAAATTAATAATTACTTTTGTTGAAGAAATAAGTTTGATGATCTATTAAGGCGAGTGCAAATGACTGTAATAAAAATGAAATTAGGATTAAAGGGAACATATGAAATTATTTTGGCCGTTTTCGTTAGGGTTAAAGACTTGTCTTCAAAAGATGAAAAGAATATGACTGTGTGGTTTGAAAAATTAATTCACTTTTATCTATAACACTTAATTGTCTATTTTTTGAGCTCAGGAAAATTACTTAATTAATGAAACAAATTGGTTAGGTCTTTGTGACAGATCTAGTAAGCACACGATGATCATCACAGAGAAACAAAAACCTCACAAACATTTAAATTCAATCAGCTATACAAAGCAATGGAAAAATTATCGAAGTCACATACACACACAACCACAGCCACAGACGAATATTTTAGCTTATGAAGAAAAGTGGAAATATAAATTACTTCATCTGTTCTCTTTTAAGTGCACAGACATATTTTTTAAGGTTAATAACTCAAATTATACATAAATAAAAATTATAAAAATTTGATATTATAAAACTACGTGATTAGACGAATCTAACAAGATCTCACTAAACTATATTTTTTCTTATATAACTATATCAAAAAAATTAATCAAAGTTACAAAATGAATAGTTACTACTATGCAAATGGATCACTTATTTGAGGACGGAGTAGTACATGTGAACGAAAGTAGAATACAAAAAGAAAAGGAGGTTGGGAGGGAAGAATTAATGTTATGGCAGATGCAGAAAGATAGACGGATAGATATACACCCTCATCAAGTTGGGGTAGGGTGGGGTGGGGTGGGGTGGGGGTGGGGGTATAATAAAGGAGGGGTGGGTGGGTTGAGAGAGAGGTAGGTCTATGTGATTTATATTGCTTTGATTACACTTCCCCCATCCATTTTTTCTTTCTTTCTCTTTCTATTTCTCTTTCTTTCTAATTTCTTCCTTCTTAAATATCAAAATTTGTGGTGCAACTGCGTTTGTGTCTCTATGTCTTTTTGATTCACCAAGTAAGTAGTACTAGTATTTATGCATTTATTTGAAATTAATTAATTAAGTAATTAAATGATCATTTTGAGATAGTATAGTAGTAGCATTTCTTGCAGAGGCAGGCAATCATGGGTATGATGGTGAATGTAGTATTTGGAAGAGTGTGCACTGCAGCAGTTCTCATCAGCTTAATTGCACTGCACCCACCCTTCCTTTAATTCCCAGCTGCAATCTTGTTCCTAGCTCTATGTGTCTGTCTTTGTTTGATAGAGAGAGATAAATGCATACATTATACATACAGATATATAGATATGTATGAATTAGACCCTAGAGGTCATTTTCCAAGTTTGCTTTAGGATTGGGGCTTTTGTTTGTGGTGGTTATTAAGAGGTTTTGTCTCTTTTTATTACAGAGTAGTATAATGGTGTGATAGTCTTTCAATTTGTGCCTTCTTCAATCTGTCCTGTTGTTGTTTCTGTGTTTTGTTTTTCTTCACCTTTTTCTCAAACTGAATGAAATTATGGGCACCGTTGTTGGGACAAGCAAGAAACTAGGGTTTTCTACCCTGCCATCTTCTTCTTCCCATGTACATGTTGTGTTGCTCCCTCTCCTTTGGACAATTTTGCTTTCCCTTTTCTCCCATCAATCTGCTGCTGCCATTTCCAATTCAAACTCTTTCAACTACACTAACAACTATAGACAACAAGTCAGCCCTTTGAGACTTGCCAGGATTCAGAAGCATTTGGACAAGATCAACAAGCCCTCTGTCTTCTCCATTCAGGTCTGTACTGTATATATGTGTCCTAATTAATTTCCCATTTTTTATCTCTAAATTATTTTGCTTTTAACTACTATTTCTTATTTGTTTTACTTTTTCAATATTCAGAGCCCAGATGGAGATATCATAGATTGTGTCCATAAAAGAAAACAGCCAGCTTTGGATCATCCCCTCCTCAAGAATCACAAAATTCAGGTACCAAAATTTCTCCCTTTTTTTCTTTTTGGTAAAAAAGAGAGAGGTTTATTTTCAAAATATTAATTGATGATACTAGTTAAAAGTATAAACAAAATGGTACATTCAATAAGTTCTCTCAACTACCAACTACCCTCGGATCCTATTTTATTTTCTTCATCAAATCTTTCTAGTTAAATTCCAGTCCTATTCCTACACCAATGATCCAGCTCACATATTATCATAGGAGACTAGGGAGAAATAAATAAATGACTAAATAAGAATAAGTTGAATAATAATATTATATATATTGTTATCACAGAGAGTCCCACCAGAACTGCCAAAGGGAATGAGCATAGCCAAAAGTACAAATAATGTAGAAGAGAGTAATTACAACAGCACCAATTACGTGGATGGCCACAAAGGTGTGTGGCAAATGTGGCATCGAGAGGGCAAGCGCTGCCCTAAGGGCACCGTGCCCGTCCGCCGCACCACCGTCGACGACGTCCTCCGGGCTAAATCCTTGTACCATTACGGCAAGAAACAACGCAAATTTAACTTGCCAACCGCCGCTGGCCGCCGCGCCGACGCCCCTGATGTTGTCAGTGGCAATGGCCACGAGGTATATTTATACTATCTCTTCAAATCAAAATATAATATAGTATTAGTTTTTTTTTTTTCTTTTTTGATGACATGATATAGTAGTATTTGTTAGTATTATGCTACCTTTATATTGAATAAATAAAAATAATGATATAAAATAAAAATTAACAATAAAATAGGACAAACAAATCAAATACTGCGAACAAAAGAGAGTACTATATTATTTTCATATTTAATTGGATAGTTATATTTAAGAAAATTGGGCTACCTATGTAGGTGTATGTCCTACTATACCATACTAGTTAATTAAAAAAAAGTTGGTAAAAATAGTTTATACTCCAATAAATTTATTTTTTGTGCGAGTTAGAGTCCTAGGGATAATTAATAGTTTAATTAAATCGTGCCTGTCACGGCATTCTAACCGCGCTGTTTCCTTTCAAAAGAGAGTATAACAAATTATTTTGAACATAATGGTTTCCTAATTATTAAAGAGGGGTGTCTATTTTAGAACAAAGAAAGGTGTTTTAATTTTGTATCATAGGGAAGAGTGGTTAATCACATTATTGGGTCCAGAATTGTAATGTGAACTTCATTTTTTTTCAAAGAACTTCCCGGCACCCCAAAAAAAAAAGAAAAAAAAATCATTTTCAAACGCAGAAAAAACAAAGCAAATTTCAATTTATGCCAGCAAAATAACACGTAAGCAGTGAAAGATGAGGAATTAGTATAAACTTTACATGTCAACTTCTCAATGAAATTAATGTTTAATCTTGCTAGCTAGATATATAGGTCATTTTTACATGTTACAATTTTCTTTTGTTGTCGTCAATATATATATATATATATATATATACACTTCATATGTGTGTGTGTGTGTGTGAAATGCAAGAATAACATTACTTTAAAATTAACGTAACATATAGAAATTGTCACTTTCCTTATACATATTTCTATGTCGTCATTGATACTTGCAAATTTGATCCTGTATATTAATTGGCGCGTCTAATGTCGATCGTGTTATTTGAATTGATGGAAATTTATAACATAAATAAAAGCACGCGATAGCATACACGCATGGATCGAGCGAAGTGTACGGAGCAAAAGCGACGATAAACGTATGGGATCCGTCGATCGATGTAATGAACGAGTTCAGCCTTTCCCAGATTTGGGTGCTGTCGGGCTCTTTCGACGGATCTGACCTCAACAGCATCGAAGCTGGCTGGCAGGTAATTAATCCTAATTAATCCTCCTCTGATCATCATCTAATTAATTACGTAATTAGAATATAATTAAATGTGCTGAAGGGATGATGATTGCACTAGTCAGGTTAGTCCTGAGCTGTATGGCGACAACAGGCCCCGTCTCTTCACCTATTGGACGGTCAGTCATCACTCTTTTTTTTTTTTCCTTTAATTTCTCTGCAATTTCCTATTTTTATTTTTTTACATTTTATTTTTCATTGTTATACATTTTCTAGGCAATAATCTACTCTCACACGGATATATATATAGATGGGTTCAACTTCAGATCTCTTAATAATATATAGATAGATGGATAGAAACTAATTACATCAATGCTTTAGGGGAAAAAACCTAGTATAAACTATTTTAGGAGCCCACATAATTATTTAATTTTGTTTGTTAAGACTTTGTTAATTAATATCGGTTTAGCTGACTATTTCGGAGGGAAGAAAATAGTACTATTAGTATTTTGATTTCTTGGAAAGATTCCTTGGCAATGGAAAGTCAAAGCCAATTTAAATACTGTAAATTTCTGTGGATCCCAATTTAAGCACGTCGAAAGTCAAATTAACAATTTGCGTAGGTTCTCTCTCACATCTCAAATATTACTTCTCTCTTTTTCTTTCCATAGAGAGAGTGAGTATTTGTCAAATGAAGAGATGAGGATTTTAAGTATTGCACATGTCAAATACATGAAAATGGAGGAACTGAGGCTAGTGGAGCTGAAATTTGAAGCTGTCAACAATAGAGAGATCCCATTTGTATTTAATATATAGTGTTAGAACTATACAACTACTACTACTACATTAACTATTGGAAGGGGACAGCTCATCTCCCACTCATTGTCATCATAGTAGCATAGTATTACATTACATTCTTGGTCCACACCCCCACATTTTCATGTTACTCAATTAATTACTTCAATATACTACTCATCAAGAATTCAAGATTCAAGAATATAAATTGGCACTCATTCACAAACCCATATGGTTGTTGACCTCTCACAAATATATACTATGCATATTACCTCCAAAAAACATCAATATATTGATGAGATACTAGATGATATGCCCCATGAACTTAAAAACTTCATAAACTGCACTTAAAAACTTAATAATGGCAGATTTATTTTGTGAGGGATATTAAATTAAAATTCCTTAACTAATTCATTTTCTATAATATAAATTTTTGTTTAATGCAAAAGTTACATCAATTAATAGATAATATCTTTAGTTTATGCATGGTAATTGTTTGGGAGTTAGCATATAACTTTTATCTTTCTCCAAAACCATTACTTTTTTTCTATATTAAAAAGGTTTATCTATGAAGAAAACTCTGTGTGTGAACTTTGACCAGACAGTAAACTGTTGATGCATGGTATATAAGGGTCGTTTGAAAGCGAGCGGATAACGGATGGGGAGCAAATTGTCAAACCCCCATAGTAAAATTTTGAATGACAATATACTCTTACAATACACCATCTGCAAGCGAATCTGCTGCTTCCAAACAACCCCATTATTCATATGTGAATATCAAAATACTTGTCAAAAACAACATTAAATAGGTGTGGGGGGAAATTCCAAGAATTGAATGCATTTAATTTACTTTACTCTATTCTGCATTGGCATTCATGATGTTGTAGTAGTACATCTTATTGGGGTGTCAAAATAGTGTCTTTTTCTTGACACCATTCCCATGCATCTCAATTAATGCACAGTACATTGTTAGGAAACTGCATTAACTATTTGTCCATACATTTATTTTTAAATTTTACCTACCCAAATAGAAAAATTTATAAAATGAAATTACTACAAACCCCATCTTCGGACCCACTTTTCTGATTTGTCTAAAATTCTACAGAGCGATGCATACCAAGCCACAGGATGCTACAATCTTTTATGCTCTGGATTCATACAAACAAATAGTAGAATAGCCATTGGAGCTGCAATATCGCCAATATCATCAATGAATGGGGGCCAATATGATATCACCATACTCATATGGAAGGTATGACAATTTCTTCCCCCCATTTTTGTTTCAAAATTTGTTCCCCTAATACAAAAATTTAATAACAATTTTATGCAATAGGATCCTAAATTGGGAAATTGGTGGATGGGCTTTGGAGACAATACACTAGTGGGCTATTGGCCGACGGAGCTCTTCACGCACTTAACGGACCGGGCCACCATGGTCGAATGGGGCGGAGAAATTGTGAATTCTGGAGTTGACGATAAACACACGTCGACCCAAATGGGATCGGGCAATTTTGCCGAAGATGGGTTTGGTAAAGCAAGTTATTTTCGAAACCTAGAAGTGGTCGATTCGGACAATAGCTTGAGCTCCGTGCACG
This sequence comes from Hygrophila difformis, assembly GCA_030278955.1. Taxonomy (NCBI): domain Eukaryota; kingdom Viridiplantae; phylum Streptophyta; class Magnoliopsida; order Lamiales; family Acanthaceae; genus Hygrophila; species Hygrophila difformis. The sequence continues at coordinate 1,184,392 of JAOANR010000004.1, forward strand.
ACATATCGACGTTGGCCGAGAACACAAATTGTTACAATATCAAGAGCTCCTCCAACAGTGAATGGGGCACATATTTTTACTATGGTGGGCCGGGGCAGAACCCAAAATGCCCATGATGAACATAATTATTGGGGCCCAATCCCAAAAAGCCCAAAATGCTAAATTCTTTTGTTTTGTTATTGTTATTAATTGTTAGCGCGTTTTAGAGCGTAGTGTTACGTTGTGCTATTTCCAGCCATGTTTTCTGCTGATTTTCCACATTGTTTATTTACCAAGTTTTGTCTCTACGCGTGTTGAAGGGAATGTATGTATTAATAAGCATCAAACATGTAAGGAAATAGCCTCATTCTATTGTGAAGGAATTGTTATTTGTAGTAGAAAATGTGATTCTCTACTATTGTTGGTTCATTATTTTGCAGCTCCAAGAAATGGCCTTTTCTTTAGTTGCATGTTGTAACACTATTCTAAAAGCCTAATTCAGCACTTATCAAATTTCGAATTTATGCCATAGTGCCGATCGATTGCGATTGTGACCCCATAAACATGATTACTCGACCTAGATAATGGGTAGGTTTAGAACCTTCATGGATCTATCTAACACAATCGATTGTTTCATTGTGCTATGAGATTTTATTCTATATTGTGCATTTTGATGCTTGAACTGAATTGATTGGATCTTCGATTTAGAGGTTTTGTTCCCTTTGTAATTGACCTAGATTTCGATCCATTGCTGAAACCAATAACATGCCGTAGGGAAGCGCAATCTTCCCTAGCAGCGGAGCTTTCAGAATTCACTTTTAAGCTTTCCTCGTACACATGGCATACTTTTATTGGCCCGTCATTTTTATTGACGACTATACCCTCTCGGTTATTGCCATTAATAAGTAGATTTGTCACCAGTCCACGTACAAACCCCTCTCGGTCTCGTCTATAATACCCTCCATTAGTGCACGAGATTGACGACTCCGCTGCCGTGCAATATTTTCGTTAAGGGATATAATTTTCGGGCAAAAGGGACATCGCCATATTCCGCTTCAACAGTCATGTGTCATTTTTTTTGAACAGTTAATAAGTCGAGGCTTTCTTAAGGGTTTCTGAATGGTTATGTGTCATTTTTTTGCTCAATTGTGTTTTCATTGCTCTAGTATAAGTGACGTGGAGGCGTGCAGAGCTGCTATATACATTGCATTTGCATCGGTCTTATTGTCACCAAGCTCTTGGAGCAATATGAATCAAGTCGTTTCATGTGCATTGGTAGACATCAAGGTTAATTTAAAAATCAAATTATTGCACGTGACGGCGTTTAAAAATGAGCATAGTCCAGGAGATGAGGACTTAGCCCAAGTGGTTAAGTCCATCGACTTTAATCGGAAGGTTAGAGGTTCGATTCCCTACCGGTTCCATATCCCTTCCTTTTACCCCCCTTTGTAATTTGTGTGACTTGAGCTCCCACCACCAATTTCCTAACCTATAGAAGCTCTTAAAAAAAATGAACATACTCCATGACATGCAATTTATTATAACCCGACCAAATATTTGGTCGGTACCCAACTCATGGGACCTCGTGGTCCACCGCTTACCGACCGCGGTTGCGGTCGGGGATTCACTGACCAGCCTGCGGTCGGGGATGCGGTCGGTACCCAACTGTAGAGTGCACCAGAAATAGTTGTTTTCACAGCCATCCCTGCTGCATTAGTACCAACATATAATCCACTGTGTTTAGCAACACCTTCAGCACAATATGGCTATCCATTTCATAACAATGTAATTAACAACATCAACAATTAAACACATGTCCATGTACAATCACAATTCTACAACTTCTTCCACATTCCAAATTCAATAGAAATCCAAATCGATAAGGACAATCCAAAAATGCAATTTGAAATGTGAAAGTCTGAAACGAAAAACATTAACATAGTCTTGCACATTTCTACAAAGTATAAACATCTATCGTTTTATAAAATAAAAAAAAAAGAATCCCACCAATGAAATTTAGAAACGATACTAACCAAGTCTTATCCCTCAACACTCAATGTGCACCTAAACCACCTCCACCCAGGCCGCCTCCAAAGTCATCATCTCCATCTCCGTGTCCAGGGGATCGAGGGGCTCTGACTCCTAGCAATCTCTCCACCTGATCGGCCATGGTCTCTTGTCTCTGTGATACTCGATGAATAGTCTCTGTGAGCTGTTGAAACTGCTCCTGTGTCACATAAGTCGAACCAGATGGGGCAGCAGGGGTCGCAAAATCAACTCCGGGCCTATAAGACTTGGCCAACGATCCTAAGCCGTATACAGCGTGCCGTCTGTCATGACCACCGGCTACGTCGTAAAAGATAGCGTCAGGATCGAAGTCAGTCCCAATCTCAGGGTTCTGGCTCAAGGTCTGGGTAACTGCAGTGAACTCCTCCTATATTTAACATGAGAAATACGTAAAGAACAAATTCTAGTGACCCAAATTAGTAGATAGAGGTAATTGTGATATTATGTACAAATTTTACCTTCACCCGCACTGACCTATCAACAACCCAATTGTCCTTCTCGTGCCTCCGCGTGTGTGTGTGTGTGTGCTCGTGAACCTCGTGCAAATGCACGGGCCTTTTTAGATCAGTGGACTGCAAGATTTCAAGGACTAGAACTCAAGAGCAAGTGTCCACATCAATAATTGACTATTAAATGTAAATATGCCAAACATACAAATTTATCTTTTGTGGCTGCGAATGTCTTTGATCCCGCGGTGTGTGTTGGAAGGGCCGGTTGATAATGGTCAAAATTGTCCATTATTTCCAATCCATTTCCGTGTCTGAGACGGACATTTTGATCGTATTCCCATCTTATTTTAATAAGAAAGCAGTTGAATTCGACAGATTGATGCAAGTTTGTAAAAATATTAAGCTGGTAATGAAAGACACAAAATATGCTGTTTTAATTGCATTTGTGTTAGAAAAATCCAAAAAGCATGAAAAAAGGAAAAAGAAAAGAAAAAGGAATGAAAAGATGGGTAAAAGAATAAGATAGCCCACAAAAATCAAAAAGATGGGAAAAAGAATGAAAATCCCACAATCTGAAATTTTGGAAGTGTTGAAGATCAATTCGGTCTATAAGCAATTCGACCTAAATCGAATTGCTCATTAGACCGAATTGCTGAAAAGAAGAAGAAAAAAGAGGTGTTGAGGAAGAGAAGAGCAACCAATTCGGTCTATGCAATTCGGTCTAAACCGAATTGACCCCTAGACCGAATTGCACCATGAAAAGAAAGAAGACTTGGAGCAAAACAGAAAGAGGGAGTTCGATCTATGCAATTCGGTCTAAGCCGAATTGATTGCATAGATCGAATTGCCCTAAAGCAGAGAAGCCAGGCAGGAACCATCTTCAATTCGACAAGGCCAATTCGGTCTACCCATAGACCGAATTGATGGATGACTACCACATTCCAGCTCAAGATCAAGAAGGAAGACCTCATGCAATTCGAATTGCATCAATTCGATCTAAACCGAATTGCATGAGGAGACCGAATCACATTCAAAAGTACAGCTGAGCACGTGAGAAATGCATGATGGGCCTAGGGTTTCGAAAAGAAGTATAAAAGCCGACCTTCCTCAACATAAGAAATATCCTTAGACACACAGAAACTCTTGGACAGTGCTGGGAGACAAAAAGAAGCAGAAGGTTCTTCACCCCTTAAGGGTTAGGTAGGTAGTGTAGTTTAGTTAGTTTATTTTTCATGCTTGTAATGTAGTTTTATCGCTTTTGAGCTTAGTTTTTGTCTCATAGAAGCTGGTTACCACCCTTAGTGTAGCCATTTCCATAAACCTTAAATGCTTTGTAGTTAGAATGAACCCTACCTTCAAGCTAATGAATGGTTTTATGGTTATTTACTGCTTTCCGGTGTCAATACAAGAAAGAATCCAGAAATGGATTTTCATTTCAAGTGTTTAGCATCTATTTAATGCTTTCCTTAGCAATAATGGTAGAATGTTTGTTTGTTTCAACTAGGTTATATTTATTATGCCCTAGTTGACTTGCATTCTCAATAAATGTGTGCTAAGTGGTTTGTGGCTTGACCTTACACCTCAGAGACTCAAATAAGTGTTCTTAGATTTTAGACAATCTTAGGCTTGTTAGAATTAATTTTCTCGCTTTTTAGTTGCTGCTTTAGTCACTTTCTTTCGCTTAGTGTTGCCTTAGATTATGTAGGTGTTCTTGTTTTTGAGCATGTGTTCTTATTTTGTTCAGTTTATGCTTGAGTCTTTAATCTTTGATTGCTTGTTTGTAGTTTTGAGGTTTGGTTCAAGCCAATGCCTGTTAGCCACATAACCTATGTCTATTTTCTTTAAAACACTCATTAGTGTGGCTGTGAAGTGACACTGATGTGAAATGAAGGATTAGGTAAAACTTATCCATCATAAACCACACAATGTATACCAAACCCACACTTATGAGAGAAGGACATGCAAATTCGGTTTGAGGTAATTCGGTCTAGGCCGAATCACTCATGAGAATGGAATTGCATGGTAAAAATAGTTGTTAAATGCTTTACTTGAAAAATTTATATGCAATTCGATCTAGGCAATTCGGTCTATACCGAATTGCCCATGAGATCGAATTGCATAGCAAAAAGTGTTGTCTTCATGTGATCTCCATGCAATTCGGTCTATGCAATTCGATTTAGACCGAATTGCCCATATAGACCGAATTGACTTAGGAGACCACATTGTATCCATGCCATCGCCTCATGCCTTAGTTTATTTTCTCTGTCTTACCAATTCGAATTGTCCAAATTCGGTCTAGACCGAATTCAATTGGCAGTTCGAATTACCCTCTTTTGGGGTAAATGCCTTAGCCAAATTTGAGTGAAGGAATGACTTCATCAATTCGAATTGTCCAATTCGGTTTAGACCGAATTGCTTGACAATTCGAATTAGAGGATGCATCATGACTTTACAAGGATTAATTGGGTATGGTGTTACTTCATACCTCATGCATCCTCAATTCGGTCTCTTTTGCATTTTGCCCAATAGACCAATTTGCTTTCTTCCTTCTATTTTAAAACTCCAAAAATATTTTATTTCTTGGGTTGTGTAAGTTGCATGGGTGTAGTGGGCTGAGGCCCATCGCATCTAATTTTTACTCATTACACAACTCAACCCATTAGTGTCGTATTATTGTGTGATTAACACTCACACAATACCAAAAAATTTTTCTTAATTTTGTTTATTTTCCCTTTCATTGTGTGTGTGAACAACTAGTAAGAAATACATCAGACTAATGTTGGCGGGTATTCCCACACGGATAACTAGCTCGAATTCTGAGTATTAATTACTAGTTGTTATTTTGCATGATCCGGATAGTGGTCGGTGGAAGCCTTGGCGGTTCGTCCATCCGGGATTATAATAGCTGCTCAGCTGACTCCTACCCGGATACAGTTTTCTTTTCTTTATCTTAATTTCAAACCTGAATCTAGAGTTGTATGAGTTATAGATGATACATGCCAATGTCATCTATCAATTATTACAATAATAGAATATGTGGGTTTTCATCCAGATTCACAGATAGTGAAGTCTAAGATGACGGCGGCAACTGTCATTTAAGGCATTCTACTGTCTAAAAAGTCATTCCATCTGGAATACTTGGAACCTGGATAGCAGATGTTTGCCGTCCGGATAACCCCAATTATTTCTGGCATTCTTTTTAGCCAAGTTCTTCTTATCTCTGGCTAATTCACCTTTGTGTACCAAATTCTGTCTAACCCCACCATATATTTTGGGGTATTTATTTTACTTCTCTTATACATGTATGCATGATATTATTATGTAGATATTGTGGTCTATTACTATTTTGGGGATCCTTCCCCTTGGACATAGAAGTCTTGATTTAAATCAGATGTGCACAATAAATTTCCAACAAAAAATCCCTTTATAAAATCCGGATCTGAGTAAGGGATAAATTCAACAGTTATGACTAATTCATCTTCTACTGGGGGTTGATTTTGAGAACCTTAGAAGCAGAGTCAGCGATTAGGTCTCTCCTAGACTGAAAGGATCTGTGTTTTAATTGAGAGTTTAGTACCTGTTTAGGGAATGATTTTCAAATATAAATTTACTTCTCAAAATTGCTGTGTGTTGGAAATCTTGTATTAAGTATTGCATCGGATCAGTGTCCACTTGGATTCGGATAAGACGTGATAACTAATACTAGAGGAACAACATATGGGCCTTGGTTAATTTCTAAGGTAAGGTTGAGTATTCTTTCAACTACTATCTTCTCTCACCAAAGCCTAAAATTGAGTCTTGAATGAGTACATTCGGAATACACCTTCATAGGTCTGTTCCACTCATGTTTGTATCTCATAACTAACCGAATGTTATAAGCCCTGTGGCTTACTGATATTTGGAAAGTTCTAAATCTGCATCTGGTCACCAAGACCAGGGGCTCTTTTATGCTAACGGATTGTGACGATCTTTTAAGACTTCCGAGCGATAGGATTTTAAATGCTTTCCTTACTGCTTTCTTTACCGCATTCTTTAAAATGCTTTCATAGAGGTCACTCGAAAGCAGAGATGTATCTGCCGGTTATAAGGTTTAAGAGTTATGGATTAGTTCGGGGTTAGATTTGGACTTTGGGTGTGACAAGGGGGACGATAGGAGTACTTGGCATATTAACTAATGATATGTTAGGTGTTGCTTGTCCACCACATATGACTAACACACTCTTGCAAGGCATTGCAAAGGGGAGTTATTAATTTGTGGTATCTTAGAAGTTAAGGTCTTAAGAGCATGTAAACTCTTACCATAAGTACCTGTCTTCTAAAGGGAACATGGTATAGAGAGCATGAGAGTTAGCTAACTGATGGATTATCCCAAGCAAAGATCTGTGTATTAAAATGGAAATCTAATTGTGTTTCATCTGAATCTTATCCAATCTTCATTATTTCCTCCCTGTCCCTTCTGTCAAATCTTAATTCGCTTTCGTAGAATAATATTATCTGCTTTCCTAGCATAATGTGTATCGCTTTCTTAGAATAGATTTAATCGCTTTCTAGATATAATTTATCATGCTTTGTAGAATAATTTTATTGCTTTCATAATCAATCTTAAATTATTGTCAAGTAGTTGTTAGAAACCATTGCACAACTTGAATCGAGTAACCGAGTGGAAAATCTTAGTAAACGATGTGGGCCCTGCTTCTATCGCACATCCTCCAGTGAACGATCCAGTCTTACTATAAATTACTGCAATTTTTGACACCGTGCGCTTTGGGGGGCACAGTTTCTTAGCACGAGTAATAAAAACGTGACAACCTATAATATATCCCTAATCCCAACTCCATCTTCATAAATTGGTTTCGCTAAATAAAATTGAAAACCAGGATTATTATGTTTCAGAAAATGCTCATATAGTGGGAATATGTCAAAAGTTTCATGGCAAGGATCTTCATGACATGAAACTATGATAAGTTTCATGATGCAAATTACTGGGGACCTTCAGTGTGACAGACTGAAGGCCAAGATTGAACTATCTATCCCGGCTGCACCGTGAAAGTTGTCAAAAGTTTCATGCCGTGGAGGATCACAGCGCCGTGAAATTGGAGATTGTATTTAGAGGTTCTTCACCCCCCAGCAGCGTAATGAAACTGTCAAAAGTTTCATGGCGCCAATGCTGGAAAGGATGCAGCGCCGTTTGAATTCAGAATACCCCACATGAGTAATAAAAAGTGAAATATATCCTTAAACCCCTTCCCCACGAATCATAACTCTTTTCTTTTAATAAATTTAACTTGGGATATTTTAGAAAATACTCGTGTAGGAAATTGTCAAAAGTTTCATGGCGCCGTTGCCGGGGAGGATGCAGCGTCGTTTACTAAGAGAACTACATTCCTGATTTACTCATAGATAGTTTTTGTATATATTCTTGAGTCATTACTAACCTGGGGGTTGTGCAGGTGCTGTCAAGTCTTGATACAGACTGCTTATGCAAAGGAGAAAGGCCACATTGCCTGAGCTACCGTTCGATCTAGAAATAGAAAGGACCGCTCGCCAACTAAGGGCGCAAGCCAGACGAAGGAAAGAGCAGGAAGCCCGGACTCGTACCTCACCCGAAACCACAATCAGTGACATATCCGACATGGCAGAGAACCAAGACATTCCCCCGATCTTGCCATTAGACCGACCACCCAATAATCCTGGTAATGGAGCTGATGGGGGTATGGTAGAACACCCGAATCGTGCAAACGAGGAGGAAAATCTACCTAATCCAAATCAGCAACAATATCAGCAGTTCCACCAACAACCACCACCCCCTAACCAATATAACCAACAAAACCAAAATATACCAAACCAGCAATACCAGAACCAAGCCTTCAATCAGGATCAATTCCAAAACAACCCTCATGATCCCAAAAATATTTTTTAGCAGAATCCCAACTACCACCAGCAGTATCAAATCCAAGCAGAGCAAGGAAATCAACAGCAGCAAGCAGCAGCTGATTTTATGCAGCCCATCGTGGAGCCCTATTTGGATAGGCCTGGGAGAGCACAATTCCCTGCACGCAATTTTGAGCTCAAACCGGCACTCATCAACTTGGTGCAGAACAATCAATTTTGTGGTGCAAATCACGAGGATCCCCATGATCATCTCCAAACCTTCATGGAGCTCTGAGACACAATAAAAAATCAGGGAGTATCCCCTGACGCTATAAGACTGATGTTGTTTCCCTTTTCTTTATTTAGTGGTGCCAGGGATTGGTATAAATCATTGCCCATAAATCAGAGGAGTACCTGGGCAGATTTGGTGAGGAGTTTTCTGTTAAAGTACTTCCCTGAATCTAAGATAGACGAAGGACGAGAGAAAATTCGAGAGTTCAAGATGAAGCCGGACGAGTCATTGTATGACGCAAAGGAAAGATTCGCCAGCCTTTTGAGGCGATGCCCCCAACACGGATACCAACCGTGGGAGCAACTGAGGAAATTCTGTGGAGGACTCACCCATCCATGGAGAATGATGTTGGACGCCGCAGGCGGAAGACATTTACTCCATTTGCCCATGGATCAAGCCTGGGAAAAGATTGAGACAATGTCTGTCAACAGATCTGTATTGAACAGCAATGACAAGAAGGCGGATCCTCCTAGAAAAGTTTTTGCTGTAAGTGAAGGAAAAACAGATTTCGAAAAATTGCAGGAACAGGTAGCTGCGATACAGCTAGGACAAGAGAAAGGAAAGGGAGCGGGTACTTCTCAGGCAGGAGCCTTATCTGGTCAAGCACAAACACAGCAATCGGAAGCAATTTGCGGGCTATGTCAGGGACCACATCCAACTGACACATGCCAACAACTAGCTACCGAAAGCTGCAATTATGCAGGGAACTACCAGAATCGCCACCCCAACCTCTCTTATTCCAACAACAATGCACTCAATGCGCATTTGTTGACACAGCCAAACCAGCCAAACCAGTTTGCAAACCAGGACCTTCAGCAGAACTTCAGACCTCAGAATCAAGGATTCGTCCAGCAGAGAGTCCAGAACTTCCAGAACCAGAACCAGAACTTTCAACCCAAATCTAACAGAGGCCAAATCAAAACCAAGGCCAAAATTTCCAGAACTTCCAATCCCAACATGATCAGAATCAACAATACAACCAAAAGCCACCATCTCGTCTGGAGAATTTGATGACTGAGTTTATTTCCAATCAAAGGGAGATAAACCAGCAGCTGCAGTCATCAATAAAGAATGTGGAGACGCAGGTCACCCAATTGGCTAAGGAATTGCAAAACAGGGGGAAAAGAACACTTCCAAGCAGCACTGAAGCCAACCCGCAATGCAAGGCAATCACATTGCGGGGAGGCAAGACTCTGAAGGGAAATGTTGGATCTGCAAAGAAGAAAGCCATGAAAGTAAAGGTTTCATTGGAGATGGAAAAGGAAAAGGAAAAGATTGAAGGAGATGAAAGTATTGAGCTGGTACAGGATAAATCAGATACAGCTAACTCGCAGGCTGAAGCTGCAAATGAAGCTGAAGAGGGTATGGGTGAAGGTACAACTTCCTTCTCTTTACCACCAAAAATAGATAATAATAAGTACATGCCAAGGGTGCCGTACCCTGCACGTCTTAAAAATAAGGAACAAGATGAAAAATTCAAAAAGTTTTTAGAAAGACTGAAAGCTGTCGAGATCACTATTCTATTGGTCGAAATGATTTCAGAAATGCCCGTCTATGCTAAATTTCTTAAAGAAATGATTTCAGGGAGGAGAAAAGTCGAGCAGGATGAAGTGGTGATTTTGAACAGCAGCTGCAGCGCCATCATCCAGAGAGTGCTACCGGAGAAGAGAGAGGATCCAGGCTGTATTACACTGCCAGTCCAAATAGGGAAAACCAATGTTGGAAAAGGGTTGTGCGATTTGGGATCAAGCATCAATATTATGCCACTCGCCATGGCAAAACGTCTTCACTTGGGTGTAATTGAGCTGGTTACAATGAAACTACAGCTAGCAGACCGGTCAATTGCCCATCCAGTCGGAATCCTGAAGGACGTAATTGTCAAAACGGGAGGGACCCTCTTTCCTGTCGACTTCATTATTCTGGATATAGAGGAGGACTACGAGATGCCACTGATCTTAGGCCGCCCCTTTCTCTCAACCGGTGGTGCACTTATAGACACGCGATCAAATCAGATCAAGCTCCGAGTCGGAGAAGAAGAATTGAATTTCAACATGGGAAAGCTGCAGAAGTTTCCGTCTGAGGAAACTTGTTCCAAATTTGATGTAATAGATGGTAGGTGTGAGGATGAGAGCATGGACTCTATGACTGTTGTGACGGACAAAATTTCAAAACAGGTACTGACGCCTGGAGGTGCTGATCAACAAAGAAGTTGCAACGCTGTGCACTTCGAAGACCCTATCACTGGGGATCTTGAAGAGTTTGACGGTGTTGTATTCACTCCGGAGGAGGAAGGGAGCACCACGGAAGAGGAAGTGGACCCTGTACTGACACAGGGTCCTGAAGGTAAATCTGATCTCTCACCCCCAACCAATTCTCGCAAATTACTACTTTCCGTTGAATGTCCGCCAGAGCTTGAACTTAAAATACTTCCGGATCATCTTAAGTACGTCTTTCTCGCTGAACATAAAAGATTACCGGTAATTGTGTCAGCTTCGCTGACACAAGAACAAGAAAAAGCTCTGGTAGACATTCTAAAGAAATATGTACATGCAATTGGATGGACCATTTCTGATATAAAAGGAATAAGCCCCTCTGTTTGCATGCACAGAATTTTAATGGAAGAGGAGTACAAGCCCTCAAGGCAACCACAAAGGCGTCTGAACCCTCATATGCAAGAAGTGGAAAGGAAAGAAGTTATCAAGCTCTTAGATGCTGGTATCATCTATCCTATATCTGACAGCAAATGGGTTAGCCCAGTGCAGGTAGTACCTAAGCGTGGAGGGATGTGCATAACGAATAATGAGCAAGGAGAAGAAGTGGCGACACGTCCAGTAACCGGTTGGAGAGTCTGCATCGACTACCGGAAGCTTAACACTGCTACGCGGAAGGATCATTTTCCCTTGCCATTCATTGATCAGATGCTGGAGAGGTTGGCCGGGAGAGAGTACTACTGCTTTTTGGATGGGTACTCTGGTTACAATCAGATTGTAATAGCTAGTGAAGATCATGATAAGACCACTTTCACGTGCCCATGTGGAACTTTTGCGTACAGGCGCATGCCTTTTGGACTTTGCAATGCGCCTGCCACTTTTCAGCGATGCATGATGTCTATTTTCTCAGAATTTATCGAAAAATGCATTGAAGTTTTCATGGATGACTTCTATGTGTATGGAGATACTTTTGATGAATGTTTGACAAATCTTGCAAAAATTTTAAAAAGATGCAAGGACACTAACCTAGTTTTAAACTGGGAAAAGTGCCATTTTATGGTCACCGAAGGAATAGTGTTGGGTCACCGCATCTCGCGCGCAGGCATCGAAGTCGATAGGGCCAAGGTCTCAGTCATATCCAACCTTCCATTACCAAACTCAATAAAAGCAGTTAGGAGTTTCTTAGGGCATGCCGGTTTTTACCGGAGATTCATTAAAGATTTTTCTAAAATTGCCAAGCCGCTCACTAATTTGCTTTGTAAAGAAAATGCTTTTGTAATAAGTGAAGCGTGTGTTCAAGATTTTGACACGCTCAAAAAGATGTTGATTTCTGCTCCAATAGTGCAACCACCCGATTGGTCAATGCCTTTCGAGGTCATGTCCGATGCAAGTGATCTCGCCGTGGGTACAGTTCTTGGGAAACATAAAGAAGGAAGGCATTGCGTAATTCATTACGCCAGCCATGCCCTGACTGAAGCCCAAGTCAATTACACCACCAGGGAGAAAGAAATGTATGCTGTGGTTTTTGCTTTGATAAATTCAGGCAATACCTCATTGGTACGAAAACCATAGTATACACCGATCACTCTGCACTGAGATACTTGTTTAGCAAACAAGACACCAAACCTCGATTAATCAGGTGGGTACTTTTGTTGCAAGAATTTGATATCATAATAAAAGATAGAAAAGGCAAAGACAATGGTGCTGCGGACCATTTGTCTCGGATAGATAATGATAAAAATGAGATAGCCGTTAATGAAAATTTTCCGGATGAACAACTGTTTGCCTTGCATCTTCATGATCAAGCTTGTCCATGGTTTTCCGACATTGCTAACTTTTTAGCATATGGAATAACTCCACAATTCCAGAGCAAGAGGCAAAAAGCAAGGTTCAACCAAGATGTAGTCAACTACTTCTGGGAAGATCCTTATCTCTTTAAGCATTGTGCAGATTTGATTATTAGACGTTGTGTAACTGAGCACGAGGCTTATCAAATCGCTAAAAAATGTCATGAATCGGAATATGGAGGCCACCATGGCCCTACTCGAACAGCTCACAAGGTGCTCGAGTGTGGTTTCTATTGGCCTACCATTTACGAGGATTGTAAGGCGTTTGTTAAGACTTGCGACAGATGCCAAAGATTAGGGAATATCTCCAAGAGGGATGAAATGCCTCAAAAAGGAATTCTCATCCTTGAGATTTTCGATGTATGGGGTATTGACTTCATGGGACCATTCCCGGCGTCTGATGGGAATCACTACATCTTGGTAGCTGTCGATTACGTGTCCAAGTGGGTCGAGGCAGTTGCGTTGCCAACCAACGATGGTCACCAAGTCATCAAATTTTTGAAAAACAACATTTTCAATAGATTTGGTGTACCTAGGGTAATCATATCTGATGGAGGAACCCATTTTGTCAACAAAGTTTTTGCAAATCTCATGAGCAAAAATGGGATTCTCCACAAGATCGGCACGCCTTATCATCCCCAAACCAGTGGCCAAGTCGAGGTATCTAACCGCGAAATCAAACATATACTCGAAGCCACTGTGGGGATAACCCGCAAAGACTGGTCACGTAGACTCAATGATGCTCTATGGGCATACCGCACTGCATTCAAGACTCCCATTGGGATGTCCCCATACAGGCTTATCTTTGAAAAAGCCTGTCATTTGCCCGTAGAACTAGAGCATAAGGCTTACTGGGCCGTAAAAACGCTTAATTTTGACCCACGAGTGGCTCAGAGTAAACGCAAGTTGGACCTCAATGAAATTGAGGAAATACGTGCGCAAGCTTATGAAAGCTCGAGGATTTACAAAGAGCGGACCCAGAAGTTACACGATCGTCGCATAAAGTCTAAGCACTTCTATGTTGGCCAAAATGTCTTGTTATTTAATTCTAGGTTGAAGCTATTCCCCGGAAAGCTTAAATCCAGATGGGAAGGGCCATACGAAGTGGTGCACGTGTTTGAAAGTGGAGCTGTCAGGATTCGAACTGACAAAGGAGAGCTGGTGGTAAATGGACACAGGTTGAAGGAGTATCTAGGGCAGTTCGACCCCGGAAAGGAAGTTCAAATGACATCAGAGCCGGCCTATGCTCAATAAATATTTATATCTATATATTCATATAATTATTTACTATGTATTTATTCGTCTCGAACGATAAGTACCCAAAGATCAACTAAACATTTAGAGTACTAAGCCTCTAAATGTGAGGATGTTGATATTTGGAGAAAATCTAATAATTTTTCCTATGTTTGCCTTGCAGGAATTCATGGAACCAACAAAAAGAAGGATAAAGCTTTGAAAACCAGGTTCCCGGTTGGATTAATACCAAATTTAATGGAAAGTAATTTCGGAATTTAGAGAAATTTAAAATCCGGAATAACTCCATAAAATAAGGGTGTTAATCCAACCTAATTTATGCAAGCATTTTACCCTAGAGTAATATTTATTTTTGTTTAAAATGTGCTTTCAGTGTGTTAATTTATGAGAAAATCCATAATTTCAGAAAATTTGAAATTTGAAAAATTTCAAAAATTTTTCTAAGTGTTGAATGCGATCTATTTTATCTCAAGCCAATTCAATCTACATCGAATTGTTTGAGACAGATCGCATTGGATGTATGCCTTGGAAATTTTCAATCAATTCGATCTCCAAGCAAATTCGGTCTAGACCGAATTGGCCTAAGAGACCGAATTGATTTCCCCAAGACACATCCTCCACCCTTGTGTGAATTTGGCCAAGTAGCAATTCGATCCATGGCAATTCGGTCTAGGCCGAATTGATTTTAAAATAGATCGAATTGATCTGCAAAAGGCAGTTGTGTTTCCTTAGTTTTATTTATGCAAGTAAGCAATTCGATCTATAAGACAATTCGGTCTACACCGAATTGCCCATATAGACCGAATTGCCTCACAAGAGTATCCCCCATAATTTTCCTAAGTAACCAGGTTCGGTCTTTGTGATGTAATTCGGTCTCTTAACCAATTCGGTCTAAGACCGAATTGACTTCAAAAAGATCACATTGCAGCAAGTGTGTTTGCTTCCCCTTCCAATTCGGTCTCTATGCCAATTCGGTCTAGACCGAATTGGCCTAAGAGACCGAATCTCTCGCAAACACCTAAGACCACATCAATTCGGTCTAGACCGAATTGATGGTTCGGTCTCTAACAGACCGAATCACCATATCCCCTACCCCTTTATATCCCTCTTTCCCCCTATTTTCCCTCACTTTCACTTTTCGCACTTCATATTTTTCCCCCGTATTCCCTCTCGCGAACTTCGTCTCCCTCGCGAAACCAGAGCTCGAGCCAGAGTTTTTCTGTGATCAACTCCGTGCAAAGTGTTCAAAAATGGCTTCCTCTTCGTCTAATCCTACTGGGAGTGTCGGGTGAGTTTCCTGTTTTTGATTTCGCACCCTGTTTCGCGATTTCAAGTGTTGTCTCTTCCATATTTTTGCGAAATCAGCAATGGGGGAGGGAATGATGATTGTTTTCGAGTGGGAGATGGTCGGAATGATGTCGGAATATAGTGGGCATGATTAGGAAGAGGGTAAAGCACAATAGGCAGAATTTAGGGTTTGTGCGTTTTTGTTCGAAACTGCCATGGTTGTGGTTCTTGAGTTTTTTTATGGTATTGGGGATGTCTTATTTCGAAAATGAGGGTTGCAAAACCCTTAAAAATCATGTTTTCTTTCATTATGTGGTTTTGTGTTCTGATTTTGTTGTTAGTATTTTTATTTTTAACTGAGTTTGGGGTTAGAAATCTGTGAAAATGGAAGACACAGTGGTTTGTTTTTCCCCTACAATCACTGTGTTATTTTACTGGTTATGTGATAATGTTGATTAGATATGCATGTTGATGGTATTGCCGTAGCTATGTTTTTGAAGCATGAGTTTGTGGCAAAATATTTGCATGATCATGGTGTGAATGGACTGTCTGTGTCTTATTTTCATTTATGCATGTATTGTGTACTGTGCATTTTGTCAATAAATGCTTTTGTCGGATACTTGTTAACCACAAAGTGCAAACTCAACTTGAAAGTTGCTATCTCAACTTGAAAAGTGATGCTTGCACATACGGGAAACATGGTATTATAGACGGAACCATGCCAAAATTTTTCCAACACTTTTGGCATGGTATTTAAGTCTAAAAAGACAAAAAGTGGTAGAATGTTCTTTCTTTTAAGTGTTTGACTTATACTCACTTTTGGGACAAGTGGGGATATATTCAATTGGAACACCTTGTTTCATTCTTGAACACCCATTTCCAAAACAAATCCAAATGGGGGACCACTCACACCCCCAATTTTATTAAATAAACAAGTCAACACTTCTAATAAAAATCCAAAAATGACTTTTTTGTGTTTGTGCATGTTTATTTTATTTTATTTTATTTTTATTCTCCATGATCCATTACTACATGCTAGTGATTGCATAAATTTTCTTGTGCATGTATTCATCACCATTAATCATCTTGCTACCCTTTTTCACATGATTTAAATCACTATTTAAGTGATAAAATCCAAATCTCTTTCGTAGGCTTAATAGCCTATGAAATTTTACTTTTTGGTCTTTTGACCACTCCAAAACCTCTTAGACTATTTATAGTCTAAGAAAAATTTGTAAGGATCCCAGATCCTTATTCCTCTTACCTCTCTCTCTCTTTTTGTTGTATTAAAAATTCAACTATGTGCCTTTTTATATAATAAATTCAAGTAAAAAAACCAATTAACTCACATTTAGAGCTTAGCTCAAAATGTGAGGATGTTGATTTTTCCAACTTGAATATGTTTATCAAAAATTTGCTAAAAATAGTTCCAACTCTCCCATTCAGCGATCTATGTTTAGAACTGGCTGAAGGAGTGAGACTACTGGTCTCAGACTTGTTTACTACTCCATGTCTTTCCAGAGGCATCATCCCCGCAGACCCAAATCAGGAGCAAGAAGGAAGGACTGAGCTGCTGGACCTTCCAGTGGAACTCTTGGGGGAAATCCTCTCTCGCATCGGAGAGGATGACATTAAAAAGGTGTTCGTTGTTCGGGAGGCATGCAAGAAACTCCGTGATGCGGCAGACCTCCCTATCATCTACAAAAGGTGCGAGCTGGAGACCACCATCGTGAAGATGTGGCAGCAGGGAGTTGAAGAGCAGAAAGAGGCACTCCTGCTGAAGTGTGAGGAGGCTGGGAATTTCAACCTCCAGCTCATACCGGCGCTGCAAGCATTTGGAGCGAGAGACGAGGGTCAAGCCTGCGAATTACTGAAGGCAGGGATTGAGGACAACCATAAGGCCTCAATCTTTATCAGGGGTTACATGCTGCTCAGTAAGGTGGACAATGAACAGTCCAGCAAGGGGTGGAAATGATAAACAGGATAGTGACTGATAAATCAGTCATGACTTATGTGGGGACCAACGTCTTTGCATGGCTGGCTGATAGCCCGGAGACCCCCGACCTGTTTGGCACCCAGGGACCCAGAGTTTACTGCTCGAGAGTGCTGGAGGAGGGCGAAGCAGACGAGGGTTATTACTGTGTGCCCTGCAGCCTGACCAACTTCGTCCACTGGAGCAGGATCTTCTTTCAGGGTTAAAGGAGAAGGATGCTGAATGTGGACTGAATCTGTAAAGATTCACTTTTGACTGGAGCTGGATTTAGAAGATCTTTTGATTGCTTTTTAATGCTAACTTTACTCAAGTGTATAGTATCTCCTGTAATTAATGTATTGGTGATTAAGGTCGTGTATTGTATAACGAACCTTGGAACTGCTGATTGTTATGGCCCGAAATGTATGGTCCAAAATGTATTTTGGAAGCCATTATTTACTGCTTTCCACAAAGAGAATTTCGTCTTGAATTCTCAAAAATATTTTGAAAAGATGTGTGACAGTCCAAGATGAATAAGCGACTGTCACGCCAAAAACAAAGCTGTGACATGCTTGCATGTTCACAGTGTCTCTTTACTGCTTTCAATTAAATAACCAACATAAAACAAGCATAAATCTGTCACCTAAATTCACATGTTGAATTTAGGCCAAGGATGAAATTTTCAAACTATTAAATTGGGATAAAACAATTAAAAATATGCATGATATAAATTCTTGAGGTTTTGAGCTATAAAAATCCAATGATATGATCACTTGGAAGAAAAACAAAATTTTCATGTTGAGAATTTGATTGAATAATCTGCAAGAATTTTTCAAGGTTAAATTTAAGAATAAGGATATGACATGACCAAACTGTCCGTGTGAGATCTGAGCCGAGTCATTTTTACTCAATATTTCTTTGTTGTGTGAAAATCATTAGATTAAAGGACACTAGAACTTGCAATTGGGATCGATTCAAGACCATGCCATATTCCCGAAATCGAGTATATGATCGAGGCACTTAGAAAAAACCCAAAATTTTGGCTTTCGTTTGAATTCCAAACCCAAAAATATTTTCCCTTTAGGATTAACCAAGTTGAGCCTTTAAGCCTAATTTTTCTTTGAAACCACTATATTATTCCCAACCTTATAAAAAGACCAAGAAATCAAACCCAAGTGTACACAAATAAATTCCATCAAGGCATTATAGTTTATGATCATCAAAAATATCAATCGGTATTAATAAACCGATCAAAAAAAAATGTGTTGAAATTCACTCAGCAAAAATAAATTGCAAGTGACAAAGCAAATTAGACAAAGTCTAATGTCGTGCAATGGAAAAGAAAAACAAAAGAAAGAAAAAAGTATTGATGATCATAGGCATTAAGTAAAAACATGCCAAGTTATGATGGAATGGATTCGTGTCACTTTTTAGCCTAATAATTCCCTTCCATACCAAATGTTACAACCGTATGCCCCGTTATAACCTTAAATAAGACCTCGGGATCTCGATTTGAGGAAATGAGTAGGTGGCGAGTTGGTCTAATTGCAAGCTTATGGGAGAATTTATTTGAATTTGATTATGAGCGTATTGTTTAAAAGCCAACTTTGAGAGTGAGTGAAATTTCCGATTCTACTATATGTGAGGCTCTACTTTGATTGATTAATGTTCATGTCATGCCTAAATTCAAGAATTAAACCAATGAAAATTTTCTATACATATATTCAAGAAAAATTAACAATAATGATTGATTTGTATACCTATCCAAGTGAGAAGTATCATTTCATTAAACACTGCAATCAAGAGAGTTTAATACTTGTAATTTTGATTGTATTATCCCAATATAACAAGAATGAAAATTCTGAAGCCACACAAATGGATTGAATATGCAGAGTCCCTGCTCTTAGGAGCACTGACTCTGACTGCTCGGGGACGATCATATTAAATGTGAGGATGTTGATAATGGCCAAAAATGTCCATTATTTCCAATCCATTTCCGTGTCTGAGACGGACATTTTGATCGTATTCCCATCTTATTTTAATAAGAAAGCAGTTGAATTCGACAGATTGATGCAAGTTTGTAAAAATATTAAGCTGGTAATGAAAGACACAAAATATGCAATTTTAATTGCATTTGTGTTAGAAAAATCCAAAAAACATGAAAAAAGGAAAAAGAAAAGAAAAAGGAATGAAAAGATGGGTAAAAGAATAAGATAGCCCACAAAAATAAAAAAGATGGGAAAAAGAATGAAAATCCCACAATCTGAAATTTTGGTTAAGTGTTGAAGATCAATTCGGTCTATAAGCAATTCGAACTAAATCGAATTGCTCATTAGACCGAATTGCTGAAAAGAAGAAGAAAAAAGAGGTGTTGAGGAAGAGAAGAGCAACCAATTCGGTCTATGCAATTCGGTCTAAACCGAATTGACCCCTAGACCGAATTGCACCATGAAAAGAAAGAAGACTTGGAGCAAAACAGAAAGAGGGAGTTCGATCTATGCAATTCGGTCTAAGCCGAATTGATTGCATAGATCGAATTGCCCTAAAGCAGAGAAGCCAGGCAGGAACCATCTTCAATTCGATAAGGCCAATTCGGTCTACCCATAGACCGAATTGATGGATGACTACCACATTCCAGCTCAAGATCAAGAAGGAAGACCTCATGCAATTCGAATTGCATCAATTCGATCTAAACCGAATTGCATGAGGAGACCGAATCACATTCAAAAGTACAGCTGAGCACGTGAGAAATGCATGATGGGCCTAGGGTTTCGAAAAGAAGTATAAAAGCCGACCTTCCTCAACATAAGAAATATCCTTAGACACACAGAAACTCTTGGACAGTGCTGGGAGACAAAAAGAAGCAGAAGGTTCTTCACCCCTTAAGGGTTAGGTAGGTAGTGTAGTTTAGTTAGTTTATTTTTCATGCTTGTAATGTAGTTTTATCGCTTTTGAGCTTAGTTTTTGTCTCATAGAAGCTGGTTACCACCCTTAGTGTAGCCATTTCCATAAACCTTAAATGCTTTGTAGTTAGAATGAACCCTACCTTCAAGCTAATGAATGGTTTTATGGTTATTTACTGCTTTCCGGTGTCAATACAAGAAAGAATCCAGAAATGGATTTTCATTTCAAGTGTTTGGCATCTATTTAATGCTTTCCTTAGCAATAATGGTAGAATGTTTGTTTGTTTCAACTAGGTTATATTTATTATGCCCTAGTTGACTTGCATTCTCAATAAATGTGTGCTAAGTGGTTTGTGGCTTGACCTTACACCTCAGAGACTCAAATAAGTGTTCTTAGATTTTAGACAATCTTAGGCTTGTTAGAATTAATTTTCTCGCTTTTTAGTTGCTGCTTTAGTCACTTTCTTTCGCTTAGTGTTGCCTTAGATTATGTAGGTGTTCTTGTTTTTGAGCATGTGTTCTTATTTTGTTCAGTTTATGCTTGAGTCTTTAATCTTTGATTGCTTGTTTGTAGTTTTGAGGTTTGGTTCAAGCCAATGCCTGTTAGCCACATAACCTATGTCTATTTTCTTTAAAACACTCATTAGTGTGGCTGTGAAGTGACACTGATGTGAAATGAAGGATTAGGTAAAACTTATCCATCATAAACCACACAATGTATACCAAACCCACACTTATGAGAGAAGGACATGCAAATTCGGTTTGAGGTAATTCGGTCTAGGCCGAATCACTCATGAGAATGGAATTGCATGGTAAAAATAGTTGTTAAATGCTTTACTTGAAAAATTTATATGCAATTCGATCTAGGCAATTCGGTCTATACCAAATTGCCCATGAGATCGAATTGCATAGCAAAAAGTGTTGTCTTCATGTGATCTCCATGCAATTCGGTCTATGCAATTCGATTTAGACCGAATTGCCCATATAGACCGAATTGACTTAGGAGACCACATTGTATCCATGCCATCGCCTCATGCCTTAGTTTATTTTCTCTGTCTTACCAATTCGAATTGTCCAAATTCGGTCTAGACCGAATTCAATTGGCAGTTCGAATTACCCTCTTTTGGGGTAAATGCCTTAGCCAAATTTGAGTGAAGGAATGACTTCATCAATTCGAATTGTCCAATTCGGTTTAGACCGAATTGCTTGACAATTCGAATTAGAGGATGCTTCATGACTTTACAAGGATTAATTGGGTATGGTGTTACTTCATACCTCATGCATCCTCAATTCGGTCTCTTTTGCATTTTGCCCAATAGACCGAATTGCTTTCTTCCTACTATTTTAAAACTCCAAAAATATTTTATTTCTTGAGTTGTGTAAGTTGCATGGGTGTAGTGGGCTTAGGCCCATCACATCTAATTTTTACTCATTACACATCTCAACCCATTAGTGTCGTATTATTGTGTGATTAACACTCACACAATACCAAAAACATTTTCTTAATTTTGTTTATTTTCCCTTTCATTGTGCGTGTGAACAACTAGTAAGAAATACATCAGACTAATGTTGGCGGGTATTCCCACACGGATAACTAGCTCGTATTCTGAGTATTAATTACTAGTTGTTATTTTGCATGATCCGGATAGTGGTCGGTGGAAGCCTTGGCGGTTCGTCCATCCAGGATTATAATAGCTGCTCAGTTGACTCCTACCCAGATACAGTTTTCTTTTCTTTATCTTAATTTCAAACCTGAATCTAGAGTTGTATGAGTTATAGATGATACATGCCAATGTCACCTATCAATTATTACAATAATAGAATATGTGGGTTTTCATCCAGATTCACAGATAGTGAAGTCTAAGATGACGGCGGCAACGGTCATTTAAGACATTCTACTGTCTAAAAAGTCATTCCATCTGGAATACTTGGAACCCGGATAGCAGATGTTTGCCGTCCGGATAACCCCAATTATTTCTGGCATTCTTTTTAGCCAAGTTCTTCTTATCTCTGGCTAATTCACCTTTGTGTACCAAATTCTGTCTAACCCCACCATATATTTTGGGGTATTTATTTTACTTCTCTTATACATGTATGCATGATATTATTATGTAGATATTGTGGTCTATTACTATTTTGGGGATCCTTCCCCTTGGACATAGAAGTCTTGATTTAAATCTGATGTGCACAATAAATTTCCAACAAAAAATCCCTTTATAAAATCCGGATCTGAGTAAGGGATAAATTCAACAGTTATGACTAATTCATCTTCTACTAGGGGTTGATTTTGAGAACCTTAGAAGCAGAGTCAGCGATTAGGTCTCTCCTAGACTGAAAGGATCTATGTTTTAATTGAGAGTTTAGTACCTGTTTAGGGAATGATTTTCAAATATCTATTTACTTCTCAAAATTGCTGTGTGTTGGAAATCTTGTATTAAGTATTGCATCGGATCAGTGTCCACTTGGATTCGGATAAGATGTGATAACTAATACTAGAGGAACAACATATGGGCCTTGGTTAATTTCTAAGGTAAGGTTGAGTATTCTTTCAACTACTATCTTCTCTCACCAAAGCCTAAAATTGAGTCTTGAATGAGTACATTCGGAATACATCTTCATAGGTCTGTTCCACTCATGTTTGTATCTCATAACTAACCGAATGTTATAAGCCCTGTGGCTTACTGATATTTGGAAAGTTCTAAATCTGCATCTGGTCACCATGACCATGGGCTCTTTTATGCTAACGGATTGTGACGATCTTTTAAGACTTCCGAGCGATAGGATTTTAAATGCTTTCCTTACTGCTTTCTTTACCGCTTTCTTTAAAATGCTTTCATAGAGGTCACTCGGAAGCAGAGATATATCTGCCGGTTATAAGGTTTAAGAGTTATGGATTAGTTCGGGGTTAGATTTGGACTTTGGGTGTGACAAGGGGGACGATAGGAGTACTTGGCATATCAACTAATGATATGTTAGGTGTTGCTTGTCCACCACATATGACTAACACACTCTTGCAAGGCATTGCAAAGTGGAGTTATTAATTTGTGGTATCTTAGAAGTTAAGGTCTTAAGAGCATGTAAACTCTTACCATAAGTACCTGTCTTCTAAAGGGAACATGGTATAGAGAGCATGAGAGTTAGCTAACTGATGGATTATCCCAAGCAAAGATCTGTGTATTAAAATGGAAATCTAATTGTGTTTCATCTGAATCTTGTCCAATCTTCATTATTTCCTCCCTGTCCCTTCTGTCAAATCTTAATTCGCTTTCGTAGAATAATATTATCTGCTTTCCTAGCATAATGTGTATCGCTTTCTTAGAATAGATTTAATCGCTTTCTAGATATAATTTATCATGCTTTGTAGAATAATTTTATTGCTTTCATAATCTATCTTAAATTATTGTCAAGTAGTTGTTAGAAACCATTGCACAGCTTAAATCGAGTAACCGAGTGGAAAATCTTAGTAAACGATGTGGGCCCTGCTTCTATCGCACATTCTCCAGTGAACGATCCGGTCTTACTATAAATTACTGCAATTTTTGACACCGTGCGCTTTCGGGGGCACAGTTTCTTAGCACGAGTAATAAAAACGTGACAACCTATAATATATCCCTAATCCCAACTCCATCTTCATAAATTGGTTTCGCTAAATAAAATTGAAAACCAGGATTATTATGTTTCAGAAAATGCTCATATACTGGGAATATGTCGAAAGTTTCATGGCGAGGATCTTCATGACATGAAACTATGATAAGTTTCATGATGCAAATTACTGGGGACCTTCAGTGTGACAGACTGAAGGCCAAGATTGAACTATCTATCCCGGCTGCACCGTGAAAGTTGTCAAAAGTTTCATGTCGTGGAGGATCACAGCACCGTGAAATTGGAGATTGTATTTAGAGGTTCTTCACCCCCCAGCAGCGTAATGAAACTGTCAAAAGTTTCATGGCGCCAATGCTGGAAAGGATGCAGCGCCTTTTGAATTCAGAATACCCCACATGAGTAATAAAAAGTGAAATATATCCTTAAACCCCTTCCCCACGAATCATAACTCTTTTCTTTTAATAAATTTAACTTGGGATATTTTAGAAAATACTCGTGTAGGAAATTGTGAAAAGTTTCACCGGTGCATCCTCCTATCCCCATCGCCTGTTTAGCTTTCCCCTTTTCGACTTCTCCTTAAATGCTGGGGAATCCCAGATACACCGCCAGTTCTGTGACGCCAACTCGTTTGCGGGGTAGGGCTTCTTCTCGCTCCTTATGTCGAGCGTGTAGTCCTTGTATCTGAAAATTCATGTGAAGTTACATGTGAACCCATTTGATATGCAAACATTTAATTAATTAAAAAAATAAATTACTTAGCGATATTCTTTTTCTCCCACTCCTTCCTTACAGCTCTTGCGTGCTTCGGCGCCCAACGAGCTACTTTCTGAAGGTTAATATAGATCAAGTTATGTAGAAATTCAAAGTAGAATTGGAAACATTATGTGAAACTTATGAAATACCAAAAACTCATTCCAGTAGAAATCTTTCGTCTCTCAAGTGACCTTTCCCCAGCTTATCACATTCATATCTGACCGCATGGGATATATGTCTGTGATCTTCCTCACCACAGTGTTTGAGAACTCTATGCTGTAAGATACAATGATGATAATCCGACAAAAATATAATATAATCCAAAGTATGTATTGTGTATGGAAATTTGATACGAATGAACTAAAATATAACACTTACACCCCATCGTCCCTGGGCTCAACGAGTAACCTTTCTCGACCTAACTGGGTGGCTGGAGGCGCCCCCTGTGTAGAACCAGCCGAACCTAGGGATATAAAGAATATTTTAATTGTAGTAAATAAATAACATAATATTAGAATTATGAATTACTCGTACCTGGAGTGTGAGGTGGGGGAGTCTCTGGGACTGCAATCATCGTCCCTGGTGCATCCTCGGGCTGTTCATCTGAACTAGCTTCATTCACTATTGTTCCAGAAACGGTAAATGTAAATACAAACAATAGTATAAAGAACAACTGTATCACAAGTTATGATAAATACTTGCGGTCTGGCGCTGAAACGCCTCCCGGGCCGCCTGGAGAGCAGAAGCCAGTCGAGACCCTATCGGTGGGGTCCCCGAACCTCGCCGTTGGGACCCTGTCCCACGCGGAGTGCTCGATGACGAGCCACCCCCTCGGTCAGTCATCTGCAAAAGTGTAATATTTTTAGAACATACAAGGATATCACACAACGAATGTACTTAAATTAAATTTCATAATGTCAAACATTAACATAAAAATATTAATTAGATTGTCACATTTTATATTTGGAAATCATCATCCGAAATCTCCTGCGATGGATCATCCGGATCAGTCTCTCCTGAAGTGGAATCAGTGCCTATCGAAGATTCTGATTCAATACCCTCGTTGCGTTGTAGATCAACATACTGCACCTCATCGTCTGTCAAGGGCTCTCGCATGGCTGTGATATTTGCAGTTCTGATGTAGCCATGCTCGGGAACATCATCCTGGAATGCTTCTGCCTCTTCCCCTTGCCTAACCGTTATTATACCTCGTGGTTTGACTTTACAAACAGCCAACCACTCATTCCGATTAGCCGCTGGTCTGTTGGTTGGGAACGGTACATAGAAGACCTGCTCGGCTTGATGAGCAAAAATAAAAGGCTCATACACGTTCAAAGATTTTGAGTGATTTATTTCGACGATCTTATAGCTCACATAAGTTCGTATCCCAATGCCTTCGCGAGGGTCAAACCACCTGCATTTGAAGAATGTTGTTTGCTTGATAGGCAGCGCGGGGTATTCTATGACTATAATCTCTTCGATTATACCGTAGTAGTCTCCTTGTTCTTCCGACGTGATACACACTCCACTGTTGTATGTCGACTTCTGACTACCATGAGATTCTGTGTGAAATTTCATTCCATTGATAAATTACATAGGATATGATGTACCAATTGAAAACGGGCCCTGTGCCACGTGGTAAATGCATGGATTCTTTGGTGGATTTTCGATCACGTATTCCAAAAACCATTTAGCAAAGTCTGCGGACAGCGCTACCCATATATCTGTAACACTTAGACCAGAGCAATCTTCCAGCAGCTGCTGTTGGAATGCCCTATTGTTGAGACAAGGAATTTGGTTATGTTACAAGCACTGACATATTTCTAATTGAAAGATTATAACAAGAACTTACTTGAGATACGGCTCGATCTCTTTACAATTTAAGAGGAGGTAATTATGTACGGCATTCAACTCTTCCCCACAGAGTCGTCTCTTCGTTGATTTCCCTTGGGCACGTCCCGCGTGCGCAAATACACTAGGTAGGATATCATCATATTGAATTATGCCACTGTCATCATTCCTTGGCACATTCCTCTCGCGTGTGAACACATGCTTCTCAAAGTAATGAGAACAGAAAATTGAGGCCTCCCGAACCATATATGCATTGCAAATACTCCCTTCAACATGCGCCTTGTTGCGCACAGTTCTCTTCAAGCGATTCAGATATCTGCAAGGTATAATGCAAAGCAATATTGGTCATCGCTGTGAATAGAATCAATGTAATAGTACATAACAATGTAGTTAAAATTCACCTCTCATACGGGTACATCCATCTGAACTGCACAAGACCGCCAAGCCTGGCTTCATGAGGTAGGCGGACAGGAAGATGTTCCATGCAGTCGAAGAATGCTGGTGGAAAAATTGTTTCCAACTTACATAAAAGAACTGAAATATCGAAGGCCAATTTGTCTAAGTCCTCAATTTTAATTATTTTCGCAGTCAAGGCCCGGAAATAGTTGCTCAACTCTGCTATGGGTTCCCACACACTCTTCGGGAGTAGATCCCGCCAACCTATCGGTAGGAGACGCTGTAAAAAATATGGCAGTCGTGACTTTTCATTCCAAACATTCTATATTTGTTCATGTCTACGCATCCGCCCAGGTTGGAAACAAATCCATCGGGAAACTTTAACCCTGCAACCCATTTCATAAATATATCCCTCATCTCCTTGTCCATTGTATATACTGCTTTTGGATATCTACCGGTACGATTTTCCCTATGCATTTCAGGCTTGTTGCACAATGTCATAAGGTCCTCTCGTGCTTTCGCATTATCTTTTGTCTTTCCTTGAACGTCCATAACTGTGTTGAAAACATTCTCAAACACATTTTTCTCAATGTTCATGACATCCAAATTGTGTCTAACCAAATTCGTCTTCCAATATGGTAGATCCCAAAAGATACTCCTTTTTTCCATCCGCATGTCTTACTAAGCACTGCATTCTCCTAAGCTCCTCCTAATTCGGTAAGCCGTCGCATTCCATGCATTTCAATGTCTTCCAGCACCTCTTCACCGCTCTTATACCTTGGTGGAGACCCGTGTTCCTCTCGATCCTTCATGAATTTTGACTTATCAACTTTGAAAGGATGATCGGGAGGCAGGAACCTTCTGTGAACATCAAACCAGGACTGTTTGCCACCCTCTTTTAGCCTTATGGATTCGGTCTCTTCCATACATATCGGGCAAGCCGTTTTCCCATATGTGCTCCAACCAGAAAACATAGAATACGCTAGGAAGTCTCCAATTGTCCACATCAATGCCGCCTTCAGCTGAAAGTTTTGCTTGGAATATCTGTCGTATGTTGTGATCCCAACTTCCCACAAATCCAATAGCTCTGCTATCAAGGGCTGTAAATACATATCTATCCCCTATTTTGGGCTTGATCTCCTAGGGATTATACATGTCAGGAACATGTATTCATCTCTCATACACATGCCGGGTGGGAGATTGTAAGGGGTTAGAATAACTGGCCAACAAGAGTACTGTGAACCTGACTGACCAAATGGTTGGAAACCATCCGTGCATTAGACCAAACGGGCATTCCGTCCCTCAGCAGCAAAACTGGATGAAGTGTGTCAAAGTGCTTCCATGCCCTCGAGTCGCATGGATGACACATCTCCTCGGAAGACCCATGATCGTGTCCAACATGCCAAGTCATATGCTCCGCAGTCGTCTCTGATGCATACAACCTTTTTAATCTGTTTGTTAGTGGGAAATAGAACATGTACTTACGTGCAAGCCGTGAAGTGGAATTTGTTTCCCTAAACCGAGGCCCGTCACAGAACTTGCATCTATCTAATGATGCATCGTCGCGCCAATATAACATACAACCTTTAGGACAACAATCTATTTTCTGAACAGGTACCCCCAACCCCTCGAGTAGCTTCTTCGCCTCATAAAAGTTTTTTACCATAGCATTATCCCCAGGAAGTGTATCGATGATGAGTTGGCATAAGTATCAAAACACCCCTCAGACAGATTATGTTCAGCCTTAATATTTAACAACCTAGCAATTGTTGACAATAAAATCATTTTCTTGCATCCAGGCCACAGATCGTTGTCCGCCGCCTCCAACATATGGTAGAACATTCTCTCTTGTGCATTAGGTTCCTCGGGGGGCCTCGGTTCATCACCTTCATCGGGCGGTGTTGTATTTGGAATACCAAATCCCATTCCATTGAACACCATCTGTATGTAAGCATCTTCAGTGGCGGGCCTTGAAGAGGCGGCCGTTTCAGGAACCTCTGAACTAGGAGGGTGGTGTGACTCTCCGTGACACGTCCACCTTTCGTAGTTCAGTACAAATCCATTGCATTGTAGATGATACTTGATGTCATCATCAGGTAGATAACACTTATTCCTACATTATCTACACGGACCCCTTAGTTTCCTGTGCTCTATCCACACTTGGATTTTGATGAGACATACGCAGGAACAAATCAACTCCACTCTTAAATTCTGAGGTCAGTACTCCCACTTCACGACGGGAGCGGTACATCCAACTCCGGTCCATCACCTACAACGCCACTCGATGAAAATCTCCCATTCAATATTAATATGTTGTCCTTGTTTTGGTAAATATACACTAAGTGAATGTTAAATGGTTTGTTCACTTGCATTAATTCACCGTGTCAAATTAAATGAATTCAAATTTACCCAAATATAGACTAAGTGGATGTTATATTAATATGTTGTCATCGTATATTTGTGTAATGACCCGATTTAATTAAATTGGACTGTTTAAATAATTTGGTATTTGGATATTTTGCAATTCAGTCCGGATGGGGTTCCTTTTGTGTAAATTGAGAGTGATGGGGCCTTTTTGCAATTATTTAACTATTGTAGAGTTAAATGGGGTTACTTTATAATTTGAGGAAAAGATAGAAAACAAGAAACGGTAGAAAAGAGAGGAAGGCCGACCGAGAGGGAGAAAGAAAAGGGGGAGATTTCAACTCACTCAAACTATCGCGTTTCTTGACCGATTGATTAATCGGTTGTTGGTAAGTGTTTCTCCCCGTCGTCGTCTTCGTATTGATTTTTATTTCGTTCGTTTTGGTGGTGATTTGAAGTTGTTGATAAATTAGGGGTTTGGTGGATTTTGGTTGATTTGGAGGAATTGAGGCTTGGAATCATCGAATTGGTGCTCTAATCTTGTTGAAGATCATAAGGCAAGGGATTTGTGTGCTTAAATTACGTGTTTGGGGGGATATTGGGGTGATTTCCGGCAAGGTTTTATGTGTATTGTTCTTATAATTTTTGGATCTCCATCTGCCCTCGGACTCGTTGCAATAACTTGATTCAATTATTCATGCTTTAATATTTTCCTCTGTTCTACGATTTCAATTGGAAAAGGGGAAATTGTTCTTTTAACAGATGTATATAAATACATATAGGTGCAATTAAATTGATTTGAGGTATTGAGAATTTCTATCTTGATTAATTAATCATCATGTGCGTGTTATTTGGACTTGGGAACTTGCAGATGAGTTTTTGTATACATATAGATATAGATACACGGCAGTAGAAATAATTGTGGAGATGATACTTTGAGTAGTCAAGGTCTGTCATGGACTGTTGCTTTCCAGATTGTCATTTACCACGAGTGTTGTTTACTTACTATTCATTAGTTTATAAAAAATTGATTTTACTTATAATATATTTTATTGTAACTAAAATATAATTAGATGATTAGATAATTTATATATCATATTACAGTCTATACTAGTAATACCTTGCAGTAACGTGTAATGGTGATGTGGTTAAGAAATATGAAATCTAGTTGACCATAATTGTTATATGATGAAATGCCATATTAGTACTTTTATTTTATCATGGTTATGAATTTGGGTTATGATGGAGTTGACGGACTGGCCTGATGGGGCGAATGTTATGATTATACGGACAGCCTTCATGGTGTTGTTGCGTCCCGGTGACCCTTCGGGGTGGATTACTGGCTGTGATGCCTGTTGGCCCTTCGGGGTGTATGATTTGGGCTGTGATGCCCGTGGTCCCTGCGGGGATGGTGTATGTTACCCTGTAACGGGTTGGAGTTGATGATATCCTCACCCGTGGGTTCATACCGCCCGGGTTTTTAGGTGCCGGCTAGGCATATTCATTGCATTTGCATATAGGTTAGATAGGTGTATGTTAGGCCATGCATCACGTGCATAAATTGTATGATTGTGGTTGAAGCACCGGTATGGGACGGTGTGATGTTTATTTGCTTTTACTTTTATTCTGCTCTGTTATTCATGCTTTTATTATTATTATTATTATTATTATTATTATTATTATTATTATTATTATTATTATTATTATTATTTACTCTTGTTGCTTTGTTATCCCTTACTCCCCAACACGTAGCCTTGCTCAGTACGTTGTACTGACTCCCTTTGCTTTTGTTTGTTTTATAGATCCTGCTGGAGGCGCTGGAGCATGATTGGGTTTGGGGTTGAGAGATCACATAGATAGGACCTGCCTATTCATTTTATCTTATGTATTTATGTGATACTCTATTGTTTTGATATTATGATTTGTCATTGGAATATTGACTAGTTGAGGCCTGTGAGCCTAGGATTTTTATTCAGCCGGCCGGTGGCCTTATGTGATTTACTTCTTTGGGCTGGTAGCCCTGTTGAGATATTGACACGCTGTCTATGCTGTTGTGAGAGGCTTGTAGCCTGATAATCTGACAGGGGTTGCTTTATTCAGTTATTATGTATGGATTATATTCGTGCCTATGTGTTTTATTTTATTTTAGGTTCCGCATGAAATTGGATTAACAAGATGTTCACTTTAGGTTTTCTCCGCCTTGTACTAGCTGTTTTAAATTAGCTGGCCACTAGTTTAAGATAGTTAGTACGGCGGTAACGCTTGCGAAAATTAGGTTTGAATTTTCGGGGCGTTACAGAGTGGTATCAGAGCCTGTGTGCTCTTTATTATATTAAAATTGGTGTAGACATAGGTGGTGAGATGTGTGTGGGATACATATAGTGTAGAATTGCATTCTTCTTATTTATTTTTGTTGAGTTTTGCGCATACCAGGTTGAGCCACAGTTAGGGAACTGTGGAAAAACAATGGTACTCCAGTCAGGATCCTTGAGACTTCACAGTCATTGGGGACTGCGAATTCATTGTTATTTATTTATCTAATTGTTTTATTCTTTATTATGCCATCAGATATATGGGATATATGGTATGTTGGTGATTTCTGCTGACATGTTTGTTCATGTTGTGTCTGTTTTGCATATCAGAATGGTTCCTTATCGCGCTAGAGGTGCTGGTCGACGGGGAAGGCCCCGCAGGAACCAGGGTCCACCCGTTGGGGATAGGGTAGGGGACTTTGCACCTGAGGAGATGGGAAATATGGATCCACCTGATGGAGTTGAACAGGGGAACGACGGACTACCACCTCCTCCTCCTCCTCCACCCGCACCAGAGGTACCACCTGTTGCTCAGGTGCCTCTCGGGAATCCACCAGTAGGGGGTGCAGCTGCCTTCAATCCAATTGAGTTCGCCCGACAGCTGGCACAGTTCTTTCAGTTGTTACCACAGCATGTCGTGCAGCCTACCCCTGCACCTGTTCCGGTCCATGTGGACTATGTGGATTTGTCCACAAAGCACCGTCCACCAAAGTTTGCAGGGGGTGCCAGTCCATCTGATCTGGAGAACTGGAAGTATCAGTTGGGTCGGGTTCTTATTAATATCAACTGTCCTGAGGACCAGAAGGCCTATGTAGCTTCCCACTATCTGGAAGGGGAAGCACTGCATTGGTGGAGGACCCGCGAGCACGACCTACTCGCTCGACCCGGGTTCAACTGGGAACAGTTTACAGAGGTTCTTAGTTCCCATTTCTATCCACCACATGTCTTGGAGGCGAAGAAAATGGAATTTCTAGGTTTGAGACAGACAGAAAGTATGAGTGTGACCGCTTATCACAAGAAGTTTGTGGAGCTCATGAGGTATGCTTCAGAAGTTATGCCCACTGGTAAGGACGAGGTTCGTCGTTTCATTTCGGGTCTTCGGGCAGGAATTAAGTCCTCTTTTGGCTATCGAGGTTATGATACATTGTCTGAGGCATTCGATCAGGCCTTATATGTGGAGGAGAGTCGGTCTGAAGAACGCCAACAGTGGCAGAGTAGAAAGAGGCAAAGGGACCGGGGCCGTGAGGGGCAGAGAGGCGGCGATCAGAGGGGCCAGCCTGCTGTTAGGGGTCGCTGTGATGGTGGCCGTGCTGATGTGGGCAGGGGTGGTGGTCGTGCACCGCTACCTGTTCGTGAGGTTGGACCCGATGGGCGTCCTGTATACCGTTGTTGGACTTGCCACGAGGTGGGTCATCGCCGAGCGGATTGCCCGCATGCCGGCAGGGGTAGACCGGTTCGGGCTGACAGGGGTGGCAGACTGAACGTCTTGGATCGTGCGGAGGCAGATCGTCGGGATGATGTTCTTGCAGGTGTGTTTTAAATTCCTGCAGTTTCCTATTTTCTTTTCGTTGTGCTCTGTCTTTGTAAACTTTGTACCCCGTTTAGGTACTATTACTGTTGCGAATCATTCTACCTTTGTATTGTTTGATTCGGGAGCCTCGTGTTCGTTCGTGGCTTTGCGATTTGTGCGGGAGCACGGAGTAGGACCGTTGGTGCCCTACCAGATGCCTGTTTCCTTGCCTTCGGGCGATATCATCCGTAGTGATCACATATGGCGAGATGCGGTATTGAGCATCGAGGGCCGTGAGTTCAGAGCCGACTTGGTTGTATTTAGTCTGGCTGACTTTGATGTAATTTTGGGCATGGATTGGCTGACTCGCCATCGTGCTGTTATCGATTGTGGTATTCCACGCATTTCCTTCCGAGATCCTCTCGGTAAGTATGTCTCTTATCGACCTTCTTTGATTCCACCTGCTATTAGTGTGGTTTCGGTTGTTGCGTTGTGTGATTTGATGCGCAGGGGTTGTTCTCTTTCCCTGTGGCAAATGAGGGATCTTCGAGCAGAGTTTCCTGCTGCTTCGAGTGTCCCTGTTGTCTCTGAGTTCGGGGATGTGTTTCCCGATGAAATTCCTGGTCTCCCACCTGCTCGGGAGATTGACTTTACTATTGAGCTGATGCCTGATGCAGCTCCTGTTTCTAAGGCTCCTTACCGGATGGCTCCTGCTGAATTGAAGGAGTTGAAGGATCAGTTGAATGAGCTTACTAATAAGGGGTATATCCAGCCGAGTAGCTCGCCTTGGGGAGCTCCTGTACTGTTTGTTAAGAAGAAGGATGGGTCGATGAGGATGTGCATCGACTACAGGGGTTTGAACCGAATCACAGTGAAGAATAAGTATCCTCTACCTCGGATTGAGGATCTGTTTGATCAGTTGAGAGGGGCCAGTGTATTCAGTAAGATTGATTTGAGATCGGGCTACCATCAGATAAGGGTGGCAGAGGCTGATAGGCCTAAGACAGCATTCAGAACTCGTTATGGACATTTTGAATTCACGGTCATGCCTTTTGGTTTGACTAACGCACCAGCGATCTTCATGGATCTTATGCATAGGGTATTCCGCCCCCTGCTGGATGTGTGCGTGGTTGTGTTCATAGACGATATTCTGGTCTACTCGCCGACTCGTGAGGCACATGCTGGCCACTTGAGGACAGTGTTGAACACATTGCGAGAGCATAAGCTATATGCTAAACTCTCCAAGTGTGAGTTCTGGTTGGAGAAGGTGTCGTTTCTGGGACATATTGTTTCGGGTGAGGGCATTGCAGTTGATCCTGCTAAGGTGGAAGCGGTACTAAAGTGGCAGGCCCCGAAGAATGTGGGAGAGATCCGGAGTTTCTTAGGTCTTGTTGGCTACTACCGCAGATTCATTGAGGGGTTCTCGAGCATTGCTAGACCTCTGACTAGACTATTGAGGAAAGATGTCAGATTCAGATGGGATGATGCTTGTGAGCAAGCATTCGAATTGTTGAAGAAGAAAGTGACAGAGGCACCTGTTTTGGTACTACCTGATGATTCAGGCGAGTATGAAGTTTACACGGATGCGTCACTTAAGGGTTTAGGTTGTGTGTTGATGCAAAAGGGCAAAGTGATTGCTTATGCATCTCGACAGCTTAAGCCACATGAGCAGAATTACCCGACTCACGATTTGGAAATGGCAGCGGTAGTGCATGCTCTGAAAATCTGGAGACACTATCTGTATGGAGCGAAGTGTAGAATTTATTCAGATCATAAGAATCTGAAGTGTCTGTACACCTCAGACCACATGAGTGGCAGACAGAGGAGATGGATGGAGTTATTGCAGGACTATGACACGGATATTCAGTATATTGAGGGAAAGGCGAACCGGGTGGCGGATGCTTTGAGCAG